>JAOVVA010000032.1:9238693-9264187 GCA_028565275.1 Leiocassis micropogon | reverse complement strand
ATCTATCTATCTATCTATCTATCTATCTATCTATCTATCTATCTATCTATCTATCTATCTATCTATCTATCTATCTGGCATGTAGTCTAATTAAGATCCATTATTTCAAAAAAAGATTAAAAAATCCTTTCTAAACTGATAAAGATAAGAATAGAAGAGGATAGAATGCATTCATTCATTCATCATATGTAACTGCTTGTTCAGGGTTGTGGTGGTTAAAATGTGCTTACAAGTTGCCCATAGTTTTATAAAGGTCTATTAAGGCTATAGTTTTTATTATTTAGTTTGACCACCTTGTGGCAAAGTGGTAGATACTGTAATACATGTATGAACATGATTCCTCATGCTCCCAGAACCACTTTGATGGGAAAGCCTGGTCATCCCATACATTTATGTAGTCAGCTGACTTAGGTTTATTTATCACATGATGTTAATGAGCCAAGACCTGAGCAACTAAAGCAATGCCAGATCATAATACTGCCCTCAGAGGCTTGAACAGTTGGTACTATGCATGATCAGTACATCACTTCATGTCCCATTACCAACTGTTCTGGAATAGAGTAAATCTGGACTTATCAGACCACATGATCTTTTTCCATTGCTACAAAGTCCAATATTTATGCTCTCTAGCAAATTCCAGATTGTCACTAACAAGTGGTTTTCTTGGACACACAGCTGTTTAGTGCTAATCCATAGAATTCTTAAATGCTCTTACTAGAAATGCTCACTATTAAACATAGCTGTGATTTCGACTGTTTTTTTTTTTTTTTTTTTTACAACGCACCTTCACCAACATTTAAGTGACCTCTAATCACAGTCAATCATTTCTTTCTGACCACTATTCTTTTGTAAAATTTCAGCAAACTCCTTAGTTGTTTTCTTTGCTTGATGCAGGAGGGGCAGTTTATTTTGGCAAATAGAATGAAAATTTATCTAGGGCATATCACACAGGCAAGACTGTGGTAATACTGGTTATGCCGGCAATAAATCCATGCCAATATTCAGTATAACAGCACGATTTTATATGGCGTAAAACAAATCTATCTATCTATCTATCTATCTATCTATCTATCTATCTATCTATCTATCTATCTATCTATCTATAAATAATTGGGAGAATAAATCATACAAATTATGAAACTCACATTTAAAGACGATAAAAGACCTTCATTCCAGGCAATAAATGCTGTATAAATGAAAAGAATAATAATAATAATAATAATAAAAAAAAAAAAAATTTATTTGCTGACAATTTGCTCGCATGCCTTATCAAAAGAAGCACAGATCAATCCATGCTTAAATCTGAAAGATTGTGCTGAACCCCCCCCCCCAATGACTCTCTCTCTCTGATGTTCTTTTGTGCAGGTTTTCTCCTATGGTCTTTCTTTATCTCAGTACTGTGATTCCCTCCATCTGGTTCCTGGAGCTGAACCTGCTGCAGTTCAACCTGCCAATCAACTCATCTTCACCTGATCTTCTCCTCCTGTCTCATATCCCCATAGCAGTGGTGGGTGTTGTCAAGTTTCACAGTGCAAAAGATCAGTTTTCAATTTTGTTTGAAATGTACTGTATGGGCATGTGATCTCAAAATGATTATCCAGTCTCACAGGTGCTCTTATGGTCCTGGATATGAAAGGCAAAGTGGAGTTCAAAAAAAAAAAAAAAAAAAGCAGGTGCAGCTGATACAGAGTGCTCTTGGATATTTGATGCTGTCTGTCAGCTATAGAGCAATGACACTTGAATCACAAAACAGGATCAAATATACACAGTGTATGTGTTTTGTTCTGTGTTGTCAACGCTGCAATTTGATTAGAGCTAAAGTGATAATTTCACCTCATTTCCATGCCCACCTAGCACTTTTTTTTCTTCTTAGAAGGATTAACAGTTTGTCTGATTAACCTGTGGGCTGCTTGTAGCCTGCATCATACTCACAAGCAGCTAATAATCACTTTAGCTGCTGATATCTTCAAGCAGCAGAGCTCCCAACCTCCGAATCCTTCCTCTGATCTCTTTTCAGAAGCTGAAAGATCTGAAACTGTCAAAGTGAGATTAAATGAGAAGCATCACAGGCTTTTTGGCTCTTGCTCTGTGATGGGGTTAGCATGTTGGTGCTGATATGGCTAAAGCAAAGGCCAGTCAGCTCTCATAGCATGTAAGCCCTGTAGATGTAAATCAAGGATTTAGGATTCTACGGATTAACATTGGACTAGACATTTGAATTATGATGTGAGAAGTTAAAGGAAAAACATTTGCTTATATTACAATCTTTGTGATTCTGTAGCTAATTTGTTGATGTATTAGATGATGCATTTTAATTACAGTGGTATATTATCATACAAATTTAATCTATTCTGGAGGTGAGTTCTTAAGGCAAAATTTCGTATTGTGAAATGCATTTCCCATAGGAAATAATATAAATGCATATAATTCTTTCCATTCACCCAAAAATATTACAATCAAATTAAATTATAAATCAAAATATTTAGAATAAAACATGTACAATTAAGTAAAATATGAAATAATTAGACATTAAACCTCACTTAACCTTAATTTATGATTCCTCTTGGCACTTTCACACTTCCTTGCTTTAAAAACAAAACTAAAAGTGGCTCCCTTCTCTTCTTGCTGCTGTGCTTGATAACATTCTTAGGAATTCTGAGGAAACCCACGAAAAATATATAAACTCGCTTCACTTCCACTGACGCAAACAAATTTTGAATGGCTCCCAGACGTACATGCAACTTATGCTGAAAATGCTTTGCGTGCTGAGTCAAATTTCTTGCAACATTTCAGTTCCTAAGACAGAACTTCTTAAGGCGGGGCATTTGTATGCCGAGGTCCGACTCTATTCCAATTATCCATTGTTTAATGTAACAGAGGAGTTCTGTTAATGCAATTTGGGAGGTTTTCACTATTTATAAAGATTACGAGCAAGATAGTATTGATGGTGGTATTACCAAGAAAGTTTTAAATTTTGGAATTTGGTCTGTTTGGTAATCTCTTTAATACAGATGAACAAGTGAGCAAGTGGACAGACTATCTCAGCAGAACACTAATGCTGGATGAGCCTTATGCTATCATTGTAATGACATTGCAATGACGTCCAATTATGTTTTTGAAAGTTAGAGTGACTTGTTAAAATGGCCTTGAGACAATGTTGACTGAATGTCCCAAGCACAGTGCTGCAAATACTACCTCAACAAAAGGAAATTAAAAATTTTATTTGGAGCATTATTTTGATTAAGATCCGGTTTTACAATATCCAACCACATCCATGGTCCCTCACGTTTCTAACAGGGTTTATAATTGAGACCAGGGATTGGGATGGACATAACAGCTTCCCACACACTGCATGTCTATCTCATGTCACGCATCACTTTTCTATCAGAAATATTACTGTGAGGTGCATCTTAGCTCCCAATTTATTGTACTATAATAACATACTGCTTTCCAATCTAATATTTTAGCAAATTAATGTTGTCTTTGTATTGTGTACATGCATTTAGTAGCGTCAACAGCATGTTCTCTAGTGGTCCAGTAATAATCACGCAGTGCTCTTTCCGTATGCCTGGAGTTCGAATCCCGCTCATCCTGTTAGGATTGCTATTAATATTGTTTAGAAGTCGTATTTACAGCACTGTGTTACTGGCATTCGTTCAGTGTTATGCTATTATTATGTGCTTAATGTTATTCTGATGTCATTTCATGAAAAGAATTCTAACTTTACAAAAGCAAAACAAAAACATCCTAATATCATTATTGTCCCCATATTCATAACGTTGCCCAATAATGTCACCATAATGTTTTTTCAAAGCCAAAAAATCTTGCTGGAAAAAGGAACTTATGCACTTAGACTAGAACTAAAGAACTCTTATGTTATTAAATTAAATCCCACTGGCACCACTTTCTGCACATAGGTGAACACATTGAAATTCATGTAGGAAACTTTTAACCGAAGTAAGACTAGACCAATATTTTAATGGAAGTAAGTTCAAACTACACTTCAAAATAAATGGTGGTTACTGCTAAAGATTGTGAAAACAATTAATATGTAAGTTGCTCAGAGTGTTTAGTGTTTCCTGTTTTTCCATATATAGCTTGTAAGTGAGAATTTCATAAAATAATTAACGAAAAAAAAATATAATAAAAGAGCGTTTTCTTCTCCAGCCACATTGCTTGCAAGAACATGTTTTATAATTGTTCTCTACATGTATATTTGTCTTAGGACTTATCAGATTTGGAACCTGAGAATTGGGTGGCCGGTTTGGAGCAGACCATGCTCATTGTACTGGTACTAGGACGCTGGCTTATGCCCAAGGGTGACATGACACGTGACCAGCTCTCACAGCTCCTCATGGTCTATGTGGGCCTGGGTGCGGACATCCTGGACATTTTTGACACTTTCAAGGAGCCTGAAGTGAAAACCAACCATGCTGTAATTATTGTAGGACTGAGTCTCTTCTCCTGGGCCTTAATGCAATTCCCTTTGGTACTGACACAAACAAATCCCCCTAAATCCAATACAAACATCAATCTTAAACCCAACACACCTGGGTTACTGCCCTGCCCCTATATCTCCTGCTGCTCCACTGAAATCTGGAGCCTTCTTCTTACTGTAGGACTTCAGGATGGCCCGTTCCTGGTTTACCGCCTCTATCTGATGCTCAGGGAAAAGGTTCTGAACCAGCTGATGATCTTCTTTACATGTAAGAATATCCTCATTGTCATGCTAGAGCTGTACCGAATTGGTGTGGTACACTTTGAGCTGCACAGGCCTGGGGGGAGAGAAAGATCACCTGATGAACCTCAAAGAGAGACAGAAAGAGTTGAAGGTGAAAGATTTGAAGTTTCAGAGTCTAGCCACCAAGGGGTAAATTTAAGTATTAATGAAAGTTGAACATTTTGATGTAAAGTTCGGGTTAAGATTAGGTGAGAATCTTCTGTACTGTGAGTAACAGCTGTCAGTTGAAAGGCATGATAAGTTGCTTTAAACCAAATCTGCTAAAGAGATTAAGAAGCTATTTGTTGTTACCGTGGCCTCATATTGTTTCTTCATTACCAACATATTACAAAATCAAATATTCATAGAGACATTTTAGTTTTACACAACATATTGCGATTTCATTCATTTATGGGACCCCAGTGTTGAGGTCAATGATGAGGAATACCTGGCATAGGGAAAGAATAACTCCCAGATGGGAGCTTACTCACATACTCAGACACATCTTGGAACACTTTAGAGTAGCCATTTTTGTCATCATGTCCTCATATTGAATTATGTGCTAGCTAAATGATCCCAAACTTTCCATTTTTCATTATGATGTTCCAACATTTCCAATACTGTTCTTACCTGCCCTTCTAACCTGATACAATATAATGAATAAGACAGAGAGAACCATTAAAAAAAAGTTTTTTCATTGGACTTTCCATTTTCTTGCCAATTTATTTCTGTATGGTTCTGAGGTGTTATTCATTATATACTGCCTGGAGGTTTATTACAGTTGTGCCAAAAACAGACAAACAATAACAACAAAACCCACAGAGAGCCAATTAAATCAGGAAAATATGAAACAAATATTCTACTAAATGCTCAAATTTCACATTTACGTACGTAATAACTGGCTGCTTTCTGTTATTTAAATAAAAGGCTGGCTAAAGCTTAAAAATAGGACTAATATATATATATATATATATATACACAGTATATATACATACATACATACATACATACATAGTGTACTTCAAGTTTATAATGAGAGACAAAAAGCTTTTGATTAGGTATAGATAATTTCCACTCTCACTCACTCATCGTCGACACTGGTTAATCCTGTATTCAGGGTTACGGGGGGCGTGGAGCCTATCCCAGGAGACTTGTACACACTGGACAGGGTGCCAAGCAGGGCATACACACATACACTCACTCACACACTCATTCTCACAATACGGGCAATTTGGGAATGCCAATTAACCTACCCTTTATCTTTGGACTGTGTGAGAAAACCGGAGTACCCGGAGGAAACCCACCAAGCAGGGGGAGAACATGCAAACTCCATGCACACAGAGACGGGAATCGAGCCTGGCCTGGAATCAAACCTGGACCCTGGAGGTGCAAAGCGGCAGTGCTAAGCGTTACAGATAATTTCCAATTTAAGCATAATACAAGTAGTTCTTATACAGTTCACAACAAGCCGTTCCTTAAGGTTTAACCAGAAATGTCACTGTAGCTTGTCCAAAAATATTTTAATTTTGAGTTTTTATTCACTGATATTTTACATTTAATCAAATTATTAATTCATACTTAAACTAATTACATTAAATATTTACTTACTACAATATGCTTTTTTTAACAAAACATTTTTAAAACATATTTCTAACATCCCTGAAAACTCCTATTTGAAACAATGTGAACTGGACAGCAGTGTTAAAAACCATAAGATGGCAGTGTTCGCATATTATTTAAGCAAAAAAAAAAAAAAAAAAAGACAGGCTTGGCACAATTACATGCTTGCTAACAACAAATGGAACATTTCTTTTTGTATGGGGTTGATTTAAAGAGCTGCAAAAACCCTCTGTTCATACAGCTTTTATGAACAACATGAATCAGGCAGATTGTGTTTTTCTGAAGATATTCAAAAAGTGTCAGATCTTGCGAACCTGATTTCAGGCTCAATATATCATTTCTATTATACAGAGTATTCTCTAAGATCAACATTTTGGTTAAAAACCACTACCTCAAATCTGCTGTCCAGGTATACAGCCGTGGCTAAACATTTTGAGAATGATACAAATATATATATATTTTTTACAAAGTCTGCTGCTTCAGTGGTTTTAGACCTTTTTGTCAGATGTTACTATGGTATAGTGAAGTATAAATACAAGAATTTCATAAGTGTTAAAGGCCTTTCATAGACAATTAAATTACATTTATGCAAAAAGTCAATATAGTGAATGTATATTTGCAATATAATAATGATCTTTACCTAATTCAATATAACTACCGTATTGACTCTTCTTTTTCAACACCCCTGCAATTTGTCTTGGCATGCTGTCAATCAACTTCTGGGACACATCCTGACTGATAGCAGTTCATTCTTGCACAATCAGTGCATAGAGTTTGACGGGATTTGTGGGTTTTTGTTTGTCCCCCTGCCTCTTGAGGATTGACCAGAAGTTCTCAATGGGATTAAGGTCTGGGGAGTTTTCTGGCATCCTGAGACCATTCATGTGTGGGGTTGCTTCTCAGCCAAGACAGTGGGCTCACTCACAACTTTGTCTAAGAACACAGCCATGAATTAAGAATGGTACAAAAACATCCTTCGAGAGCAAATGTTGAAGAACAGTGCCTTTTCCAGCATGATGGAGCACCTTGCCATAAGGCAAAATTGATAACTAAGTAGCTGGGGCAACAAAACATCTAAATCTTGGGTCCATGGCCAAGAAACTTCCCAGACCTTAATCCCATTAAGAACTTGTGGTCAATCCTCAAGAGACAGGTGGACAAACAAAACCCCACAAATTTTGACCAACTCAAAGCATTGATTATACAAGAATGGGCTGCCATCAGTCAGGATGTGTCCCAGAAGCTGATTGATAGCATGCCAGGGTGAAATGCAGAGGTCTTGAAAAAGAAGGGTCAACACTGTAAATATTGATTCTGTACATAAATTTAATTGTCAATAAAAGCCTGTGACACTTGCAAAATGCTTGTAATTATATTTTCGTATACCGCAGTAACATCTGACAAAAAGATCTAAAACCTACTCAAAAATTTTGGCTATAGATGTACAGTAACATGAAGATTAACTGGAGATAGTGTGTCATATTGTGTGTGTGTGTATTTCATGGTGTATAACTACTGTGAATTTGAATAAAAACATACATCATACTGCCATGCTTCTTTTTCATGTTCACACAAACTCTGTAATTTATTTAAAATAAGAAATTGCCAGCAACTCAGTCTCGCACTCAGAGACTTATTATCAGTGTTATACCGTCACAGTACTCATCTTGGTAATGTCTCTCTCTCTCTCTCTCTCTCTCTCTCTCTCTCTCTCTCTCTCCCCTGTGTTGCTTTGCAATAAAAAAGCAGCAGTGTCTCCTGAGAACAATAAAACATAATGAAACACTCTCCTCCCTCTCTCTATAAGTACAGTCTTGTTTTCAAAGTCCTCACTGTAGCAGTTTTTGAATCAAAGAAGCAGAATGAGACTGTGGTGAAATCCATGCAGCCAGTGTGAAGTCAGACACAACATATCCTAATGTACCATATTAAAAAAAAAAGGTTCCTGTTTAAGGGTTTTAGCCGATGAAATCCACAGATCCTCCCCCTCCACACACACACCTCTTCCTCTGTCTCATGATATATAATCAACATCATAAAAGAAAAGTCCATTAATAATCATAAATGTGCTTATAATTCTTTGTAAGTTGGTAATAATTCCTTGTAAACATTTATTGAATGCTGTAAATGGCTCATAAGTAATTCATTGACAATAGACAATACTCCAAAAACTTTATGGCTAATAATAGTCTGTGTATTATTATAAAAGCAACTGTAATATTTATTAACAAGTAACCCTTGATAAACAGGTAAAAATTCATCAACGAGTGCATCAAGTAAAGTAAATATGTCAAGTTATTCTTCATTATAGCTAAGATGAATGTTACTGATCGTTTATTTAATATAATTAAATAAGGTTAATCACACAAATGTCTTGGACACACCTCCACCGTTCAATCAAAATGCAGACATACAACACTGAATACAACAAAAATCTACATTCATACATATACAGTACAGCAGAAATCTTGAACCACCCCTCATTCCTTCATATTAAATCATTCACTCACTCACTCATTTACTCACTCACTCACTCACTCACTCACTCACTCACTCACTCACTCACTCATTTACTCACTCACTCACTCAAACCCACCGTCTATACTTTTATTTTATCCTGTATGCAGGGTTGCGGGGGGCCTGGCCTATCACTGGAGACTTGGGGCATGAAGCAGGGTACACCCTGGATGGGGTGCAAATCTATCTCTGGGCACACACACATGCTTTATGCACACACACATGCTCATTCACACACTTATGGCAATTTGGGAATGCAGATGAGCCTAATCTGCATGTCTTTAGGCTGCTGGAGGAAACCGAAACATCCGGAGGAAACACACACAGAGCACAGGGAGAACATACAAACTCCACGCAGAAAGACTCAAGGTGCGAATCGAAACAGGACTCTGGAAGTGCACGGCAACAGCGATAACCTTTAAGCCACCATTCCGCCTCCACATTAAATTAATCAATTAAATGAAAGACATTGGAACAAATGTTTTTCCTGCAACAGACTACAAAGTGCCTAAAGATGCAATGGAAAAATTGGTTGTTTATGTAACAATTTCAACAGCAACCTCATTTCCCCAATCGTCTGTTCCAGCCACTCAGCACTCAGTATCACTAGTGTATATATCACCGGCCTGATCATCTGCCATCATCTGCTCCTGTTTCTTACGGGTTCATACCTTCATTTTTATTTTTTTTTATAATGTCCAAATGATTCATAGGTCACTGTGTGGCTTAACAAGCAAAAAAGAAAAAATGAGAGCCAAAAAAAGTCCTTCAGGAAGCCTGGAGAACTATTCCTCAAGACTACATTAAAAATACAAGAAAGTCTGGCTCTTTGGAGGCAAAATATGAAGAAATGAGGGGTAGCTCAGAGATGTTTAAATCCATAACACTGAGGTTGCTGTTATTGTGGAAGTAAAAGATAAATATAGAGAAAAGTCCATGTTTTTTTCCACTTTTTTCCAGTGCTAATACAGAGGTGGACTATTATGTAATTCTAAGTTCCCATTTACAACTTCCAAGCTATGCTGAATGTAGCATTAGGGAAAAAAAGAAGTTTTGTAACATGACTTTAGTGTTCAAACTGCCATATTTTGGCAGGGTGCTTTTGCAGTTAATAAGAAACCATGTTTTTTGAATGTGATAATTGTTAACATGTATTACAGTTGATTTTATAACTATTTACAAGTCATTAAGGTTATGCAGTGCAACACAACACATTATAATGAACATTGGCATCATGACATTAAATTTTTAAGGAATTACTTATAGCACACTATAAGCTTAATAGGGCAATGTTAAAGTCTATAATCATGCATACAATGAATCATTACCAAAATATAAATAATGAGAAGCACAGATATAACAATTTATAAATATGGCCTTCAGAGAAGGTGATTTATGGTTTATGAGTCTGCTTAAAAAATAGCACTATACTGTACATTTCATCTTATACTGTTTCAATCATCCATTAAAATCACAAGGTATTGATGGGAAGATGGTTTCTGGGAACCGTTACCTCGATTCCATAAGAACATGTTTTTAATTCAGTCATGCTGTGACATTTTCCACAGTGCAGTGATGTACATATGGCATTTGCCTTCAGAATTAAATATGCAGTTAAATCAGAAATCGTTATAGTGAAAGCTTGCCTGGCTACAACATGATCGAAATGCAGTTACAAATTACAGAGAATGGACAGACCTGCTGTAAGCATGGCTTCATCTGTCTCTGATCAGGACTTATGCATCAGTTATGTGATATAATGAGGGAGTTTTGCACCAAGACAGAGTTGGATCAGATGTCAGCAGTTTCTCAAAGTGATAAGACTGGCACTGTGGCAGGCTGGTAGGCTGGAAGCAGAGGTAGGAAGATGTGTGTGTGTGTGTGTGTGTGTGTGTGTGTGTATGCGAGTGTTGTGATGTGCGCATTAGCTGGGAGCACCTGGCTGGCTGAAAAGAAAAACAAAGACGATGAGAAAAGGAAAAGACAGAGAAAGAGCGACCCTCGCTCACAGGAGCTTTAATGAGACTGTGACGTGGGAGGATGGCACACAGTCAGCTGATCAACAATCACTAAAAGAGCTTTGCCTGCCCTAGAAAAACAGAGCGAGACAGAGAGAGGAGGGGAAAGAAAGAGGAGACATGCGAAAAAAAAAGAAAGCAAAAGGATTACAAAATAATAAAGCCAAAAGGAAGGAAATAAAAGCGTGCATGGGGGAAACAACAAGAATTATGAACTCAGACTTCCCAGACGCACCGAAATGCATACCCACACACACCAACAGACACCTCCACACACCCACATACATCCACACAGACAGGGTAATGACTAGGTTTCTTGGAAGAGAACAGGTTGCTGAGTGAGCAGGTGCACGTCTGTAGAAGAGCTGCCGGCATGATTAACCTGCCCTCTGAATTAACTCTGAGCCACATGTCTCACTGACTCACTCTGATTTCTCCTTCAACACATAAGAGCAATTTCCATCTCAAGCATGCGCGCTGAGAGCCCAAAGAGATGACTGACAAATAAAGCGGACTGCTTTTAACTCGGCGTTAATGCTAGCAACGAATTTTCTTACATAACGTATTGGAAATATTAGGAGAATATGTTCCTGAAATGAAGTTGACGAGTGGCCAACAGCACGAAGCAGAACTGACTAATTATGAAGCAAGACTTTTTAATGAAAAATATATTTGCTATGTCCTGTGGATGGAATTCCAGGCCACATGGCACTGCAGTCTAATTCCAATTCTTTAAAAATCTTATTTACTGCTGCAATTTTGGATTCTGATTCATCATCCGTAGCTCTGAAAGTTGTATTTAAATCACAAGCGTTCATTCTAGACAAATATATTCAGTCTTATCGATGTTAAGCTTGTGCTTGCTCTGAGACATTTTATATATAAAAATGATTCCAAATGTCGCATCCATATAAGACTGGAATTGCCCCATTACACACTAGAATTCGCAGCCCATTGTGCTGTTTTTTATTTTTTATATTCTTACTGAAGGCTATATCTATGAGTAATGAAAAAAAATCTCACCGAGTTTCTCATTCAGTATTTAAAATCCAGTAAATTAAGCATATATATCAGGGGGTGTGTTTCATATCCTAACTGAGTTTAAAGCTAATAATTCATATGCAGACTGTAATAAGTTTGCCTCTGTGCCTCAGCTTGACATAGGGACATGATAAACGAGATAAACACTTTCTTTTTTTCGGAGGTGCCAAAATGAATTATTAAGAAGCCAGATCTCACCAGGCACCTCACTTATCTATGAAAATCACACACAGAGGGTGAAAGACAGAACCGAAGTCTTTTGAGTGAAGCCCCCGAGCTGTCTAAAACGAGCTGGAGCTGAAATTCAGCGTCACTTGTCCCAGCCGTCCTGACTCTGCTGGACGTCAAGGCTGTGGGCAGTGATTTCCATTTTAAACCAGCTGTAAGGGCAGAACAAATGTCAGTCAGGTGCTATATTACCTGTAATCAGTGTCTTTTTTTTTTTTTTTTTTTTTAAAGCGACCTAAAGCTGGATGAAAGCTTACACTAGGAATTTATGTAAGAATTCAGAAAGCTAGCAGAGCACAGAGGGGTGGTCATCCTGTGGCATATAAAACTGGGCTGCTTTCCAAATCTTGTCAGACTGCCATGTAAAAGAGTACATTTTGTCTCTAAGGGTATTATCTCCACTTGAAATATGAGATGTCTCATGCCCCCCCAAGTTACAAACCTATTTTAGGGGTGAACAAGTAATAAATACATAGTTGGCAATAAATTAGGAACAAATTCTGTAATTTTCTTGCCCAGTCCCATGCTATACTTAATCAGCAGTTCAATTAGCTATCCTCGTAAGCAACACCTGACATTTAACTCAAATATATGACCATCTAATTATGTGCGTTAATACAGACAATGGTAAATTAACAACTGTCTGATTCCCCAAGAGCGGGTGACTTAATGGAGCAGCAGTCTCAATCCGGTCGTGATGAAGCATCACTTTTGCACCCTTGACAAAGGGCAGAAAGCCTTTGGCTAACATTTTGGTCATGAGCTATGGTATCTCTTCTAAAACGATCATTTCAGTCTCACTATAGTGACTCACTATCACTTTGATATTATATGACAGTTTCATGAATGACACAGTGAATCAAAAACTGTGTCTTTATGTATTCACGGTTCTGCAAAAACAAAAATGTCTGCTTGTTTGAATGCCCATGTAAGACATTTCTCCACCCCTGTACTTGCAGTTTATACACACCCCTGCCAAAAAAGGTGTCATTTCAGAAGGGTCAAAGAAAACCACTAAGGAGGTGTGACATTACTGGAATTGGGTTAAGGACTGTATAACACTTTATTAAAACTTGGAAGGATAATGCTGAACTGTCAACTTTGCGAAAAAAAAATTATGAATGGAGAAAAGCTTGGTGAAGTTGCATTGTAAAAAAATCAACAGTAGAAATCACAGCCTTGTTTAATAGTGAAAGTAAACACATTTCCACACACACACACACACACACACACACACACACACACACACACACACACACACACACACACACACACACACACACTCTCTCTCTCTCTGACATAAGAAATCGCATGATTGGGGTTAAGAAAAGCCATTAGTTAGTGAGGATAATAATCTGTGGTCTTTCACCCCTGATGGCACTGGCATATTCCATGACTCAAAATATGGTTCTAGGAGCATGAGAAATAATTTTTACACATGAATTGCATACAACAATGAACGGCAAAATCGTTAACACTAAATCTTTGAGTATGCAGATACACAGTATATACACATACCCTAGCAACACGAAAGAAAGATTTGATGTGGGTTATTACCACCAACTGCTAAACTAATATTGTATTAACTAAACTAAAATATTCAAACATTTCAAAATATAACAAAACTAGCACCATTAGGCAAAAAAGGTTATACTAAATTCAAAAGGGCTACCTTCCCCCCCCTTTTTTTTTCAACTCCAGTTGAAAGGTGGTACCATTGTGCATCTAGTAGAGCTACTAGAGTAACTCATAGCTCCAGGGTCCCGGGTTTGGCTTATAGTCTGTGTGGCATTTCCCATGCTCTCCCCATACCAATGTGGGCTTTTTTAAGTCCTTCATTTTCCACCCAACTGGATGAATTGGTAAGAATTAGTATGTGTGTGTGTATACAGTATGTGTGTGGTTCTTTGTGATTAACTGGCATTCAATAAAGGATATATTCAGACTTCACACAGAGTTCAGATCTACTGCAGATAAACAAGCTCTAAATTAAGTTCATACACTTAATTAAAAAAAAAATCCCCACTTTGGGCAATCCATAAGGTTTCTATTTGGAAACCTACAACTGTTTTTTTTTTTCCAACTCTATTGTTCCATAGAGGCTGGATTCAAGTAGAATCACTTTAAGAAGCCGAGAACTCTTTATTTTACGAAGAACTCAGAACAATTAGTTTTGCCATTACTATTTTTTAATTCTTGAAACGAGTGTTGAGATAAAATAGCTCATTTTTTTCCCCCAGGCTAATTTGAATGAAGCTTCTCCAGCTTCTCCAGCTTCTCCAACTGGCAACATGGATCACAGTGATGTCCATTATGCAGATATGAAAAAAGTAAAAAAAAAATAAATCACTTCTACATCTTGGAACATAACATGAGTAAATTGGAAATCTGCATATATTATCTAACTTTAATCGATGCGGCTCAAGTCCATTAATCGCATAACTGAAAGGATGTGACAAATGTTCTTCCAATTAATCAGAAACGAAAATATATATTATATTAATATACTTGACACTACTTCAAGAATATCTTCAAAGTAGCCTAAGAACTAATTTTCCAAACAAATTGTGAAGATAACACAGGTCTGGGTTGTACCTAAATGAATACCAAATGAGTTTGCATGAGTAGCTGGAATTACATATAAGTTACATTGGATATGCAGTCCACCCTCTGCCAAAGCACATTTAAGCCATTACACCTACCGGTAACTGTCACACACAACTCTCAGACACACAGTCTTATTCATCATGGTGAGAGGTTTTAATAGCTGACAGTTCCATGAGTCTTGAGCACAGTTATCTGTCTATATGTGACAGTTTTAAGTTTTGCAGTTGCCAAAGTTTTTCCAATACCACATAACACATTTAATTCACTGACAACTGCCACATACCTCATGATCGTCATATCATATTATCATAAACTACCTACGTGTACAACATAAGTGGCCAAAAACTAAAAAGTCACACACTGTAAAATTTAATTTAACCACCTTTAGCTTTGATTACGAGATGGAATGTGTGAAAGTTCATTTATGAAAATGATTTCTCATACTCCCAGAACATGAGTCCCTAGCTATTAGAAATGAATAAGACCACTGGTGTGAAAACCTGGTAATTCAGTACATACAGGTCATCAGCTGACTTAATTTTATTGCCACGTAACATTGCTAAACCTAGACCTTACCAACTGAAGCAAGCAAAGATCATAACACTGGTTTCAGAGGCTTGTACAGTGTGCATGATGGCTCTGCATGATGAGTGCATCGCTTCATGCATGTCCCTTTTCATCCTGATGCACCCACTGCTCTGAAATAGGATCAATCCAAATTAATCAGACCACATGGCATTTTTCCATTGCTTCAAAGTCCAATCTTTATGCTCGCTGGCAAATGGGGCTCACTGACAAGTGATTTTCTTATAGCCACACAGCTGTTTATTTCCAATCCCATGAGTTCTCATCACGGTGTGTGTGTGTGTGTGTGTGTGTGTGTGTGTGTGTGTGTATGTGTGTGTGGAAATGCTCTTGATTTCACTATGGTCTAAAAAATTTTTATGATGCAACTCCAATCCCTGTTGATCATAATTTTCACAGCACATTTTGGTGTTTCAATGTTGATGGTTCAATACTATTATTCCAGGTTTATTAGGTCATTGTCCAGCCTTGCATAGATACAGTATGTTGGACACAATTACCTGCATTCATCTGCATTGACTTGAAAAACAAGGTGCTTAGTTTAAGATAGCCTTACAGATGATTCATTCACTATGGTTACTCATTTTCCCTGTCCATTACAGTCAAAGAGTAATTTTTGTTGTCAGGTCTAGCAGAAAACGACAAAATGTGCCAGGGGCTTTTAAGAGCTTAAACTGTGTGCGTAGGCGCCTGCTGTTACATGCCTTTCAAACTATGGAAGACCCGAATTGTCTGTAGCATTTTCCAGTCTCAGTTTTCATGCCTGGTGTTATCTGCTGGATTAGCTGCACACCAAGCAGCCTTCATTCTTCCATTTTGGGACGTAACATTGTTCAATTAATCAAATGGCTTTCAATTGACTTTTGAATGCAAATCACATACCTCAGAAATGACTAAGCAGATTCTTACAAATCCACTTTGCCCATAGCATGATTTGTCTTTCAGCTTCTTCGTTGCTAATAGCTTAGCTAGTTAAAAAACATAAAGCTGAATATGCAGCAATTTTGCAAGAGACAGCATTTTACAATTGCCGACCATCATTTTGGACACTATTGTCTGATCATGCTGGACAGCATTAATGAGATTGCTCTCTATTCAGTTCCCTGTAAGTGAATTCTGACACTTTTTACATGACAGTAGTGATTCCAGTTCATTATACATTTAAGACAACACTGATGAAAAGGTGGAAATAAGTGCTTTATTATTAGAGCTGAACTAATCAAATGACTGAAACTAGTTCATTGCATTTCCTTTGCTGAGAGTCACTCATCCTTTGTCATCCCTGATTCAGACTTTGTGGAAAGTAAATAAATAGAGAAAAAGGTTTACACCTTTTTACAAAGTCTACCTAAACCATTCTTATTCATTTAAAGTAACACATTCAGCATACAAATCGATGAACAAAGGTCGAAGTTTCATTGGAGTTTCTAGAATGTGTGTCAATAGGCTAGTATTAAAAAAAATCCTGGAGTTTTAATCATGTATAAGATCTGTCTGATTGACATAGCAAAAAAAAACGTAGTTAATGTATCACTAAGTATTTTAAACAAATATCTTATGAAAAATGTTGATTTGGCTCTATTTTCTGTCAATGACCATATTTTGCTATAAAGGTCATTGTGTTATGGTGTTCAAAAGTCTGGCAGTGCGATAAAAAAAAGAAGAAGTTTTCAAGTTCTTTGGATTAAAATTAATTTTTCCATGCGTAAGTGAAACATAGTAATGGCATTTAAGGACTGACCATTTTAATAAACTGTGCATTAAACATACCACAGATTTAGTGTCATAAAACATTATTATCTCTTTGGGGATGTTTGCGTTTACATATAACTGTTCCAGATCCAGTCTGAAAACTGGACTTTTATCTGCCCTGAATAAAACCTGGTTGGTTTTATCTGAACCAGCACATAAAGCAAAATGATTTTCAATCAACCCAGATGTGATGCATGAAGCTTTTTTTCTGGGAATCTAAGCTCATCAAAGTTGATAAGATTGAGGACTGTAAGTCTGACACCAATCCTCTCTGAATACTCATGTCCCACACTTTGATTACTGTCTAGCATAACTGCACATTTATTCAAAGCAGTTCAAGGCACTTCCCAAAGTGGTACCTTTTATCCAAATATCTGTCCATGTAGATCATGTTACATGAGTTACATAATTCCTTACATGTCTAATAATTACTTACCTTACTTTATTACTTCATTAATAAAGTAAGGTATTCAAGACATATTCACATAATGCAGAGTCAGGTGAAGAGCTTCAGTCAATGTTCATATCAAACACTGAATCAAGGGAAAACAAATGAGATCTCAGGGACTTTGTCCATGGCATGGTTGTTGGTGAAAGATGAGTGAGCTTAGGGAAATTTAGAAGGATCCAAGGATTTCTGGATTTACCCAGAATGGAGAATGGTAAGGGAAAATAAATCATCCAATACTACAGGAATAAAAGCTCCTTTGATAACTAAGTTCAGGGGAGTATGGCCAGACAGGCTCAAGCTGTGAGCCAAGGACAAGAATCTAAGGCTAAACTGATATTGGGCATTTGATTATTGGAAATTTGAATTAATTTAATTGATTTGAATAAAATTTGTTGGGTGGTATCGGAAACATGTGGTGTTGGGAAAATGTATTGTCTCTGTCCAGTCATGAACTGCTCGGTTTTGTAGACCTTTAATTGCATGATTTTATGCATCGTGGCTGCATGTTTGGCTTATTGGATAATTGCATCAAAGTGCATGCATACAGGTTTGAGTTCTTTGTGTATAATGGTTGTAGAGTGTACAGTACTGTGCAAAAGTCTTGAGCCACCTGCCTTTTTTCATATTTTGCTTCCAAAGAACCAGACTTACTTGCATTTTTAATAT
Organism: Leiocassis micropogon; assembly: GCA_028565275.1. Lineage (NCBI taxonomy): Eukaryota > Metazoa > Chordata > Actinopteri > Siluriformes > Bagridae > Leiocassis > Leiocassis micropogon. Next base: position 9,245,982 of record JAOVVA010000032.1, on the reverse strand, counting down.
AGTTCTTCAGGCTTCATGAAGGATTCATTTTCAGTCCAGTTTCAGAGGAATGTCTTCGGTGTGTTAAGCAACACAGTAACCTATGAATCATTCAAGCATAAAAAAATCCATCTAACTTAAATCATGAACAAGTGAGAAACAGGTGCAGATGATGACAGATCAGGCTAGGGATTAATATACTGGTGATGCTGAATGTTGAGCGGTTGTAACAGATGAGCGGGGAAATGGGCTTGCTGCTGAGGTTGATACATAAACATCCACTTATCTTGTATCTTTAGAGACTTTACAGCTGGTTCCCTTTTTTAAAATTAAATCTACATAATATAATTTAATTAAATTTAATATGAATGAGAAGTAACTCAAGACTCAGAGTACTGCATAGGAAAAAACAACCAATATTAAATGTGAACGTGCTGCATTATATGTTTCCCATGTAAGTAGGGAAGATGTTGTTGACTGTGTCGCTATCAATCAATCAACATTTATTTATATAGCACCTTACAGCAACATAAGTTGACCCAAAGTACTTTACAGCATTAAAATAAATAACAATAAAATAGCAATAAAATAAACAAAACACATACAATTATTAAATACCAAAAGCTATTCTAAATACATGAGATTTAAGTTTTGATTAAAAACAGAGGTGTTGTTTTTCCTGAGTTTAGGACCGGCCATTGCAAATTAGCATCTTCATTGTTTGCATCTTGACCAAGGAACCACTAGTATGTTTTGGTCAGCAGAATGGGTCGCTACCTGTATTGTGGTAGCAGTTACATTTGGTTGGAAAGTACTTTTATAATGTGGCGTAGGCGGGGCGGCGGCTGACGACCATCATGCCTTGCGGGAGGTTTTCTATGTGTTCACCCTGTTGGGAAGGGTGTTTGGGTTAGTGGCTTCGGCCAGGGTTGTGTGTTAGACTATGTGTGACCTGTTGAATGTGCTCCGGTTCATGCTAAGGCTGAATTGGATGTAGGTGCTCGTGTGAATGTGCTGCTCATGCTATACATGCTGTGTGACAAAATAAAGTACTCCTAGCCATTGCATTGGGCAGCAAATAAGCTCACTCGTCTCTCCAACATCCTTTCTGGCGATAAAACGCTACATTGGTGTCAGAAGTGGGATGGAGAGTTATGAGTTGGAGCGCACTATTGAGAACCTACAAAAGATCCGAGCAGGCCGCCGAGTAGCGGAGCAACTACGGAGGGCGAAAGAGCATCTTCTTGACGGGGATAGCACGAGCAAACCAGGGCGACCGAAGCGGCGCGGTGAAATGAAGATTCCAGCACTGGATCTCGGAATGGACTCATCGAGAGTCCCAGCGCCGGAGCAAGCTACAGCTCTGTGCGCCGGCAGCCGGCGAGGCGAGCTGCGCCTTCCCTCCTACAACGGCGCCGTCAAACCCTACGCATTCTTCGCCCAAGTGGAGCTAGCCGCCGACTTCGCGGGCTCGTCCCCGGCGGAAACCGCCGTCAGAGTAGCACTCTCGCTGGAGGGCGACGCATTCGGGGCGCTGGAAGACCTCCGGGCCGATGAGCGGAAGGACTGGGCAAAGCTACGGGATTCGTTCCACTTCCGGTTCGGCCATTGTGTGTGAGGAGCTGGCGGTCTGCGAGCGGCGCGCTTCTGAGCCACTGGGCGCGTTCGCCATGGACTTAAGAGGCCTCGTGCGCCGGGGCTAGCCAGAGTTCGAGCCCGATAAGCAGGAAGAGCTAGCTCGTCGCGCCTTTCTCCGAGGACTCCGACTCCGCGAGCACATCAGGTTAGCGGCATCAGCTTCCCTTTCTGAAGCGCTACGCGAGGCAGAGCACACAGAACCCCTAATGGTGGAACATCACGGCGAAAGAGCCGAGTGACCGCCCGCAGCCCAGGGGCGCTTGGTAGGTGAACCTAACCGGGGACAGGGCTACCCGTTGCGGCTAGGCAACGAGCAAGTCTCCGAGGTTTCGCGGCGATGCCGAGGCACGGGACCTCGGGACTGCTGTTGCAACGTTCCCAGGCCTGAGGGACAGCATACCCAGTAGCAGTTGTTAAACTAGCTCCGGGGGGCGCTAAGGGGAGCCGCCTCCCACAGCCGTCTTTGTTCCCCCAATTAGTTATTAGCACACACCCGGGGAGCGGAACTTCCGGTAGTCGCGCCAGGTAAACATCCGGTAGCAGACCGAGCGGGAAACCTACACGCTAACGCCGACGCTTTATCCCGACGGCCGTGCAGCAAAGCGCACCATCGGTACTGCGAGCGAGTGGAAGAGCGTGTGTGCGGTTGCGACGTAGACCAATCCCCGAGACCATCGATCCAGAACGATTGATCCATCGATCCCCTCGCGCAGTCCTCCGGACTCTCCGGCGGTGATCAGCCATCCGAGCCGGCATGCAGCCGAGTTACTGCGTCGCCTAGAGTTTCGCCTGTGCCACAGCTGGACCGTGATCAACTCATCGCCGAGCAGGAGAAGGGCCCCACCCACCGCTGCAGGACTTTCGGGTGGGGGCACCTATGGAGCGTATGGGTGTGGACACTCACAGCCGGGGGCGAGATTTTGCTACTGGAGAGCAGGTATGGGTGTATTTTCCCAGAAGGAAGAGGGGGATCTCGGCCAAGCTTATGTCCCACTGGGTGGGTCCCTGTACGGTAATTGCTCAGCTCTCTGATGTCATCTACCGGGTGCGGTTGGCGGGGCGGGCGCGAGTTGTGCTCCACCGGGACCGTCTTGCGCCTTACCAGCCGCACACCGGCGAAACATCGAACTCTGTGGAGGCCGGACCGCCTCCAGGACAATGTCCTCCTTCACGCCTCCGAGACTGAGAGAGTCATGGTGACCGGGGACGGTCACAGCTCGGGTGGGAGCAGTGTGGCGTAGGCGGGGCGGCGGCTGATGACCATCATGCCTTGCGGGAGGTTTTCTATGTGTTCACCCTGTTGGGGAAGGGTGTTTGGGTTAGGGTTAACAATACAGTATTTGCAAAGACTTAAATAGGTGATTTGACAACTCTAAGCAAATGAAACCACCACCAACAGACAGAAAACTAACACAAAACTTAGCTAAAAGCACCAAAGGTGCTTACTAATTGCTAGCTATAAGTAGTAATAGTCATGTTTTTGCCTTTTGATGTGTGAAGTGTGTAAGTTAAACATAATAAAGATATCTAAAGTAGCTTAACCCATTTAACCTAGATTAACAATGTGAAAATATATATACCCATCAATCTGACAAGGATTTAGCAATTAAATTAAGCCTGAGGCCACATTGATGCATTTACATGCTAGCATGACAAGCCAGCTAGCGAAAAAAGGCAATATACCACTTCGATTTCGCCCATGATACATTGTGTTAAGACAGTAGCTTATCAAGGTCACAATATGGAATTTGTCAGGGAATACTTTTCAAAGATCTCACTGTTTAAGAAAAACACTTTGATGTAGGTTAATAACACACAGGCACACTTTCCAAAATAAGTTATAACATTGCAAGAATGTGACACCTTTGAGAATTGAAAGTACTGGCACGATTTTTAAAAATGATCATTCAGGCAGTGGATGAAATTACTGTGAAATGCCAGCTGTGCCTGCCTGTAATAAAAATACTCTCTGCTTTGAAATAATCTATTTGTACATTTGTTCGTGTTTACTTTATTGGCAGTTTATTGAACACTGTGGACAATTTTCCACAATTCACATTTTTGTACAATATACAAAGCTGTCTAAGACAGCATGGTAGAGGAGTTGTGGGTGAGACATTTATGCTACCATGCAATAAGAATGCACAACACTTGTTTTTTTTTTTTTTTTAGGAATGTGATTCAGTAGAACTAAAAGTACAAACACTGATCAGCACCGATTAACATCAGCTTTTATAGCTGAACTGGCTGCCACCTAACACACAATATAAATGCAGATCAATTCTTACTTTCTGTTTCACCCAAATGAGTCTGGATCCTCTCAAGGTTTCTTCCCACTACCATCTCAGGGAGTTTTTCCTTGCCACTGTCGACCGCGGCTTGCTCACCAGGGACGATCTGATCATTTTGATTCATGCACACTCACATTCCATACAGACTTAAATAATTCTTTTGATTGTGTAAAGCTGCTTTGCGACAATGACAATTGTTAAAAGCGCTATACAAATAAAATTGAATTCAATTGAATTGATCAGCTATAACATTAGAAACACATTCCTAATATTGTGCAAAACATGGACTCCACAAGACCTCGGAAGGTGTGTTGTGAGACCTAGCACCAACCGAACCAATTGCAGCTGGTCCTAAATAAGTTGTGAGGCCTCCATGGATCTAAGTACAGTACATCCCACAGTTCCTTGATCAGATAGAGATCTGGGGAATTTGGCGGGCCAATTCAACACATTGTACTCTTTGTAATTTTCCTCAAACTATTAAACCTCTTACATTTTTGCAATGATTTTTTCCCCTTCCTTTAAGAAGGAATACCATTGCCATGAGGTTTACTTGGTCAGCAAATTTTTTTTAGGCAGGCTTAAAGTAACATCCTCATGAATGCCAAGACCCAAGGTTTCTCAGTAGAATAATGTCCAGAGTGTCACACTGCATCTGCCAGCTTGCCTACTTCACATAGTGCATCCTGGTGCCAACTTTTCCCCGGGGAAGCAACTGACCTGTCAACATGATTAAATAGAAAATATGATTCATCAGAGCAGGCCACCTTCCTTTGCTTCATGGTGCAGTTCTGATGGTCATGTGCCCATTTTAGGTACTTTTTTGTGGTCGACACAGGTCAATGTTTACTTTGACCAGTCTTTGGCTATGAATACACATAAGCAGCAAGCTACAACACACTATGTTCTGACACCTTTCTACTCATAAATGGTGGCTTGTCCAAGTCCCTTAGATCTATACACTTTTTTTCTGCTTTCCAGCTTGCCAATTTTTCCAACTTACAGTATAAGTATAAGAAGATAATCAATGTTATTCACTTTAACAGGCAGAGACTTTAGTAATATAGCTAGTTAATGCATAGATTCTTCAAATAGTTTGACAAACAAGTTTTAAATTAGTTTAAAATTAGACTCTTAGCTAGCTAGCAGGTTTGTTTGTTTAGATGCACCACATTATGTACACATTTAGACAAATTTTTTTTTTTTTTTAGGGGTTTGATTGTGTAGTTAGTCAGTTTACCTAGCTAAACAACTTTGTCCTAGCACCTCCAGGGTCAAGGGTTTAATTCCCACCACGGGTCTGTGTGCGTGGAGTTTGCATGTTTTCCCAATGCTTGGTGGGTTTGGATTGGCACCCCGTCCAGTATGTACCCTACCTTTTGACCCAAGTGCCCTGGGATAGGCCCTAGGCCTCTCGTGACCCTGTACAGGATAAGATAGATAATAGTATAGATACAGTAATTTGTGAGTATGAGTGAATGAGTAAGAGAGACAGCTAAACAGGTTCTAACATCAAGGACCTTGTCTGACTAGTCTTTACTGTCATTCCTCTCATCACAGACTGGTGTAATGTGAGGGATAAAATCAAAGCGCTACACTGTGCATGAAATAATCTTGGATAAGAGGATAAGAAACACACTGACTAACAGAAGGATCTTTGTTGTAATCCAGAGGGGCTGCTGTGTACGTGCTGCCATTTTGAAGTCTCACATAAGTGAGAGACTGCAACCTTTATAGTTAAAGAATATAGATCTTGTTGTTTTTTTTTTCCTCAGTCATATGAGTGTGTGCATGTGTAGGTCATATGAGTGTGTGCACCCCGTCCAAGGTATCCCGCCATACTCCACCTCATGCCCCAAGTCTCCTGGGACAGGAGATAGACAGTTTTTTAGTAACTGTACTGTAACTACGTTGCTCGTGAAGAAAAAATAGCTAAAAAGGCTGTAGCAGTGAGAGAGATGATTCTGTTTAACGACAATGTCACATTTCCGCAAAATCCTCAAAAGGAAGCAAAATCAAGTGTCATTAGAGAGGCTTCTTGTTAAAGTCACACAAAAAGAAAAAAGATTCCACTTTGCCGGGACTTTCTGTCAGAGAGCAGTGATTCTATTAGTGTATGTGTGTGTGTGTGTATGTGTGTGTGTGAGTGAAAGTCGTCCTACATTGTTGCCCCCCCACCCCTCTTGTCTCACAAAGGTGCAGGTTAATTTGTTTTATTTTTACTTTACATTTTGTATTAATTATTATTATATGAATATTTTTGTGTTGTGGAACAAATCATCGGAGTTTCCATTATTTTTTTTATATGAAAATTGACTTTGATATGAAAGCAAGGAAAACATATCTGTTACATGCCTTCCTTTTCTCCAATGTATTCATCAATTTACTGCTTCCTCCTTCACTCTCCTCCTTACTGACTCTGACAGCCAGGACCTAAATTGCATTTTCACTTGAAAGGTGTAACACAAATAATAAAAGTTTGAAATGATTCTCTGAAATGCATAATTACACTAACCTACCCAGTTTTGACCCTTATCATCAATTCCCTGCTATTTCCCACAGTTTTGCTTTACCTCATCAAGATTTGTTCAAGATGTGATTTGTTGATGTGATTTTTTTGGGGGGGGAAACTGATTTCCATCATCTTTTGATCAGAGAAAATAAATAAGTAGAACAAAACAAATTACAGAAAGAGGTCAGCACGCAGTCTGATTATGACTTTTTCTACTTTCTACTTTAATGGTATCCAAGCACTAGTGAAAACCTGGGATAAGTGCATCAGTGTAGCAGGGGATTATATAGAGAAATAAAGTCAGTTTTAACTCTCATAACTGTGTTCTGTTATTCTGTACTATCTAAAGTCCTAGTTTGTAATATACTCCAATATAGGATAGCATTTGTGTATAGGAGGTTTTAGCACTTTGCAAAACATGTAAAAGGAAATCTCATCTTACTGTATATACCTCTTATCCTATACAGGGTCGCGAGGGTCTGGAATTTATCCCAGAGGACTTTTGGCACGAGGCAGGGTACACCCTGGACAGGGAGCCAATCCATTGCATCAATTAACCTAACCGCAAGTCTTTGGGCTGTGGGAGGAAATCAGAATACCCTGGTACCAAGCATGAGGAGAATTCCCTGCACACATACCTAAGGCAGAAATCGAACCCGCGACCCTGGAGGTGTAAGGCCACAGGTCTAACCACTACACTACCATACCACCCACGTACAAGAAAATAACAAACAAAATGTCTACTAAACAAGACTGCATTCTCATATCACAAACCTATTTCTTGAAATAGATGCATTCCATTCATATTCCCAGATGCACCAAGAAGAATCTTGGCAACGATTGTACTACATAATACAATTATTTAAGCT
>JAOVVA010000032.1:9170595-9193557 GCA_028565275.1 Leiocassis micropogon | reverse complement strand
TTCACGTGGAATTCCAATGAAATTGATTCATGTTTGTGGCTGTAATGTGACAAAATGTGGAAAAGTTCAAGGGGGGCAAATACTTTTGCAAGCCACTGTGTGTATATATATATATATATATATATATATATATATATATAATATTAATTTATAATAATAATAATAACTCTCAAAAAATAAACAATGATTTAACAAAACATCATAGGTTGACAGACATAACCCAGTGTTCTGATTTCAGGGTTGCCATATTGGGCAAGTTTACTTTGTGGCTGCCAACATCTAAAATGTAAGGGCAGCTAGTGGGTATAAACTGTTTCTATTGTATGATACTGAATACTGCAAACACTGGTAGAGTGAAAGAGAGACTACGGGGTAATGTCCATACATTATGTACGAAACAAGCATTTCACACTGTTAGAATTTTTGTGCTAGTTTAATAGCTTCTGGGGTTTTTGAGAAATAGTTGGGTTAAAAATTTGCTAAAACAACCAACCCTGCTGAATGATATTTTTCCCTGATAGGATATGAAGGATATGAGTGATGAACTCAAACACTTCAAAGACACATGTAAAACTGCTCATCATGCGCTGTGTGATAATATGTTGACTAACTACAATATGTGTTGTCAACTCTCAACTGCCTATTTTTCTAAGAATTTACTAGACTATACCATAATTACATGTGACAGTCTCTTAATTTTCTTTAAGGCTCTGTTGTTATTAAATCTGTTCTGTTCCTCCAAACTCATGTAATGAGCCGCTGCAGCTTTATTCATTTACCATTACCTAATATGTCTCATCACTGTACTTGTATTCTCAGTGCTGTGGATTGATTGACACCATGGAAATCAAGCCCACGATATACTGTATGTGCATGCCTGTTTGCCAACTTGGTATCTCAGCACACCCTCATGTTTTTATGATTCACTGTTTATTTTCACAGTGTGGGCCATTCTATCAGGGAAACAGCCCACCGTCCTGTTGTTCTTATCAGGTTTTAATTTCATCGCCTTCTGTCTTTTAAGCTAGGCTAAACAATCAACTCCTGCTATGATAAAGCCAGGGAAATAAAACAAATAAAGGGGGTAATGCAGCCACTTAATCCAAAAGCATCCTGTATCCTAGTCTTCCACATGGTACTCCTCTTTAAATAGATTACACACAGGCTTCTGAAATTATTTTACTGAACCCCTTGTTGCTGTCTAATAGCCCTCAACAGTTGAAATTACGGAGATTGTGTTTACACAATTTGTATTGGGTAGGTGAGGTGTGCTACTGAGCATGTTCTGCTATAGCCAATGGCTCATTAAGTAATAATGCTAAATTTTGTAGCAGACTGTTGTTCATCGAAGTGAGTAACATCCACTAATCGTTTGAACACCTGTCACATACATCCTTTACTTTTGACCTTTCACAAAAGAACAAGTGTGTGTGTGTGTGTGTGCATATACTGTAGACTTCATCAATATCTGTTTAGGATGCCTGACCAAGTTACATTTCACAAAACATGGTGCCAAGGCCCGGACTCTGAAACCACTCCAAAAAGTCATTTCACACCAATTACAATTTATGCCACCAGACACATAATTCTGACGCAAAGCCTGCCATGGTCTGTCTAGCCCAAGGCATACCTGGATATAAAACATAATGCTTTGTATTATTTAATTTTTTTTTGTGAATTCTCACTCAGCATAGAAGTCAGCATAGAAACTGACTGGATTTGCTCTTGCTCCCTCCCACCGTGTTTCTATTCAGGCATTAGCATCTATAAATATATACGTTGACTTGCTGGAATACTATCACGTGGAAGTTGGGGTGGTATCCTCTACTTAAAGTCTAGACGCTATACGGCTAGTCATCACCTGAAATGCTGAACCGTCCCGAAAGAAAACGAACTCTGATCAGAGTAAAACATGGCAACCTCCCTGAATGTCATTTTGCAGTTCCTCCATTTGTGTGTAATGAGCAAAACAAGGGGTGTGAAGCGCTGTTAGGCGCCAGAGAGAGTAAACAGGAAGCAGCTGTTTAAAGAGACGGCACCATTAAGCTCATCGCAATGCCTTGCTCTGCCCCATTGACTTTCACAGCCTCTTCAAAATGCCAGATTAGACTTAATATGGACTGGGTTGTCAGTGAGGCCTTGAAGGATAGGAAGAACAGGGATTGTTTTTTGTGCAATTTGCGAATTACGAGTTCATACTGCAAAACATGCTATTAGGGCACCTTTGACTGCAGAAGAAAAACATGTTAAGACATAATTAAGTATAAATCAATTTTGAGACCACGATCTTCCTTTAAAAGCTTGTTTCTTGCATTTACCTTGCACCACAAAATGTATTCTTTAGTTCTTTACCGTTTGTCACAGCTTCTTCCTCTCTGTCTATCTGTCTGCCCGCCACACATTCTGTAAGGCTGATTAATGCTGGATGAGTGCTGTTAATGAAGATCTCTGCATTGAATATGGCTGAGACAGAAACGCCTTTAGAGAGTGTTGTTTATGGGCAATGATGTTGCACTTGTAAATTAATTAAATACTTTAGTTTTGATGCAAATGAGCCAAATAGTAATTATAATTAATGTGCAAGATGCACGTTGATGTCATACCTCAAAACTATAAACCTAAACTGTTAGAAGATAAGTCATGTTTGCTTAGATAAAAAAAAAAGAAAAAAAAAAAGTCAAATAATAATTTCGATCTATTTTCTATCTATCCATTGTGGCTGTAAGATATGTGCGTTCACCCTAGAATAATAATTTAAACACGTTTCTCTGTATTGAGAAAAATCAAGAAAAAACAACAATACAGCAGGGGGTGACATGGTTTAGCACAGATCTTTGCTGGGAGAGAGGTGTTTGGGGACAAGCTAGATGGATAATCCATAGCCTCAGAATTTGCAAAATGCACAGATCTAAGAAGAAAACACTAGAAGACGACCTGCAGAGGACTCAGGGGTCTCTCAGGATCTGTCAACAGGAGCATGAATGCAGAACGATGAGGTTCTTATTCTAAAAAAGCAATCTTGACAATCAGCTCCTGGCACTAGACACAAAATTGAAGCAAAATCAAGAAATCTGAGAACTCAAGGGGAAAATCAGTAGAAACCTTGATCCAAGTGTTGGCTTCATTAAAATCCCATGGTTGGACACCTGCAGGTAAATAAAACTCCGCTCGTTACCGTAATGCCTTATTTCTATTGGCAGGACATTTGGGATGATGTGGTGATGGCGCTTTTCACTCTGCGCATGTTGGCTGGCGAATTTGGCAGTAAAGCCGAATGCACCACTGCACCGTCTTCTGCTTATCATGATCCACTTGAACTGGTATGCTCCCCAAGCTGACCCGTATTATTACATACTGTAGGTCAGCTTGGACAGATTGCTTGGTATTCATACACATGGAATATCTGTCATGATATACTGAAGCATCATCTCTGCTGACAATCAATGCGGTGAGCAAGGCAGAGGCACTGTTCCAATTTTCCACTTGAGTTGGGATCTTTAAAGAGATCCTTACATATCCGGGCTCATCATTTATGCCACAGTTTTTTTTTTTCCCCTTCTTCTTCTTCACATTTTGCATTATATACGAGGTCTGTCCGCGAAGTATCCATCCATGTAATGACTGGATTACATGTAATAAACTCCTAATCACACATCTATTTCTCGCTCTGTCAGTCACTAATCTTTGTTATCTGTACATGTTCAACATTCTCAGGTGTTCTGCTTGTTGCAGGCCTTTCAGAATATGGATCACTTTTACATTCTCAATAGATTTGCAACAGTTTAAGCTTAATGCAAAATTTTCAACCATCTTTAAAGCATTTGTCCAATAAATTTTATTTGTGCTGAACTCATTGCATCGTCCTCGTCTGAATCATCTGAAAAGTTTCGTTCAAGATCAATGCAAAATTCGATGCAGATTCCTTGCTCTGCTCACTTAGTCATTTTGAAAGCAAAAGCCACACAATACACATGCTCACCCAGTGGCGTATATACCCCACTGACTAGTACAATGAAATCGTCATTGTTCACACATGTGCATTCCAGTCCACTCTCTTTGGCTGCCAAGTTACATGTATGTTGTGCAAATGCTTTTTGATATATTAAAAATAGTTGGACTTTTTCTGGACAGACCTTGTACTGTATATATGGGTGAGCAACCCTTTTAAACAGTGCAGGCATGAGTTCCCTGTTGGTGTGTTCAAAAGGCAATGGCAGGAAGAAATAAGCTAGGACACAAAAATATTAAACCCTACTAATTTGGAGACTATCCCAACAAGGTTACAGGCCAGAATTTTGAATGTTTTCTCTCTTTTGCCTGCTAGCATTGACGTCACAGAACACTATACGGAGACTCCCACTGGCATGTTTGTGTGCAGCCAGCCGTATAACTTGCCTGAGCATAGCATAACAGTGTTTTTAGGGTAAATTGGTGAAAATGCCAGGGATGGAAGTAACAGAGTGAATGAAACAGCCCCATCGTGCTTGTGCCTAAGGAAGATGAGGCAGTCTGATTCTGTGCAGTGTTCCCTCTTCTGTTAGAATTTTTGGACTGGCAGCTATGATGGAATGACTGATAGACCATGTTTTTCAGCACTATTGCACATATGCCTCTCCTTCTTCAGATGATATAATAATGGCAGTAGCATATGTCGTATATAAAAAACAGTCCCAAAATCTTCTGAGATGATCTGGCTTCACGTTAAACCCAGTGCAGTGTGCAATTGGATTGTTGGAACTATCTGGGCTTTGTAAAGCAGCTCTCTTGTTCACTCCCCTGTGTTTCCTCTCCTTGTTTGTGTTGCAGCCGGAAGAATCAGAATACTGGAAGCTGTTTCGTCTCAGGTGGTGAGCAGACTGGACATGAGAACAGAACCACAAACCCTTGAGGTACGGAACCACAGTGCTAAACTTAAACTTTCCATGCTACAGCCCTGAAGATAATTCCTCAGTATCTAGCTTTTATGTTCATAATGCTCTTCAAACGATAGGAGATGATGAATATTATTTAACTTTTTCTCTGGTCAGGTAAGGAGTTGATCACAGATCTGATGGTTTCCTGGACAACACAGAGTGGACACCGGGTGTTAGAGTCCTGTTGGTATAAATGTACAGTATACACACACGCGCGCACACACGCGCACACACACACGCACTTAATTTCTACAAAAAAGGCTTGTAAGCAATCATACAGCTATGAGAAAAAGTCTTACCGAGTTAGTCTTACTCGAAATTTTTTTAAAAGACTCTCTAGAGTGAGGAAAGACAATTATCACACCAGACAAACATATGTTAATGCATAAGCAGAACTGCCCCATCTCTGAGAGTTAGAACTTAATAAAAATCTTAATTGAAAAAACTTAATAAAAAAATCAATATAAACCATAAATATTCAATTATAAGTGAGTTTCTAGTAAAAAGAAAATGTAAATGCCTCTATAGTACAGGTAGGGCATACAGGGTGTTATGTTAGAGAACCCTAAGGAGGGGTGATGGATGGCATAGTGACCAGTTAATAAAACTTTCTAGAAATTGTGGCCTGTGTGTGTGTGTGTGTGCGTGTGTATGTGCGCATAAATGTACGAGAGTTTTTGTGCCTATAAATCGTGACACTTTCCCCAATAATTCCACAATAATAATAACAACACAAAAAGCTGGAACATCCAGAGGAAATAGATTTCACACTCTAAACAAAGGCCACCAAAGCCGGAGCTAGAGAACACAAGCTGGTTCAGCCGCACTACAGGCACAAAAGCCCATGTAGGCTGGAGCAGATCCAGTGCAGACAGGCTGTTCTGTTTGTCCAAATCATCCGATTCACCCTCCACTGTGTGTGTGTTTGACATGTGGTGTTGTACACAACACTCTGTCAAAGGCCTTGTTCTCCACTCTGGAGGCTTTTTACTCGACCTGACCTTGCTTCAAATACACAAGACAAATAATACAGGCACTCACTTTAGACCCTTTTCATGCTTTCTCTGCCTGCATTATATTCTTTCTGTTTCTGTTTCCATCTTTATTTTTCTCTCACCCACACATTCAGACTAGTCCCTTTAGTAACTATCCCTGCTCAGTCATGGTCATTTCAGATTTATTTATTTATTTTTTTTTTTCTGAAGTTTGAACTTGATAATGCCTGGAGGGAATAAAGCATCTCTGACCTAGATCTGTTTAGTGGTACATTTTGTGTATGATTAAAATCCAAGATAAAGAGATAAAACTGTGATTTTGGACATCAGTAAAATTATGAATGGCAATTTAAGCAAAGCTATCTATCAAAAGAGATATAAAAGGACTGATACTCTCAAAAGAATTGATAAAATTAGGAAATAATATTATTACATAGACTTTTAACTGCCAACCTGACAAGCATGAAAGAATTTCTTCAAAGTGCCAAAGTTTCTTAATTACCTGACAAAGTAGCCCAATTCTCACTGCACACAAGGAAGGAACCACTACTTTGCTGTATAGATGGTTAAGTTTGACATGACATAGGCACATGATATTGACATTGACCAATTTTATAACATGTTCCATCACCCTTCAAATGAGAAATTTTTTTTAAATGTCTCAAACTCCTCAAATAAGGATTATGATCAGCAGCTGAGTAAGCCCCAGAGGTTTGCACGTTAGTTGCTGGATACGGATCAAGTGCTGTACTTAACACATTCTCTGACTGGATCTAGAAGGTATGCAAGTTCAACGTTGGTTTCTCTGTAAAAAAGGAAAACTCAAACTTTGTTTTGTCTCTGCAAGTTGTGAGCAAGATTTATCAAATGTCAGAGCCCATCCAAATTACTCATACCAAATAAACCATCTGAGAACCTGAGCATCGTCTGGATCAACGTTTCTGCTTCTGGAGTGCCAACCCACTACTGCAGACTGAATCAAAACAGAGCAGGCACAATGATCTGGGTAGCAACTCTGCTGAATACATTCTGTACTGTTTTACCTGAAACATTTCAAATTCATTTTATTGTCTAGCATTGACATCTTGTTTCCTCTTTCATCATTTAATAATGAGTCAACCATAAACTTGATATAATTTATCCAAAACAGTTCATTATTTTGGTATACATTGGAACAGTTCATGTTCAAGCTACTCATAGTGGAAAACCAGTATGTGAGGTTGTTAAAAACCCTTAAACATCAAAGCTTAGTCAAAGCTGAAAATATGTGAACAAGTGAATTAGGTATTCTCAAGGACAAAATCAAGGTCCAAGTAGTATGTTAAAGGATGGAAAGATACCTAGAGTTTGCAAATTTCTACCAATGAGTGATTATAAACTTTGACAGTGGCACCCATCAAAAGAATGAAACAAAATATAACTCCTTTCTTGAAACATCATATTACCAGATGCAGGGGCACTTCCAAAAAAGTGGGATTCATGCTCTGTTACTTTGAGTCATTAGGAGGAAATCCAATGCATCATCATTATCATCATCATCAACAAAAACAAAAATATATATATAACTATCAGTTATAAACACCACATAACATTAAAACATTAAGATTAGCAATTATATACCAGTATACTGGTAACAGGATCATGGGCACCCACAGCTCACCCATGCCCTCATCCAAGTCTGATCCCACAGAAAATCCAATGCAGCACAAATCACAAGAAGTCAATGCTGGTCATGATCGGAAAGCAGCAGAACACCAAATGCGCTACAATGCATAGGGCCCAGCAGGCAAAGAGCTCAAGGCCCATATCTCCATATCCCAATCTGATTGAACCCACATGCTTCCAGACAAACAAGCCCAATCCACGGAGGCCCCACACCACAACCCACAGCACCCAAAGAATTCATTGTCTCACCATCTGGTACCTGGTACCAGATACCACAGCACACCTCAATAAACATCCCAGTGGCACAAGGGGAACCCCAAACATTGTTGACCATATGTCAATGTTTTTAATGTTATGGCTGATATGGTGTAAATTGCCATTCTCTTCATGCTTTCTTTTCCAAGCCTCTTATTATATGAAGCCATCACAGAAACCCCTCTCTACTATTAGAGCTTAACCAAACACCAGTTAGGTCAAGCATCATTGTCTATTGATGTCACCAAGTGTGAATCTATTATTTAAAAAAAAAGAAAAGAAAAGAAAAAATTACTAGGACGGCTTGGAAGTATACAGCTAAGTTCCAACAAAGGATGTTCCTGACTGCTCTCTTAAGAGAACTTCACACAGGCTATTGAGACCATGATTGCCCATGATCCAGAGTTTGTCCTATAAAACAATCATTTAGCTCTCAAAGTGAGCTCCCTTAATTCAATTACCATGATCCTCAGCCAGTCAGTGAATATCCTTTATCAGCTAAATTCTAATGAAACAAACCTATTTTCAGTGTCATTACTTCCATTGTGACTACAGTGATTCCAAACCTTGTGCTTTGACCTTACCTTGTTTCACAGGTCTGTCTCACATTTTGAAGTGCTGCCTAGTCCTTTGCCTCATCTATTATTTGCCATTGCACCTGTCTGTCTTGACAATTATCAGCTCAAAAAGGTCAGTGTTAAACATTAACTGCGAAGAGCATGATCAATAAGGATTGTTTTAGAGATTAGTGTAAAACAATCCATTTCATCTCATCATTTTTACAATAAAAGTAGAATTCTGGGTAAAGCAAGTGTACACAAATATGCTGTCCCCAAACCATAGTAAACCAGATACTTGTCAGCGTATTGTCCTTGCCAGTTGGCGATTGTGCTAACTGTGTTTGTTGTGCAGGCCTTTTTAATTGAAATAAGTGAGAGAAGGGTGGGGACTATTAAAATGCCTGTGGTCCCATTCTGCTTAACTACAGTATGATCCCAATCAAATAATTCATCTCCCAGTGCTCAGCAGAAGGGAGGAATGCAATATAGGCAAAATCAATGTCCACAAAGTAGAAGCTCCAGATAAGATGAGGAAATTACCATTGGGCTGCAAGATGACTGATGCCATTAAGAGAATGTAAATTACTGTTGATGTCTTTATTCTAAACAAGATTAAGGTCCCCTCTTGTAGAAGAAAACATTAGAAAACTCAGGTACATTTTCTAAAACAAAAAATGCTTTCATTTTGTGAAGAACGTGTAGTGACTATAATATACATAAATGTCTTTTATTGATGTAAATGGCCACAGCAGAATATATTCACTATTACATTTGATATCTTAATTATGGGGCCTTGTTCTTTTTTTAGGATTTTTAAATTAATTAATGGAAATTAAACTATAAAATTAAAGAAATGATTTTAAGCATCCAAAGAGCGAAGTAAATGAATATGCATATAAAAGCAAAATGAGATGACAAAATTTTTGCAGTTTTAATACAAAATTTTTTTTTAATAAGGCAAGAAGTATTGCAGAATGATAGAGAATATTTTGTGCCACAAAGACATTAAAAATGCCAAAGTATTATGTCAAAATAGTTTGTGTTATATCAGTGTGAACTTTTTGTGATTCTGTAAAATGTTATAACACCACATCCTACAGATTTGGATACAATGGATAAATCAGCCTGCAGTTGTGTTTGTGGTTATTTAATTATGCAATTTTGTATCAATAATTTATTGGTTGAGTTAAAAAAAATTATAGGAAACTCCTGCTTTGATTGTGTTTTTTTAGTTAGTCAAACAGAAAGCAGTGGCAGCAAATTAAATCAAGGGGAAAAAATAATGAACTCTGTTGCACACAAAACAATTTTTAAGATTATAAGCATTGCATAAGCAGTATAGAATACTTTAAGTTTACAATTCATTGTCAGCCGCCTATTCTAACAGTTTCAACTTTATTTATTATTATTTTTTTTTGATTTTTTCCAGATTTTCTCCCCAATTTAGTCGTGGCCAATTCCTCCCCGTCACTAGGGGGCTCCCACATTAAGGCTACTACTACCATTCAGCCGGGAGGGCCGAAGACTATCAGTTGACTAACTGCTCGCTCACACACCGTTAGGGGCGGAGTAACACACTCGGAGGAAAGCGCTAGCCGCTCCTTCCGCGTGCGCGAGTTCACAGACGCCCCTGATTGGCTGTAGAGCCGTGATTAATGTGTGAGCACTAAGTACCTCTCATCCCTCCCTTCTGAGAGAGCTTGGCCAATCAGCTCTCTCTAGACCTCCAGCTGTGAGAGGTGACAGCATCACCCGGGGTTCGAACCAGCGATCTCCGGATGATAGGGCGAGCACTTTACCACTGCGACACTCGGAGGCCAGTTTCAACTTTATGACAGCCCCCTATTATGCTACTGTTACACCCTGTTTAGCATATATATTTTTGCCTAATCTGACCACATACAGTATAAGTCAGTGGTCCCCTAATGTTATAACATATAACATATATAATTCTTTACTCCTTTGGTGAAAAGAGTGTAAACATCCTTTCTTTATGCTTCAACATTCTATAAAAATTTAGATCACTTATGGCAGGTGTCATTT
This sequence comes from Leiocassis micropogon, assembly GCA_028565275.1. Lineage (NCBI taxonomy): Eukaryota > Metazoa > Chordata > Actinopteri > Siluriformes > Bagridae > Leiocassis > Leiocassis micropogon. The sequence continues at coordinate 9,183,126 of JAOVVA010000032.1, read as the reverse complement.
TGTACAGAATGTAGCGTTGCTTCGTTGCTCACATGACAGAAAGAAACGCTTCAATTGGCTTAAAAACATTCAAAAATAAGGTCATATAATGGTTTTTAAATTAAGTATTGTGGTATAGACAACTTTGTGTGTCAGAAAAATAAAAAAATAAGCAAAAGTAAAAAATCCATTTAATATATTTTGCTGTCAAACTGTTTATAAACAGTAGAAACTTCACACATGTGTCACAAAACACAAATGTTCTGTTCTGAAAATAAATAAATAAAATACTATGCAGAATCAACGGTACATGTGGGCTGTGATTCATTTTTGTAATGCATATTAATAGAACACTACATCCCATTAGATTTTGAGCACACTGCAGTACTTGCACTAAAACTACATTAAGTACACACATAGCACACTTGACTGTTCACTTTGAAGCTGTTCCAACTTTGCAATTATCCACTGATTTAATCATGTGACAGCAGTGCAATGCATAAAATCACGCACATACAAGTCAAGAGCTTCAGCTAACATTCATGTCGAGCATCAGAGTAAGGAACGTGACAGGTATTCTTCCAATCGTCCCCTGTCCAGTTTTGGCAATCTTGCGCCCACAGTAGTGTCAGATACATTACCTGGCCCGAGTGAAACCCCATGTGGTCCTGTGTTATGTGATGTGGTGTGCATCCTGAGAGGCTTTTCTGTGCATCACAGTTGTGAAGAATGGTTATTTGAGTTACTGTAGTCTTCCAGTCAACTCGAATTAGTCTGGCCATTCCCATCTGAGCTTTCTCATTAACATGATCAAACTGTTGCTCAGTGAAGTTTTTCCCCCTTTTTTTCCCTCTTTACACCATCCTGTGTAAAATCTAGGGAGTCTTATGCATGAAAATCCCAGGAGATCAGCAATTTCTGAAATATTCAAAGCAGCCCATTTGGCCTCAAACAAGCGTGCTCCAGTCGAAATCATGTTTCCTTATTTTGATGTTTGAAATGAATTTTAAATGATTGTCTGTGTCTTTGCTCTGTGTTGTTCTCTTGTTTTTGTTTTGTTCTCTTTGATTTATATGATGCTGCTGCCAGATGATTGGTCTAATAGCACAGATAGAGATGCTTCAATTAAAATGGCTAATGAGTATAATGTGTAGTACAGTATTTTAGATGTTATTATTCAGGAACCCAGCATGCTGGCCAGACTTTAGGTGAATATGTTTTGTATGTCTTTATAATGTACCAGTGCCATAATAGTTGAGGTTACACAAGAAAAGAGGTAAGAAAAGTGACCCGAAAAAAAAAAAAACTAATTAAACCAACACTAATTCGTTATTTCATCAGCATCTGTGACTATCCCCTAAATATTCTCTTATTGATATGTCATCGTTATGTACTGACTCTTCTATAATAAAACAAACTACATACAGGAGATTTCTATTTTTATTAAACATGTTGAACAAATTGAGTTAATACTCTTAAAGCTGGTTGTGAATATGTTTCTGACCCTGAATAAGAAGATTTAATCTGATTGACTAGAGAAACACGCAACCGTGTGATGCAACTCTTTCTGCACAGTCTAAACAGAGTCCCCCATTTTCTCAGTTTTAAGTGCCTTTTATTATTGCTTTCTTTAAACAAAACCAATTAAGCTGATTTTTTCTTCTCATGCGCATCATAAGAAACAAGCAACTGTATTTTTTATATAATAAAAAAAAAAACTACTGAGCAGATTCTATCTTACTCTGTTGATTTTTAAAAGTGTGACTAGACAATCTCATTTATCACACAACTTCTGAAAATAGATAGTACACTGCATTTTTATCCATCTGGAAAGAAATGAGCTTGATACTCTTGCTTTAGCTCTGTCACAGCTGAATACAGATGTGCAAATACACAAATGCAGGCAGGAGAAACACCACAGAGCAGCTGTGTGACCTGATCCTAATGAAAACAAATAAGAACAAGTGCCTTAACTGAAATCCAGGCAACCGTGGGTCACGCCGCTATTCCTGAATACTCAGTGCAGAAATTCAGCATTTGTCTTGCTGAACAGAACAGAAACCTTATTTAGAGTTTCCAAATAAAGCTGTGGTATAGCTTGGATGAAATATACCAGATTCATTTTTGACAACAGGTGAAAAAAATATCAGCCTGCTGTTGTTGTTGTTGTTTTTGTTTTCCCTTTATGATGATATAGATGAAATATATACGTTTCGGTCCAGGTTCAGATATAATCATCAACCAGACAGTATTCCTGTTGCCTCAAGCACCTTCTAAATTTTTCCTTAGTAAACCCTGGAGGTGATGTATATGTCTGTGATGGTGAGCCCACAGCCAGCATGCCCACACATTCTGCTGCTCCATTCTCAAGCAGGAAAAGATATGGACAGAGCCCTTTTACACCACAGCCAGCTTAATGGCACAAGCTCAAGGGGTGAGGTGGCATAACTCGGCACGACTGAAAGCTCATTCTAACTCACTGTCCTTGATTCATCGCTGCGCTATAAAAGACCACCAGTTCGGTGAGTAGGCCTAGTGTGCGTTGTGCGTCTTCACTTCCAGTGCTCTCCTCTGCCTACACAGACTTTGACCCTCCCAGAGCTATTCTTCCTCTGAACAGTCCATCAACCTGACCACCACCTTAACCTCCTCACCTTCAGCCTCAGTCAGTCTACCTCACGCCGCCAGGCCAGCCGACATCCAGCACCTGCCCTGCCCTCCTATACGGACCTCACCTTCACACCATCTACTGTACACACAGCTAATCCCTCACTCCCTTCCCCACATTCAACTGCCCTTTTCCCCATTTGTTAAATAAAAGAACACTTTTTTTTATGTGTGTCTCCGTGTTTATGGTCTGAGCTCTTACACTGTCTATATTGGTTTTCATGTTAAAAAAGCAATGCACTCTGAATCAAATGTACATGGATAAAAAGACGCAATGCAATATGTGCATTCGGTTTTTCACTCTTCTATGTTCTGTTGATATGTTCATGCTCTTTGAGAATACATGATTATTTCTGTTTCTCATCACATTTAGTACAATCAGCTTAGTAATAAGGTCTTCTTTTTATAGAGCAGAACAGAGAAAAATATATCCATTCAAATTGCTTTCAAATATAAAAACCGAACCTTACAGAGCAAGAGGTTTGAAAGGATGCACCTTTTTTTTTTTAACGAAAACCAAGTTCCTCTAAAGAAATGATTAAATACAGTAGACTATAGATACTAATTGGTTGAAGACAGTATTTCAGTGATGACACTAGCTAAAGGGTTACACTATTGATAACACATTGCTCCAAACCACAAATCTGATTCTGGTGCTGATTATAAAATGTCAGGTTCTCATTTTCTGCATTCTGTCTAATTTGCAGATGATCCTTCATGGCAACATTTTACTGTTGTCAATTAGCACAAAGCATGTTCACTCTGCTCACTCGTGTACATTTTGCTGATGGGGAGAATTGTGCTGTTGGGTCATTTGTTCTAAAGCTAATTGGGCTTTAAATCAAGTCCCTCAGACCAGCTTGACACAGTGGAATCCAGTGAAAAGGAGAGGACAGAGATAAATAGATTAAAGTTCCTCTGGGTAAAAAATGTGTTATGCATATTTGTAGCTAAAGTAACCTTTTATCAAATTTTAGCTAGAAGTGAATAGTTATTCATGGAGTCAATGTGGAGTAGTGTACTAATGATTACAAGAATTTACCGTGTAACAAAATCAAGAAAAGTGAAAATACACGAGTTTACTAATCACAGTATGATGGATTACTGACATAGGCACTTCTCTTATTAGATAATTAATCAGGAAGTGCTTCATAATTTAGATTTTTTTTAAACCACTATAATATGCAATATCCATGGGTGAAATATTAGAAAAGACTGATTTAAAGCATGGTAATATGGTAGGGTGGGATTTGTTTTGGTCAGAAACATATTGTTAGGTCTTGACAATTAGGCGTTTCTCCATACATTTAAAGGGCTTACCATCTGTGTGATAAATAAGTAAACTAGTTTTAAAACATTTAACTTTTCTTTTTAAATTTTGAAGTCATCGGCAGTCAATAAGCATTTCATTTCATATCATACTGTGACGAATAAAATTTGAATTTGAATTTAACTTAATGTATATTATTTACCAGACATGCTCACAACTTCATTCACATGGAATTTAACTGCACACTCAAAAGTGCGTTTCAAAAAATTTACAACTTCATCTTTTGAGTTTTGGAAAGAACAAAATGCTTTATGTGTTACCTTGAAGTGCACGGAATAAAGGTGTGGGATCGTGTTTATTAAGTAGATTTAAGTTGCACACTTATAAGCACATATAAAAAAAATGTACAGCGCCATCTGTTGAAGTTTGAGATTAATTAATTATTTTTTCATTATTTTTTTATGATACTGTATAAGGGCATTTTCTATAAAAGTTTCAAATTGGCACATCTTCTCTTCCCATTGGAGCGAATGCGATGAAACGAAGCCTATATGTTATCTCAAGCTTGGCCAAATACAGCTGTAAAAACTCCATTAGAATTTGTCCAGTAGTTTTTATGTGCAAATCTCTTCAATGTACAGACATGCCAACTTTACAGTTTTAATATACTGTATGTATAGATTATTCATCTTAAAGCATTTGTCACAAAACACTATGCAACTATGATATCATATTGTTTGGAGTTACAGTATAAAAAAAAACAAAAAAACATTAGAGCTTGTTAGTGTGTCCTGTGACTTTAAATTGTTAAACGGATTTTGGTTTGTGTCCATAAGGCTAAAGTGAATATTAATTGAAGTTGACAATTTCCAGAGCCATCTGTTGGCTGTGAGGTTGATTTCCGGGTCAAAAAGCTTTTGTAAATGAAGCCAGAATAAGACAGATAATGGTATGGCAATGTTTGCAAATAACAAAGCAATTTTCTATGGGAAAAAAAAAAAAGATTATTACAGGCCGAGAAAACATTTATAATTAAACTTGTTTCCTATCTTGGTCTTATTTGGTCCACTGTTTGTTCAACATTACACATAAATCCTTCTGGATAGCAGGATTGTGTCTCCCATAAGCCTTATCCAAATCCACCACATTATTGGCAAATGCCACCCCATATTGGGGCAATTGAAGAGACTGATTGTGAACCCGTGATATTTACTCTGCAGCTACTGAGGATGCAGATGAGAACACTCTATCAGTCTGTGAGTCTGCAGCTACTGGGGATCGAGTGCTACCTGCAATATTGTCAAGCCCCAAGATGCCCATTGATCTAGTAGATAGGAACAGTCAAGGTGGCTTGTAGGATAGTTTGTATTAAGTGACCTTTCTTCTGGGACACACAGCTGCTGGGAGATGCAGATAATTGTATAGATTTACACAAGGGCTGTACATCTTAAATTAGTGCTCCCCTCCCGTGGCTTAAATTAGTCAACTGGTAATCTACTGTGCATGATGCCAATGAACCGTAACAAAGCTAGGGGAGTCATGCATGCATGTCCTGCATTGAATATATAGGTGAATAAAATGAAGAAATAATCATCTAACCAACCAACCAACCAACCAACCAAATAACAAATAAATAATCTACAATATACACATAGAAAATGCACAAGGCAGAATATACTCTGGATGGAGTGCCAACTTATCTCAGAGCACAAGCAAACATGTACACTGTGGGCAATTTGGAAACAGCAGTCAGCCTATACTGCACATCCTTGATGTTTTTGTGTAATATACTGTAATTATAGGTACTTGTGTGAACTGTAAAATACAAACATGCAGTGTGTTACAAGTGCTTATTTAAAATGTGACTGAATTTAGCAAGAGTTTTTTTCACCACTACCATCCGGAGCTTACTGTATGAGTTGGCTGCAGCCATCCGCACCTGGGAAGCCAGAGAGCAAATTGGGTGGGATGGGTGGCATACTCACACTCGCACATCAATCATAGTGACACTAGCCAATCATGGGTGTCTCTGAGATTAGCAAAAGCAGTAGGGGTGGAAAGCTTTTTTTCTCAGAGTGTGTTAAGTCGTCTTGAATTAGGTAACAAAGATGCAGTCAGCTCACATCACATGTCTCAGAGGAAGCATGTGATGGTCTTGGCCAACCTGGATGGTAGTTGTTGTCTCGGTGTGAGAGTGCTTTAATAGTGAGACGGATGGGAATTAGACAGGACTAAATTTTATTTTTATTTTTTTGAGGAATTTCTCAGGTTATTATTAAACATTTAGGGGTACTCTCATGAGAAGCTCCTATTCAGTGCAATGCATTTAATGGCTATCAAGTTGGATTATAGCAAACAATCAAAGAGGAAAAATTCAAAAATAAGTTTTTCTCCCTATACCCTATATGTTGACACTTTTACTTCAAGAAAACTTTTTCACCACAAGTAATACCGAAATATGTTTATAAATTATTTTGCCTAAGCGTTCTGAAAAGATCATGCTGAGGAAATTAGGAGCTTAACAAAAACGGTTGCTGAAGCAGCTGGTAAAGATGTTTCATGAAGGTATAGTATAAATCTAAAAAGTTGATATAAAGATAACTAATTGTCATGGTTCTCTTCATTATTGTAATGCAATTTATTTATCCCAAAATTATTACTCATTATATTAATTACATTCCATTAATCAAATTAAGATGCCACACATATGTATCTCACACATTGATATTTCTCTTCTTTCCTAAACTGCTTTAAACTCTTCCATTAAAGGAGAAAGACGAGAGTCTTATGGAAAGAAAACAACCAGAAAAAAAAGAATAACTCCCCATGATGCAATATGTTTTACTATTGTAAACACTGAAAAAGGTGTGCAGAGTAACAAAGCAGATTTCTCTTTTCTCAGAATCACAGATAATTATGGAATGAATACAAGCTAAATATGTACTCAAGGAAAAAATCTGGATTTTGGGCTTTTGTGTTTGTCTCACATCTGAGGAGCGCTACCACACACTGCGCTGAGAGCTTCTGCTTTCATCTCACACATAGCCCACGTACTTTTACACTGAAAGCCACAGCTGATAATGTTTCTCTTTCATGCACTCTCTTTCACTTCATTTCTGTCTGCCATTTGCTCATCTAGACGTTCTCTCTGCTTTTTTCTTGTTTTTAGCATGCAGAACGGCATCTATCGCTTTCATCTGGCCGTGTATCTCGGGCTGGAGGAAGCGCACCGAGGCTGACACTCACTTTTCCACATTCGAACAAGCCTGCCATCTGTGATCGATGATGAGCAGGTCAGGAGCGAGTAGATCCCATGTATTGGTGCCATCTGTGCCACAGTCTGGTTCAGCCCTTATCACCTTTGCAGACTGTGAAGAGCACAGCCCTGGCGAGGGGGACTGACTCAAAGTGGCTTCACGTATTTTCAAGGACCATGGCTTTAAACAGCTCAGATAGGATTAAGAAGCACTCACCCAACTTGTGCATTCATAAGGTCAGCCAGGTTAGAGTAAGTATGAACACACACCCAAGCTCATTTCTCAAGAGCCGATTTGAGTGGCTTGATGCTGAGCTCTAACAGACGTCTGATACTCGGCTATATCAAGGGACTGATACTGAGCTTTAAAGACATGTAACAGATAGGCTCTTGTTGCATGTGATGTATTTCCTCTCTGTCTACATCTATCAATACAGCATAGTCCTTATTCACAACAAGACAGGCTACAGCAATATTATTTCAGTGTGCTTGGAGGAGACCAGACTGTTGGTTGTTATGTGGTTCATCGGAGTGCTGCTGCTCCACTTTGTCTGATTTATTCCTTTTTTTTCACTCCTCTCTCACTCTCTCGTTCTCTTTTCTCCAAGATCTCCCTGTAGCTCACTCGTGTGATTAATGTTTTTCATTTGATGTCCTCCACTCGCCTCCACCAAGTACCGACAAATAAAACTTCCAGGCAGCGTGCACAAATTGTCTCTCAAAAGAGCAGTAAAAGAGAGAGAGGAAGAAAAATAAGAGAAAGAAGGAGTGGTGAGAGCGAGCAAGAGAGAGAAAGAGTAAAAGAGAGAGAAAAAAAGAGAAAGAGAGCAAGAAACACATGATAGTCCAGGGAATGTGGCCTTTGGAAAAACAAGCATTTGAGGAGAGAATCATTTGCAGTAGAGGAAGTGTGTTTCAGCATATGGAACTCCTCCCTGGAGAAATCCCCCTGTTGCTAATACGCAGTTATTGCGATTGCCAATGGCGCTGCCCAAATTAAAGCATGAACACAGGGAGCACTTCAAACCTTGCCGTTCCAACAGATAACAGCATTTCCCACAATCCCTCAGAGCACACATCTCCCGTTTGCTGCTCTATTTCGGCTTTATTGTAACAAATAAATTACCAGGTGCATTCTTGATCCCTCACTAACAGACATACAGAACTAAGATGTGACTCTCGCAGTAGATAAAGGTTACACCTTTTTGATTTAAAAAGCGAGGGTTATTCTGAGAAACCCTGCACCTAGTTTTATTTAAATCATGATTTACCAAATAACTAAATACATAGATTAATACCGCAGAAGTACTGCAGAGCTAAACGGATCACAGTAAATTTCTTTTTTTTGTCCTCGTCTCTCAAATGCAGTCATTCTCCCTGGCTCATATTCATCATATTTGCATACAAAAAAAAACAAAAAAAACGTTCTTATGCATTTATTACAATATTTAATCATGGCTGAATTAATTAAAAAGAATAGTTTATTGTTATACGTTAACATCGCCAAATCCATCACTTATATTTAACAGCTACTGTATAAACAGTCATTTCCTCAGAACCTTTTTTTTGGTTCTCTTGAAAGTAATTAGACAAAATGCACTATGGACCCACACAACTTTATCCTTAGAGAGAACTTCACCATTTCAGCAATTATATATTTTAATTTCTTAAACAGAAACAAATTTTCTTTCTCTGGTTCTGATTTGTCCCTGTGGTTGAGTTGCTGCTCTAGACATATAGCATATTTGAATGAATGCATTACGATAAATGTACAGTATCATTTCACTTCGTCCAAAGGTATACTTTAAATGGAAATTCATTCACATCTTCAGAGTTAAGAATTAAATGCCACGGTCCGGCACACTCAATCTTTCTCTTTCCTTGCATAGTTGTTTTCTTTGCTTGATAAAAATGATGGTTAAAACAAATAGTTTAAAATAATATCAATATAAACCACAGTATGGATGATGACCTACCCCAAAATCTCTGCAATGGTCCAGGGGGAAGCTCAGTGTTTAAGGCCTTGGACTACTGATCAGTTCACCGGTTCAAACCCTGCCACCACCACCTAGTTACCACCTTTGGGTCCATGTGCAAGTGTCTTAACCCTCAACTACCCTGAAAAATGTCAGTCCCTCTGGACAAGGGCGTCTGCCATACATGTCACACTAGTATTTATCATGAGTTTCTGCATATCTTCATTCATATTTCTTCAAACGTTTAGTATGTTTGTTTTATACAGCAGGCAGGTTTGTATAGTTTCCGTATCAGAGGTGTGAGATCAAAATCCTATTATGAGTCATGCTTTATTTTGCATTTAAATGAAAAATATAAGCCATACAGGTATATCTGATCCACAAACACACAGTGGGCTCATTCCCCTTTCATTCTGGAATTTACATCTACACTACAAATTGCCACTTAGATGCAATTTAGCAATTTGCAACATGCAACGAATCAACTGACCTCTTCATAATGATTGAACTGCGGTATAGCATTATTTATTAATTAGGAGAGGCTCAAAGATAATGAAACACTCTTATTAGGTGTTCATGTTAGTACGTTGACGAAACAGCTGCCCATTTAGTGAAAGTGGCTCCTCAATCAGGGAAGTGCTATGGAACTTGGCGTGTTTTATTTCTCCAAGGACCAAACCAAGCTATAAGTGCATGTTATAAATCATCTCCTTCACACGGCCTGCACTTTGGAGTTCATTCATCACCTCACTCAGACCTGGGGCAGAGAAAAGCTCTCACCACTGCCTCTCTGTCCATATAATCACCTCTGTTTGGACACAAAAGGCAACAAGTAACCTTAAATTGCCATGCTCGCTCTGAAAGTTGACAGAAAAGCTCCAGGGAAGACTTTTTCAGCTTATCCCTGAAAAAAAAAAAAAAAAAAGCATTGCTATAATGTTAACTGACTTTAAGGTCCTGTACAGTAAGAAGACTACAATAGAAGTGAAGGGAGATTAAAACATATAGATTGTTCAGCTGTTGAAACCTTGTATTGTGTGTATTTTCCTGAACAAAATGGCCAGCTATTTTCTTAATGCTGATTGGTGCACATGTAAAAAAAAAAAAAATAATAAAATCCAGCATATTAAAGACTTAGATGAAAGGTCAGTCAGTTTGTGTCATAGTCGGTTGGGTGTCCATGTGGAGGAAGGCAATTCTTTCTCTCATCCTGCAACACCGTGAAAGCACAGATATTAAACTCCAATGCTAATGCTTACAAACTGTCATGTAGTACATCGAGCCATTATTGCCAATTGAGAAAGAATGATGCACTAATAACCTAAACAGAATGGGATCGAATTGTTGTCTATACATTATTAAAATATTGGACGAATGATCCCACTCAGTGGCCTAAAGTGCCATTCTTTTGTTACCTGGTTGACAAGACAATATCACATTTGCGAAAGATGTGGTGAATTAAACTTTACATAATATCAGTACCAGAGAAACATTACCATTAAGTTAACTAGCATGTTTTAGTGAATTACATTCATTCATTCATCTTCTTCACTGTTTATCCTATCATCTGCATGTCTTTGGCCTGTGGGAAGAAACCAGAATACCTCAATGAAACCCACCAAGCATGGGGAGAGCATGCAAACCCCATGCACACAGACCTGAGGCGGGAATCAAACTCCATCCCTGGAGGTGCAAAGCAACAGTGCCAACCACCACACCAAGATCCATGCAGCCCTTGTGAATTCCATGCACATTATTATTATTATTATTATTATTATTATTATTATTATTATTGACTATACTCTATATCACACAGGTTTTACACAGAGAATAGCCTTAAAAATTACAGGTCCCTGGAGACTCATAACTTGTTTACCAGTGGCTTTGTTGGGGTTGAGGTGGTTTATGTCTTCAATTTTTGCCTAAGGCAAGACTATTTAAAACATTGTAATGAAAGCAGTAACATTAAATTTCACCCCATCACAGTGAGCCAAGTTCTTACTATGTCTGCAAAAATTGGGTGAATGCAGTAAGAACTTGTATAGCTTGAGAGGAATGCAGTAGAAACCATTAAGGATGATGTATTGTCTCCCTTGACATGGAGCTGCCGTGCTTTTTTGGACATGTTCAAAAACAGCTTCGAGCGGCTGAGGAGCTAAAGGAATTTGTTGACTTACTGTCAGCATGGTGCAGATGGGAAAAGATTTCTGAATTACACTCTTCTGGTCCTTGCCATGTTGATGGTCTGCATGCAGTGGGTTCTCAGTATGTCTATGTCAAATTCCGAGAATTTAGTATAAATACTGGATCCAATTTTTTACACCATCACTTCGGTTCCACAAACACGGAATCAAAAGCTCTGTGCAAGTTGCGGTATTTATTCCGACTCACCAGACACAATGACAGCATAGTAAGTGCATGATTAGTACTTGGTAATCTAATCAGAGTAGATATTCAAAAGTCTGTATGATCTCTTTGGACCTAGTGAGCACACGATCATGTGGATCATTATAGGAAATTCGTGACAGCATGATCGCATTTTTGACATTTTGACCGTAGCTGTTAGCGAGACTGTATATTTGTTAGACATTGTAAAATGTGTTGCGAGGAAAGCTACTCAGTATGCAAAATGTTTTGGGTAAATTAGTCACTTAACTTTAATGGTATGTCCAGGGGTTCGTTACCAGAAATGTTAAATTAATATAATAATCAATATGAATCAATCAATTCATATGAAATATGAATTTGCAGAAGTGCACACAGCATCTATTATTTGGCATTGTGGTGATTGGTTTGATTTCCCCCCCAACGTGAACCGGATGTGACGTTTTCTGGGTGTTCCCCTTGATGCCTACTGTATCTATTATAATAATTACCTAATACATTTAGAACTAACACATAACGTTAAAGCGTACGCCTTTATGATATCACATAATAAGTTAGTCTGCATGTGATTTTTTTTTTTTTTTTTTTTTTTTTTTTACGAATTTGTGAGTGTATATGACAGGTCAATTAAAAACATTCTTAATTGTCCACTTAACTGCTTTCGCTCTAGTCCTATAAGGACTGTGTGTTGCTGATTGTGGGAATCGCCAGCATCAAGGTCTCTGATGCTGACTCTGCTCAACCAAGGCAGAAAAAAATGCTTTGTGTTTCAACTGTTATAAACAGTGTTGGGGGGACGTTACTTTTTAAAGTAGCTAATTACATTACAAAATTACATCATTAAAAAGTAATCAGTTACATTACTGCGTTACTTTCTGATAAAAGTAAGTAGTTAGAGTACTTTTTCATTGCAGAAAATGGAAACTCCTTTGTGATTCCTCCTGCATGTTGTTTTAGTCAAGACCTTTATAATTATTCTACCATCATCACTCAGCGAA
>JAOVVA010000032.1:9110005-9140119 GCA_028565275.1 Leiocassis micropogon | reverse complement strand
AATGTAGAAAATAAATCACTAAACAAAAACAAAGAAATTTGCAAGTGACCCCAAACTTTTGAACGGTAGTGTATATAAAACCAGAAATTTCACATCGAACTATATACATCGAACTGTTTTAGAAAATTAATTAACATCTTCTGACAAATTCAGAAATAGATTCACAGTGTTGTAGTAGAACCTGATATAAGTAATTACAAAAGGTATCACCAAAAAAACAACAAGAAAAAAACACCTTTGCTGTCTGTCCTTTAATTAATTTGGCAAGTTTTTTTCTTTTAAAGCAAAAAAATAAACGGTGGCCTGCTTTTTAAATATCAGACATATCAGAGGGAAGTGAGACAAATACCTCCTAGCATGGGGTTTCTCTGACATTCCTAGTTGAAACAGAGATGTGGAAACACTGACAAAACAGTGGCATGCCAAAAAGTTTACCAGCAATTAGACATGAAATATTGAAAAAAAGGGACATATAGCCAGACTGGAATAACATCTTTCATAATGCTGAAGTGTTGCTTGATGTCAATATAAATGAACCTGTTTTTGAAAGGCAGAATCATTAGGATGTAGAAGCTACCAAAACAAGTTCACGACAAACTTATATAATGACTCTGCCTCCACACTAGCTACAGTAGCTGTCCACACAGAGTGACCAGGTTATGAAGGTATTAGTCAGAGATGCAACTTAGAGGCCAAGGGTAAATGTTAACATGATGCTACTAGTATCATGCTTTACTGTAATGATAGAATATACTGGATTAAAAAGTGCAGGTGGTTATACATGGACAAGCCACCGTTCTTCCATTAAAGCAAGCCCTTGCTGAACAGAGATACTTTGCTAAGTACAGGATTTTCCTCAAAGCTCAGACATGGCTTTATATGTTTCCTTTGCTCTTCTTAAACCTAATTCATCTCATCACCGAGTTCCCAGTTTAAATCAGTTGAATTACCAGCTAAGCTTGATCAGAGAAAGATGCTAAACTATGTGCTGTTGAACACTTTCAGGATTTAATCTAAAATCCTTGTGCTAAAATTGAGGTTTAAAGTGATCCTGGTGGTTAAATGGTGGCTTAGTGCTTAGCACTGTCGCCTTGCACCTCCAGGGTCCGGGTTCGATTCACAGCCAGGTTCGATTTCTGTCTCTGTGTTCATGGAGTTTCCATGTTCTTCCCGTGCTTGGTGGGTTTCCTCCCACAGTCCAAAGACATGCCGATTAGGCTAATCCCAAATTCCCCGTAGTGTGTATGTGTGTGTGTGCTCTGCGATGGATTGGCACGCTGTCCAGGGTGTAACCCGCTTCGTATCCTAAGTCTCCTGAGATTGCCTTCAGCCCCCCGCCCCCGCGACAAAGTGTTCTAAGTGTAAACAATGAGCGAGTGAGCGAATGAGAGTCATCATGGTGGCTCTGCATAGCACACCGACTCTGTGAATACCATATTCTTTTCCCGAGTGCTGTTTGCTTTGTCGCTTTGGATAAGAGCTTAAGCACACATGATCTTTTGTAATTCCAATAAAGCCATAATTGTAAATTCTAACTTAGAGCAGCCAGGGGTGAATCTGGTGGCATCAACAAATTCAAACAATAGCTCTTGTAGCAGGAGCCCGCATTCATTAGGGGCAATGCCTTAGTGTGTCGGCTATCACAGGCTAATAATGTTTTGTGGAAAAGGTAATACTTGAATTTAAGAAAAGGCACATTTGCAGGTCTTGAAATATGGAGAAAAATTTATTAAACATATTAAACACCTCCTTGTGCGCAGGAGCAATTTCCAGCTGGGAAAATAACACATTTTACTTGACACTGCAGCCATGTTGCAGATCCGTTTTAGAAAGCGAGCATTAAAGCATGAAAAAAGGAGTTTTTTGTATAAATTTAAAGCAAAATGTGCAGGCTGGAGAGCGTCCCAGACACCTCTATTAAACACCCATAGGGACTTTTTAACAAAACGTCTTTCATTTTTTCATTCTTTTTTTATATTTTAAATAATTTATATATTTTTGATTTTTTTTTAAAAATATCTGCACAATCCCTTTCTTCTAAATAAAAAAAAGAGGATTTTTTTTTTCTCTTGGCGGGATTGGGAAGCTGTCACGTTTGCAATTACCATAGCACCAGATGTGTTAACATAGGTTCATCATAAGTGGGAGAGATGCCTCTGTGTGTTTACAATGAAACAGCAATCATGTAGACAATATTGTGTAAATGAAGTTACATTTTGCTTTAAATAAGTGTTAAGTTCCTATATGTATGGAGATTGTTGGGTCACCCTGTAGACTGAAATCCACAATAATACATGCAAATGCCACAAATACTATACAGTATGTATCAGATACTTTTAACTTAATTCCTAAGTAGATTTCTCTCGGGTAATTTTCAAACTTTTACTTAAGTAATTTTTCAGAAAGCAATTATTTTTCTTTTCATGTATTTTATCACGCACACTATGTGCATTTTAGGAATGCAACCATGTGTCAGTCTACAGTAATCGATTACTTCGTTTATATAAAAGCGCCAACTTTCAAAGAGCGGGTCGATGCAGCACAGAGGTTAATTTTGTCCACAGTTTTGCCGGTGCATGGTGGAATATGAGACTTTGTTCCAAAAAATCTAAGCGCGATCGTCTGGTGCGTGATTCTTTAAAGGAACACCTAATAAAATGGTGCTCTGCGCTGTGTTGAAGTGAAATGGCTCACTACACACACACACACACAAACACACACTAACATACACACCACAAGCATCTCAAAAGAAAACACCCCGTTTCTCTCTGACCTCAAAACGACAAGACGGCAGCCTAAGTGTGTATTAGAGTGGGTTTAGTCTGAGTGTTGTTGGGTGTCAGTGTCTGGGAGTCGCTCCGCTTTTATCAGTTTTGTTTCAGATAAGAACTTAATGGAAGATTCTCCAAAGCAGATGCTAAGGGCTAGTCTGGCTTGCCAGCATATTGGCGGGTTGCAAACAGTTTGTATATGGGTATATAGACTTTAAAAATGAAGCGACTTAAAAAAAGGTTTGAAATGGCTGCCTACTACATAAGTTTCATATTTCCTCTTAAAATTAGTGATAAAGGCATGAGCCTTTCTGAGGGGAATGCAGTTGATATTATTAAGAGATTTTTCTGGTGAAATGTCAGATTTAATTTTGTGTTGTTTTTTAATATGACTATGAGCAAACAAAATGTTTTCTATATAACTGTATGTTACTTCATGGACTTGTTAATTCTCACGCTTATTTGTGGAAAACTTTTATTTGTAAAGCAATTAATTTTGTGAAAATTGTTTGAAATAAAATGTTTAAAAATCATTTGATTAAAAATTAAAGTTATTATTATTCTTTACTGTAAAGTCAATTTAAGGATTTATCATCCAATCAGAAAATTATCTCTAGATTAACCGTGTAAAAAAGTTAGATAAATTAACTAATCAAAAAAAAAAGCAAAAAAAACAAACAAACAAAAAATGCTGGATTAGTGGAAAATCAAACAAATTCTGATGGTTATTTTGGTCACAAAACAGCCACTAAACAACAAAGCTCATACAGTACCAGTCTTTATGCTTTATAATAAATGGCTTTAAATATGCATCCACCTTCCTGTCATTTTCTTTCAGTTTTCTTGAGCCTTTAATCAGATCTTTGCATCCACCACCGCCAACGTAATAAGGACCGACAAGCAAAGTATACATTTATAGTACCATAACCATTGAGGTTACAATGAAGTTCTAGAAGTAAAGTATTCCAGAAAAGTATTCCTGATGGATACCTCTGAGTGACTAGCTGACAGCTCATCACTTGTATTCGTATTTAAAAAAAAATCGGACTTGTAAAAACTAATTGGGTTGCTTCTATCCTGCAAATTCCATTGCGCTTTCATCCAGATGGATCAGAAGATGAAATAAATCCATACAGCCTATTTGTCCATTCAGAGTGTCAAGTTCAATCCACAGTTCTGTGAAGGTGAAGCTCACAAACAGTATTAATGTCACACAATTACTATTGATGGGATTTCTCTAGAGAAATATGGCCCCATAAAATGCACATCATCTACGGTTATCTAATTAATAGCATTGTAGACAGTGTTACAGTCTCGAGTCATTTTTTTTTTATTAAATGGAAACAGAATTTCTTACTCCCTGAATAGCCAAGCCAGAATCCACAACAGATTGGACCATTCTCTGCATTTTGTTCTCAGCCGTTCATTGGCAATGAGTTGGTATTGCTTCAGGAAAGTTGCCCATATCCCAGTGACCAAACATGAACAGTGCCAGGCAGCAGCTGCAGAGAATTGGTGTGTGAGTGTTTGTGTGTCAGCTGGAAAGAAAATGAGTCCAAAATGCTGTCTAAAAGTCAGGACAGGCTCTAGGGCTAAATGCAGTCAGTTGTGCCCTGAGTCGAGTCTGGTGAATGCAAAATAAATGACAACCATGTGAAATGTTAGCCATGCAGAGTTTATTCCTCACCACGCTTTTCAGTTTAATTTCATACCATAATCCATACCTGCTGAATATTAAATATTAAATTTCAGCCTTAGTATAAGAGATATAGCATGGATGAAACTAAAATAAAGTAAAAAAAAAAAATGTATTGAAGCAATGGATCGGTTTATTGTGAGCTAATCGAGATATTGTATAAATTCCAAATATGGGAAATATTTTGAAATTGTTTATAGAAGATTGGCATGAATGTAATGTAATGTCTTTCTGTTCATTTTGATAATGTAAGCATAGCAGCATGTAACACTGCATATACACTTTTGATTGCAATTAATGTATATGTTCGAGTTAAACCGGGACTTGTGATGAAATTTCACATGAATAAAGGTATAAAACAGATTGACATTTACAGTAGACTTCAGAAACAGTACCATAATGAGAGTCTTAGTCACAGTAAGATATTTAAATGGTGCAAAAGTTTTTAAGAAGACCATATGACTGTTCATGACAATCCCAGCGGAGGTGGTTTGAGCCGACTGCAGATGTTCCTGTGAACATTCAGCAAGTGAAATGCCTAATCTTTGAAAATCGACGGATTACTTGTCACCAACTTGCAGAAGAGACGCATCTGTCTGTGAGAACTGTACAAACAGGAATTCACAAAGACCCATTGCAAATTCCAGAAACTTGGCTGGGAGGTATTCCGACATCTTCCATACAGTCCTTACATTGCTCCAAGCCATTTTCACACGCTCGGGTGATGAATGGAGTTCCTGGGAGGCCAGCGTTACAGACGTGAAACAGGCAGTCCGAAGAACAGAGAGCTCTTTCTACCCTGATGGTATCCAAGCACTAGTGAAACACCAGGATGAGTGCATTATGGGATTATATAGAGAAATAAATGGAGTTTTTACTCTCATAGCTGTGTTATATTATTTTGCACAATCAAAAATCCCGGATTGACTTGAACACTTCTTGCACAAAAAGAATATGATGATGATGATGATGATGATGATACATTTTGTATATCCAGAAACAAATTGAAATGATCTCACAGCGCTGTTAAATTCTCGCCACTGAGTGGTAATAAGGTGTTAATTAATTTCTAAAACAACAGCTCTGGCAGTATTTCTGGCTGCAAGACAAATAACAGGTTTATTCCCTCATTTACACATCCTATGATTTCTATAGCAACAGGCTCATTCACATAGAGGTGTATAGAAGATGCTCGACTTTAGATGTATACCGGAATATGAATACATTATTTAGATTGAAGTGGTTCAGCTGCTACAGCTCAAACAAGCACACTTTTATTTTCTCAGTCTTTTTCGTGGCCAACAAATTGTGTGGAATATGAGACCATTATACATTGGAACCTGAAATCAATTTCACTAATAGTTTTCCGTTTGTTTTCTCTACTTGCTGGACCTAAACACTTAGCTGCATACAGTATTTCCGTATAAATAAAAGAAATAGTTTTTTTCATTTATTGACCTGGTGCTCCATATCCCACATAGACCACGTGCGGTGCACAGGGCAGGATATCTCCTGGGGTATGTTACTCATTCACAGGACATTGATTGGAGGAGTTGAAGAATGTTACATACTGAAAATGATTATTTATTGTTCGAAATAGTAGTCAGCTGTTTATTTACTGTTTTTCAGAATTGCCATGGTATATCCAGTTTTAATACAAAAATGAAAAACAAACCCGACTTTAGATAAGCGGTTGAAGATGGATGGATGGATGGATGAAAAACAAACAAACAAAAAAAACACACATACTGTATAATATCATTGCATTTTATCACTGCCCTCTTTATTCTAACACTAATAATACCCATGATGAAAAAACTTTTAACAATGATGACAAAAGGAAAGAATCTAGCCAATGATACAGCAGAAAGTTCAGTCTTGGGTGTCAGCACTTTGAATGAAAAGCTTAGTAGTTTATGAATAACATGACAAACTGACATTTTGCATAATAAGCAGACGAGGGAAGATAATGATAAAGGGAAAAGAGAAGTTTGTAAGTAACCCAAGTTATAACTTGTTTCATACAGAAATATTAAATGTAACTATAAATTTGCTGCTACGTATCATATGAATAATAACTAATAATAATAACATGGTGGAGTAGTGTTTAGCACTGTAGCCTTGCACTTCCCAAGGGTCCAGGGCTCGAGTCCGGACTTCGGGTCTGTGTGGAGTTTGTGTGTTTCCTTCGAGTGATCTGGTCTCCTAGATAGTCCAAAGATTTGGACTAATTGGGCTGAAGAGGCTGAAGAGGCTAATTGAGATGTGTGAGTGAATGTGTGAGTGCTTGTGCAGTGTGTCAAAATGGCACCCTGTCCAGACTGTACCGTACCTCGTCTGTACCCCCTCCAGGCCTCCTGCGAGTCTGTATAGGATAAGCCTTATAGAGAATGAGAGAGAAGGAAAGAGAGTATAATTAAGTTTATAAAAAATATGAGAATCCTTTTAATTATATGACATTTGTTTGTGGAACATTTTTGTGACTGTGTGCCATCATGGTTGTAAGATTTCATAACTTTTATCTTAATATGAACTGGTCATGTTATGTCATATGCATACCAATATCCCTGTTTATCATATAATTGATTATTGGCACATTCCTAATGTTTATTTTTTTATCCTTTTCATACAGCCAAAGATCACAATGAAACATCCTCCTACACTCACCTCCCACCTTCCGTTCCTCCTTGCATAACGTTTCCTTGGCATTATTCTTCTTCATTCTCCTTCATCATGCTCCATATTTTTTCCTCCCCTCCTTATCGTTCTCTCTCCCTTTCATTTTACTTCATTAATAATCTGGTTGCTATGTCTTTTTCTCTCTTTCTCTCTCTCTGTCTCTCTCTCTTTCTCTCTCTCCCTCACACACACACACACACACACACACACACACACACACATGTACTCTGTAGTGTAGGCCATGCGATGGGAGATTTGGTGCTTTAATCCATGCTCGTGTCTTTAATGTGATGCTGAGCAGTCGGATGGAAAATGGAGCCGGCGCTCTAAAGCTCTTCTCCTAATGTGTTGATCTCTCAGCAGCTCTGCGCCATTTAGTTCAGATGCTTGAGCAGCGCTGACTCCAGGCTCACAAATCCTGATTATTTCAGGTCAGCTAGCCCTTCAAACACACAATCTTCTGCTTCTGCTTTTCTTCTTCACCTTGGTGATCACATTCTATTCTGGATTATCATTATTATTATTATTATTATTATTATTATTATTAATAATAATAATAATAATAATAATAGGTTCTTGTGTGAGTGTTTTACATTTGTATTACATCACACAAGCTGGCCTTCTCATTATTATTATTTTTTTTAGTTATAGAAAGACGTAGTGATTATAAATTATATAGAAAGAAGAGCCGTGCACAGTTGCCATGGTGATTCCCATGGCATGCTTCGTAAACTAGATCCGTCCCTTTTTTCTTTTTCTTTATGCCTCCTCTTCCTCTTTCTCTTTCAAATGTGGGTTGGTTAAGTTGGCTTGGCATGGGTATCTTTTCCTCCCTCCCACCCTTGTTATCTATCTGCGCTGCTCTCACGCCCGCGC
This sequence comes from Leiocassis micropogon, assembly GCA_028565275.1. Lineage (NCBI taxonomy): Eukaryota > Metazoa > Chordata > Actinopteri > Siluriformes > Bagridae > Leiocassis > Leiocassis micropogon. The sequence goes on along the minus strand of JAOVVA010000032.1, from coordinate 9,132,097 downwards.
TAAGTGCCTGTAGGTATGATATTTATTTGAACAGATTACAGTTGATGCCTCTAAGCTGTACTAAGTGTGTATAAGAGAGAGAGAGAGAGAGACCATGTTTCCTGATTCATTTTTATTACTTAATTTTATGTAAGGGACTAGGCCTTTGTCCATCACGATCATATCTCCTTTAATAACACACGGAAGGTGAACTGTTTTAAGCAATAGGTCTGTGTTGGAGTGTCGAATGTTGTCTGTTAGCTGAAAAGTGTGTCTTTCAGAGCTTGTGTATCGAGGATGCAGCCGAAGACATAATGCATAATGGGTTGTAAAAGGATACCTACAACACTTGGAGCTTAAACTGGAATACAGACAAAGATACAGATATTTGCAACTACAGATATATATTTTCATATCTGACATTTTTATTTTGGAGTTTTAGCTTTTGTGGAAACATTTCACATTATAATTTAATCAAAAAGCTGCTCTGCATCATCTGGATGTCACTTTGCATATGGAACCTGTATAATTAATACCTAATCTGTGCCATCTTAAGTGCCAATCAATAAATTATAACTTGTGCTAGATTCAATAAACAAATCCCATCTTGTACGGGGAGGCATATGTTGTTTTTTTTTACAGGGTGACATGGCGGGCATGGGCGTGGGGGAAACGGGGTTTCTTTTTTCTAGTAGTTTATAGAGCTCGTAATCCTACAGAAGTATGCTGTGCTGAGACTCACACAGTGTGGGACGCGTGTGCATGTGTGTGTGTGTGTGAAAACAAACTTTGATGCCTAACACGGCAATATGTCTACTTAAAATCCGAGGGGAGAAAGAGAGAAGGAGAGCAAACTAGATGCCAAGACAGGCATGCTGGAAGCCATCAGTGCGTCCTCTGTTTCAGATGAACAGCTGCTACAGTTGCCATTTGACGAAGCAATCGTGCTGTCAGAAAAGAGAAAAAAAGAAAAGAAAACCGATGACATCTTTCCTTTTACTTTTTTTGCTACTGCGAAGTGTATGATCTAGATGCTGCAAGGACGGCATGTGATCACTGACTAACCTCTGAAGGAGGAGAAAGGTGGATGTGGGATTTAGGGAGCAAGAAAAATGAGAGAGAGAGAGAGAGAGAGAGAGAGTGAGAGATCATCATGTGTTCCCAGTATTCCCAGCCTGTTTACCAGCATACACCTTAAATATGCAAGCAGCCATTACTCAGCATAACATTTTTTATTTAATTGAATGTCTGTGTGTGTGTGTGTGTGTGTGTGTGTGTGTGTGTGTGTATGTGTGTGTGTGTGTGTGCGTGTGCGCGTGTGTGTATGTGTGTGTATGTGTGTGCGTGTGTGCGTGTGTGCGTGTGTGTGTGTGTGTGTGTTGTGCCCTCAGGGAAACAACACGTTATGTGAAACATACAGTATATTTTTACAGTATTAGAGTACAGCAGATCTCATATACAGTATCATGCTTTAGGGTTTATCTACATCTTAATACTTTGAAATTATATAATTTACTTATACAATTATAATTTTATACTTAAAAAAATAACAGAGGACTTCCTGGTGTAAATAGTCACTCATACCAGATTAAAAAAATAATACTGTCTGTCCAGAGTAATAATAACTCAAAATGACCATGAAATTATGAATCACCAATAAAAAAAAGTCAACTTTCTAAGAGATCTAACTCTGGAGATGCTTCCTGAACTCCAACCTCTGTCCACTGTAGTCTCAGATTCTTGATCTTGTCTGACATTAAACAAATGTGTGCTCAAGGTCTGGTGTTTCACATGCCCTGAGATGCTTTCCTGCTCACAAAAATGATCGAGTGGTTATTTGAATAACTGTAACCCTTCTATAAGCTGCCTGGTACCTCAATCATGCCATGATCAAATTTACTGCGCTCACATTTCCCCTCTTCCATTCTGGCGTTTGATATGAACATTAACTGAAGCTTTTAACCTTAACCTGTATGTTTTTTTCCCCCTGCATTTCGCTGCTGACGTATGAGTGGCTGATTGAATAATTGGATGAAAGAACAGGGGTACAGGTGTTTCTGTTAAAGAGGTCAGTGAGTCCGTATTATTCGTCATTATTCCTGGAATAATCCGATTCAATTGTGATCACAGTCCAGCTGCTGATTGGAGATGGTAGAGGTTAGATTGATTCAAATTCTGACGTGGTTTTATAGTGCTTATATTTTCTATTCATGCTTATATACTGAAGCACCACTGTTTAAATATTCTCCACAAAATGAAAAGGAATTGTCTGTGAAGGTCTTTAGTCATCCAGGTTATTTTAAATATCTGTTATTACTGTAGGTGTAGACATCTGCACGTGTGTTATAAGGAAGAAAAAAAGAATGAATGACAAATCAGACGTACACATCGGTGTAAAAAGCAAGTTATGATTGAAATTGTTCCAAATTGCCTGTAATGGGTGTGTGTGCTCTGTGATGGATTGGCACCCTCTCCAGGGTGTACCCTATCTTGAGCCCAAAGTGTCCTGGGATAGGCTCCAGGCCCCCTGTGACCCCCTGTACAGGATAAGCGGTACAGATGATGAATGAATAAAGAAATGATCTAAATTTGGATTTTGTTTTTGCAAAAACAATAATAAATAGGGTGGGTGGGGCAGGTATAATTATGGCTACTACTTACTTTCACTGATGATGTGTTATGTGACCATGTGAAGGTGTGTGTCACTCTGTGATAGACTGGTGTTCCATCCTGTCTCGCGTACAGTCTCGTTTACTGTAGATGGATTCTGCATCCAATTCGTCTGGAAAACAACTCCATATTGTTTTACATTTCCTATTTCTAATAACATTTTATTTGGCACCTGTCACATATGACTGCATGGGGTCGGATGCGAATGCAGACTACATATATATATAATGTCAATCTAAGAATCAAGTCAAACTCAGAGTGAGAGATAGAGGCTCAATTTATGTGGTTAAATATAAGTAAGTAAAAGTGAACTTAGGTTTAAGAAAAAAACAACAAAAAAGAGTTACATTTTTGCAGTGGTGATTTAATCCTAGATTCCTTACGACATAAGAAGCTGATGCAGCAGCACTTCAATCTTTGATTTCATCCAGCTCTTTCACCTCCTCATCTGTAGACTCCAGTCTAACCACGCTTCAACTTTCATGGTAATACCACCATCAGGGCTATCATGCTTATCATCTCATAAATCGCTAACTGGCTGAGCCGAATCTCTGGAGTAACTCAGCTCATCTTCGTCATATACAGCAGCTGTAGTGCATTCTGGAAATTTGAGATTAGTGGTTACTGTCTTCACTACTTCTCAACTGTATTTCTCATTAATATGACATTACACATGACATTAATATAACAAAAAATGATGGTGAGTGAGGTGTCTTTTGTTTTCTGGCCCTAACAGCAAAAGCAGTCTTACAGTATATCGCTTATTTAACTCAACTGTAACTGTGCTAGCAATATCTCTGCGTTAAATCGATGAAACAGTGAGGCCCCCGTCACACTCTGATGGAGACCATGAGGTTCCCGCAGAGTTCTAAAAATATCAAAAAATGCAGCGGGAACTGGATCAAAATGGAAAAATGTGAATTTATAAAGTTCATAATGCTTCCTAGCCACGTCCCTGTCAGGCTATCACGTTTTTACTAATTTACCATCACGCACATAATCATGAGTTCACCACGTGTGATGAGATTACTATATCCGCCACTCTCTTACCAGGCGCTTATCACGCACTTACAACATAGTCATTGCGGCTGGCGGGCTGGTATAAATACCATGACACACGCTGTGCTTTTCATTGCGAACTGATGTCGTGAAGAATTGGAACCAGTATTTACAGTAAATTCTCTGAACCAGCCCTTAACGTGATAAGCAGGAGAAGGGTATAATATGAACTGAATGTGGTCTTGAAGAGGTTTTGAACACAGAGAAACACACACAACACAGTAACATCCCAGTGACAACTCAGTCAGAATGCCATCCAGTCTTTCCTATTCACATGTACAATGAGCAATTGAGGGTTAAGAACCTTAATCAAGGGCTCAACGGTGGCAATTTGGACTGAACCTGTGAAATTCCAATCAGTAGTCCAACGCCTTGACCAAGCTTCCCATCTGTAGTACGTTAGTGAAATCACTAAGAAGCGTTGTCATGCCGTTAACAGGTCAGTGCTGTTATTAGACTTTTGTATACCAGGCTTTTTTATAAAAACGTCCTTAATAAAAGCACGGCAGCGCCATAACAAGGGAGACAATACTTTACCTTTAAGTTGTAGAAGTTCTAACTGCATTTATTTATTTATTATTTATTCATTGTGTGTGTATGTATGTGTTTTCTCAAGGAAATAACTTGAATACAGCACTAACTAACGAATTAGCACTAGAATTGCTCAACACATAACATATATGTCAAGTATAAACATTTTATTGTGTTTCATTGTGGACCTTCCCTTCAAAGAACCCTTGACAAGTTTGTACACACAGAAGAGTAGAAGTTGAGTGCTTAGTAAGTAGGTAGGATTTCAGTCTTCATTTAAGGATAGCCAGTGACTTAGGTAAGTTATAGTAATTCCATCTTCAGAAGCCAGGACGTGTGATTGATTCTCTCCCATATTCGTATCTAACAGTTTAGCTCTACTGTACAATTATCATATTCATTAGGATATTAATGGCAGGAACTGCTCCTTATTTACCAGGCTAAGACTGATATGTTTAATAACCCCAAGTGTTATTGTTTGTGCAGTTATCACATCTTGCTCTCTCACTAATAATATTAGCAGATCTTAGTTGATACATATTTCTATCTGTGTCTTCCCTAATGACTTTATTTGCATGAAATGAAAGAAAATCCACCAACTACTTCTTTTGAATTTGTATGGCGACCTCATAACAGCAGGTTTGCAAATACACTATATTGCTAAAAGTATTCGCTTGCCTTCGTTAACATACTGTACGTATGAACTTGAGTACCATCTAATTCTTAATCCATAGGGTTTAACATGATGCTGCCCCACCAATTGCAGCTATAACAGCTTCACCTCTTCTGAGAAGGCTTTCCACAAGGTTTAGGAGTGTGTTTATGGGAATTTTTGAACATTCTTCCAGGAGCACATTTGTGAGGTCACTGACCTCTGATGTTGGACGAGAAGCCAAGCCCTGTTTCGCAATTTAAAATTTTGAAATCATCCCAAAGGTGTTGTATTGGGTTGAGGTCAGGACTCTGTGCAGGGTAGTAAAGTTGTAGTTCAGTGGCGCGGTCATGTTGGAACTGGTGTTGGGTTGTTTTTCAGGAGTTGGGCTCGGCCCTTTAGTTCCAGTGGAAAGAGCTCTTACTTCTTCAGCACAACAAGACATTTTGGATAATTTTATGCTCCCTAATTTGTGGGAACATTTTGGGGAAGGCCCTTTCTGTTCCAACATGACTGTGCACCAATGCACAAAGCAAGGTCCATAAGGACATGGATGAGCAAGTTTGGTGTGGAAGAGCGTGACTGGCCTGCACAAAGTCCTGACCTCGACTCAATAGAACACCTTTGGGATGAATTAGAGCGGAGTCTGTGAACCAGGCCTTCCGGTCCAACATTAGTGTCAAAATTTCCCATAAACACACTCCTAACCCTTGTGGATAGCCTTCCCTGAAGAACAACATCATATTAAACCTGATGGATTAAGAATTGCATGTATGTATGCATCAAACTTATTTTCCATTTAAAAAGCAGAGCTATTTAACCATTAATATCGTTTTATAAATTTCAAGTGCTTGGCCATATGTTTAAAGTATCCCATTTTAATGGCTCTACATGTCAGCAGCCTGTTCCCTTTATCCAGGTTGCTATGAGCACAGGCTTTGGGAGGATGACAGCATAACCCAGAATATGAGAAAACTTTGTCTATTTTTTACACCACATCACAGACAGGCTTTCACATGCATTTAGGTTATCCACAGAGTCACACACACACACACACACACACACACACACACACACACACACACACACACACACACACACACACACTCTTTTACATATATACTGTATATGCACACAAGTGTGCCTTTCTGGTCTGCTCCTGCTGGGATTTATTGATATAATTACTGTAAGATGGCTGAAGTATCTCTCTGATGGTTTTCCCCAGGGCTGAGAACCAACCCTACTCGCAGTGAGACGAGCAAGAAGCTTGTGTGTTTAACACGGATAACCTACATTGTCATTAGATTGAAGATGAAGGTGGTTATGAACATGCTAGTGATGCAATTGAATTCGATTAAAAAAGATAAGGTAGATTTTCCTTTCATGTGCTTGAAACTGAGGCTACAATCATTACATTTAATGTACAGTATGGCGTTCGTTTTATTCATCATTAGTAAGAAGTCACAGGCTATGCTGATAGTTCTTGCATTTCTACATGATTTATTTCCCCCCTTATTTTTAGCAATGCTCACTTTGGATTTAAATCTGAAAACAGATACTAATAAATGAATACAAATACAGACAATAACATTGTTATTACAACCATTGCTATAAACCCTACAGTGGTGGCCAAAAGTACTGGGACTGAAGTAAACACTAATGTTTCAATGACATTCTCATTTTTATCATTTTCAACATAATGACAGAAGAATATTCAGTTATTTTATGCAGTTAAATTGCTCTGCCACAATCATTATTTACCATAAAGTGCTTGATTCTTAAAAACCTGCTGAATCCACCTGGGCATCGACTCAAAAAGAGGTCTGCAGGACTCTGGTGTCACTCACTTGATCCATACGTGCTTGATTGCTTCCTGACGATCATGTACAGGAATTTGCCATATGCTTTCCAAATACTCTTGGACACCATTGTACAATATAGACTCAACAAAGCTGACCATTTTTTATCATTATAGAGTTCTGGTTAGATTAAGGATTATGTGTAAAAAAATTTAGTACTTTACATCTATACCCTATAATCTTGAAATGCGTAAGTGTGTGTGTTTCTTTGTCAGTGTACGTGAAAGCATGTGTGCTGTATGTATCACAGCATGCGCTCATGTCTTATCAGTGTTTGCTGTCAGAGATCTTTCCCGGAGGCTGTCATAATACATGTGTCAAGTTTGTTGTTTTTTATGATTTACAGGTTCGGTGATATGAGACCTGCAGGTCACTGCACATGTGTGTATCAATAATTCCAGAATTCCAGTCTCCCACTGGACACAGTGACTCACATGGTCTCACCTACACTTCTGCACAATCCTAACAATACAAATACAAATAGTTTCTGCTCTGATCCACTAGTATAATGTACTGTATTCTGCAGATGTGTTATGGTGCCTGTCATACACAACTGCATAAAAAAAAAACAACAACAAAAAAATCTTAATCTTTTCTTTATTCCCATATATCCTATTCTGTAGAACAACTGTGGAGCACCATTTTTACGATTCCTTGAAATGTTAATTTAAATACGAGGGATGTTCATGTCAAACTGGGACATGCAATGAAAGTTCTCGTGAATGACTGCGCAAAACCAGAGACACATCTGTCCGTGGGAGCGGTACACATAATCATTCATAGGCATCTGTTGCACATTAAAAGACCTCGGCTGGAAGTTTTTGCCGCATCCCACATTTCAGACGTGAAGCAGGCTCTGGCGTACTGAGAACATTTTATCTTGATGGTATCCAAGCACTTGTGAAATCCAGGGATAAGTGCATTATTGGAGCAAATGTATTGATTACATAGAGTAAAAAGGTAGTTTTTACCACCTTTAAACTTTTTGTGTTCTGTTATTCTGTACAACCAAAGGTCCCTGTGTGACTTGAACACTCCTTATATAATCAGCCCGAATTGACCGTCAGATTAGCATAAATAATTGTTATAACTGTATATGATTAAAGAATGTTTATTAAGCCAATGTTTATTTCTACCAATCTATAATTAATTATCTCATTGATTAAGTTTAGCCCTTTTAATAAGGTTCCAGTCTTAAATCAATAATAGGTCAGCAACAGATCAGGTTCAGGTTTTGGCTAGACCTCTCACAGGAAGAGGCAGTCTTTATTTGTTTCAGGTGAAGTATATAATCAATTTTCAAGTCACATCAAGTAGGTTTTTATTGATATTCCTTAATTATACCTTGGGAAAAATGTCAATTTGGAACCATAACGTTACAAATATGCACGATCCAAGGGCTACACAAAGTACAAATGCACATCAGGATTGTACAAAATATAGTGCATGCAATATTCTGTAAGCGTGCACGTAAGTAATGTAAGTAGAAAAGCTGTCCCTGGAGCAGTGACCCACTAGGAGCAATATCCCAGTTGCAGCAAGATGGAGAAAAATATGAGTAGTATAAAGAACCAAGCATAATAGAATTGTCTCTGAGGTTATAATGCAGTCCATGAGATAATGCTCTAATTTTAAAGTAATGTTATTTCTTTTGTGGGTATTATATGGCCAGGGTCATCTGTAGTAAAACAGATCTTCTTCTTGGTTTCATATTAAGCAGCTTCATAAGGGTGAAATCAATAGATTTCTTCAATGAAGGGTAAAACTTATGCAAATAATATATATGTTAGAAGTTGTTTGAGTAAATGTGCTCTGAATGTACTGAAACTTACTTCTTACTATCAGTTCCTTTTAATCATATTCTAGCGCTTTGTACTTGGCATCAGTTTTCACACTAATGGGCAACAATAGTGTGTTTAGCTGTACGTTTTTGATCCGTGGTTGTGACATAGAGATGACGTACTGTACACACACTTAGACATCACCAGATTGACCTTGCTCATGCTTAAAATGTGCATGTGTAATGTGATTTGAGTGACATTATAAACATATTAATAATTAATCACAAACATGTAAATGCTGCCAATTACCATTTAATTCATATCTTGAATTTGGTTTGGCATAATTGAACTTGCTTTATTCTGTTATCGTTAAACCCATGTTTTATGTATCTCTTATGTTTGTTTTTTTCTTTCTGTTTGAAATGACAGTTTTCCTATTGGAATGTTCGAGATAATTTAGCAGCATTAGTTGTTAATTTAGAAAGGTCACCGACCTTGTATTGCCTATATTATTTATCTCTTTAGACATTTATACTGCATTAAAAATGATCAAATGTTCAGTAATACACATTAGTTGCTTATTGGTTAGCACTGTCACCTTGCACCTCCAGGGTCTGGGTTCGATTCCATCCTTTGCATGTGCTTGGTGGGCTTTCTCAGGGTACTCCGGTTTCCTCCCACAGTCAAAAACATGCAGGTTAGGCTAACTGACGTTTTCAAAGTGCTTGTAGTGTGTAAATGCATGTGTGATTATTGACCAAAGGTTTCACCACTGCTGTAAAAATTGGAATAAATGCGATGGTCACCATTGGCCTCCATGGTGGACCACAGAGGTTCCTAAAATGGAAGAAGAAAAATACCTATTAGCTCACATTTTTTTACATGCTAGATCAGTAGGCATGTGGATCAGTACTAATATTAAAAAGATCAAAGTCCAAAAGTCTAAAAAAAGAAAATTACCTAGACTAGATCTGGATTTGACAGCTCTGACATTTATACCCTATTCTGAATTTTATTAAGAAAACATCCCTTAAATTAGAAATTACAGTCTCAGGTAGCAGTTTGTATGTGCTTGCATCCTACTCAGCTTGGCTCATCTTATTAATAACAAGCAGATGACAGACTGCTTCTAAAAATTAAATATTGACATAGAATATCTCTATGGCAAACATGATTTATGTAAAGTAGTGAACACAACTGGACAATAATTACCCATTTTAGGATAAATTGACACAGGTTTAATATGGGAACCGGCGGGAACATGGAGAGTGAGGCATTCCTTAAAGATTAAACTTAAAGGGAATTATATTCCCTGCATAATGATGTACGAGCTCTCAGACAAGCAGCTGACTCTGGGTCATGTCCCACTGCACTTACCTTAAATCTCACACACAGCTTTTTTTTTGTTGAGTAAATGGTTGAATAGTGACATGGAGAGATAGAAAGATAGATAGATAGATAGATAGATAGATAGATAGATAGATAGATACATAGATACATAGATACATACATACATACACTCACTGAGCACTTTTTAGAAGCACTATACATCTACACATTCATGCAGTTATCTTAATCATGTGGCAGCATTGCAATGCCCACATCATATTAATATTGTATGTGATAGCAGCTTTGGGTAATGTTCACATCAAATATCAGAATGAGGAAAAAATACTGTATGTTCTCAATGATTTTGCCTGTGGCATTATTGTTGGTGCAAGGCAGGCTGTTCTGAGTTGTATCTTTACTCACAACAGTCCCTAGTATTTATTCATAATGTTGTAATAAATGAAAAAAAAAAAACATCCACTGAGTAACAGTTCTGCACCTTGTTGATTAGCGAGTCAACAGAGAATGGCCAGAATGGTTTGCATTGACAGAAAGTCTACAGTAAATCAAAACATCAAAGCATCTCAGAATGCACAACCTAGGTTGACCTTGAGGGGGATTGGCTACAGCAGCAGAAGACCAGGTCGGTTTCCATTTTTAGTCAGTTGAAAACTGGAAGAATGTTGCCTGGTCTGATGAATCTCAATTTTTCCTGAGGCACTCATCTGGTGGGGTCAGAATTTGGTGCCAACAGCATAAATTTATGGATGTAACCTGCTTCGTGTCAACGGTCCAGGCTGGTGGAGGTAGTGTAATGATGTGGGGAATGTTTTGCTGGCACACATTGGGTCAGTTAATACCAATGAATCATCACTTCAATAAATCAACAATGCCACAGCCTATTTGAGTATTGTTGACAATTTGAATCCCTTCATGGCCACACTTTGTCCCTCTTTTATTGGCCTTTTTTAGCACTATATTGTATGATGTCATAAAGCAAATGTCATTTCAAACCGGTTTCATGAACATGACTATGAGTTCAGTGGCCTTCCCAGTCAACGAATTACACTTAAAAGAATGTTTTTACTATATTGTGGAATCCATGCCATAAATAACTGAGGCTGTTTTGACCCTGTCAAGGGGTCAAAGTGTCACCACAGCAAACCATCCGATCTGCACACAACTTGTCACAGGTTTTATGCCAGTATGGGGTGTGGCAACCTACCAACCGACCAGCAGCAGAGCGCAAACCCGAATCCTCGGATCACCAAATCGGCAATTTAGAGCCTTATCACCCTAAGCGGCATACGTACATACATAGTGTACATACATAATCACATTTTTAAAAAATATATAATTAATAGCCCAATATCTCAGACTCTCGATAATTGAGTTAATAAAAATAAATAAATAAATAAATAAATAATAATAATAATGATAATAATACTGTGCATATATAAGCTGATTGCTTAATAATAATAATAATAATAATAATAATAATAATAATAATAATAATAATAATACTGTGCATATATAAGCTGATTGCTTAATAATAATAATAATAATAATAATAATAATATGCTTATAATAATGTGCTTAATTGCCTATTTGCTAAAAGTAAAGCTTCTTTGTCAAGAAATACTAAAGAAACACATATACAGTTTTAAAATAGAAAAGGTATGTATTAGGAAGATGTTGCTCCCATAAGAAGACAAATAAAAAGATATAGCTCCTATTTAATATCGCCAACTGCCCTTCCATTTACAGGATTTATGCCAGTATGTGAATTCATTTAATATTTCTGTTACAGTTATAATTTTCAGAATTGTAACTGCACACTATAGTAGAACTTCCTTATGCCATTATATTGGTAGGCTGCCTGGTTTATAAGTCATTCTCACAGTGCTTGCATCAATACTCCCTACTCCACTGCATACCATATATGCATCTGGGAGATTAAAAGCTACATTCAATGCCTGGCATGTTAAGGCCTTAGCATCCCTGCTCTAAAGGTTTCCATGTCAACTGTTAAAAGGATTTTATATTAATTATTCTCAGACAAATCTGTCACTACGCAACAGTATAGAAATGTGAAACACACAATCATGCACTGCTCATTTCTCCTTAACACTTTCTGCCGTTGTAAATGTTGATGTGAGCTACACATCAACATTGACTGTAAACCTTGCAGGACATTGAATTTCAAAGTATTTATTTTTATTTATGTATCATGTCAAGTTCTTGCCTACAACCCTGAAAACAAGCTAAATGTTAGATGTTTTACTGATTCATTTTCCCCTTGTTTGTGGCTAATAAACTCATTGTTTGACTCATGAAATGGCATTTCTGGTCAATTTTAGAACAATTTAATGACATTTGGGGAAATGCTATTTAAATAAGTCATTTTAATTTGACAGATATGCCGAGCAAAGATTTATACTGTTCAATTATAGGGAACATCGTTCGCCTTGACACTTCTTGTTTTTGAAACTTCCTCTAGAGAGTGCAGTTTTAGTACACACCTCTAAATAGATTATTCATCACAAATTGGAAAAATTGGGATCATGAAATTAAAACATGTACTTTCATTAATTGAACCTAAAACATGACAACTTCCTTTGTAGTTTATGCATAGGCATTACATATTTATATAATTACCTTACAGACAATGTGGTGCATATGTAGGATGTAATAAGTATGCAAAATTCAACAGTTTTAACATATACTGTATGAAAGAAGAATTGACTTAGTTGTTTCTTGTTGTGACTTCATGAATGGTGTGCCAAAGCTAGCAGGTCCTTTGATTGTGCTGATGGCTGAAGCATGAACAGTGTCTGTCAGACAAAAGGGCAACAAAACCTTTGGCAGCCCCTGATAATCATAAGGTTGAAACTGCAGGGGGTTTACCTCTGAGAGGCTGGAGCATTGGCTGAAGTTCTTGATTGAGTGAGCTTCATCTTGGTGTGGCAGATGGCTAGAACATCAAATGCATCTGTTGAGTGAAGGGGCACTGGGGCACATTTGGCAGAACCTCGTGATCACAAGGGTGAAAACTCCAGCGGGCCAACTTCTGAGAAGCAATAGCAGGGGGTGAGATCATAGAACATTATTCATGTATTGTTGAAGTAGCATCCAACAGAGGAATAAGAACTATTGAGCTTTTATAGAGCTCCTGCTTTAAAATGAATTCCTCTAAGGAGTTGAATAGCAGATGGCTCACTCTAAGAAAAGCTTTCAGATAGATCTCTTTAAATATCTAGAAGAATTAAACATCACAAACAAGGACATCATAAACAAGGACACTGAGATTCTTTGGTTTATTCTCATATGGAGTCCTATGCCACATGGGTTACTTTAAGAAAATGTTTATATGTAGAACCTCATAAAATATTCATAACATTAAACCATCCACAAAACACCATGATTCCTCATTTTTTTCCCCTCCCAGGTACGAATGAAGAAGATAGGTCAGTGTAAGCAAAGATTTCAAGCAGATCACTTCGGAACACTTAACTATTTAAATTATGCTGTTTCCAAGAATTGCACTAATGACATGATTTTTTTTTCAGATGTTTCAAATTATGAAATGATGCGTCATGAAATGATAAGTGGAATGTGAGTGAGGATATATCTTTATTAAACATATACCAATCAGCCATAACATTAAAATCATTGACATTAAAACCTCATAGGTTTTTGGGTTCCCCCTGTGTCACCAGGGCACCTTTGGTCCCTTGGGGGTGGCTCTAGGGGACCGGAGGTGTGCTGTGGTGTCTGCACCAGGGTATTAGCAGCAGATGATTTAGGTAATGTTGGTTGCGGTGTGAAGCCTCCGTGGATCGGACCGAGTTTAACAAAAATCCTGTTTGGCCGGTGGATCCTATGGGTGCTCAATCAGATTTGGGCTCTTTGTCTTCTAGGCCCCATTTGTGATGGGCTGTGGTGCACTGGATGTGGATGTTCTGGTGCCTTTCTGGGATTGGATTTTGTGGGCTGCCCTTTGATCATCATGGTCATGTGCAAGTCTTGGGTGCCCATGGTTCTGTTAACAGTGTGCTGGTATAGTGTTGGTGATCAATGTTGTCAAAAAAGTTATGGCTGATTGCTGTATTTGAAAGTAAAAAATGAAGAAACAAAAATAAACACAATCAATACTAAGCTATGACTATATTCTCAGAACAAATGACTTCATAATATGTGTAACACAACATCACTGAAACATTTAAACAGAAAAAAATCAGAGTGCATACAAAAGAGACTAATGAACCACAAAAGAAACACTGGTGAAACTGATAATTAACAGACAACCTAGATCCCAATGATGAACAGAGATGTCATAATACCCTAAGACATATTAGATCCCAATAATGTTGCTCAGCACCCTGGGAGCAATCCTGCCAATTCCCCCCCACCCAATTTTGTGTGTGAGAATAAGGGCTTTTTCACATTAGGGATCACTTTTGAGAACACTTGGCCCTAAAGTCTGCTTCATTTTGATCAGTGAGAACACTATCGATCCAGGCTCAGGAACCGTGCCCAACAGTATGCTTGAAGAGGCACATTAGAGCATTTCAGATATGGAAGCCAATCGTACATGAGCACAGAAAAAGATATCTGTTTAGACACAATGCCATCAGTGTCTTGGTCACTTCCACAATCCCCATGTCTGCATAGCACACGCCAATCTCAGCTGATAAAGTGGGAAGGCACACAAGAGTATTGATCTTGACATATTTTCTAAAATATCAATATTATTAGTGATAGCATGAAATTTAACTCCCTTGTTCTCTTTTTCTCTTGTGTTTAATAGCAGCTTACAAACCAAGTAGGTGCATAGTGCCATCTGTTGTACCAGAGAACGTAAATATGCAAGTGTACCCGAGAACAGAGGCAAAAAAACAATGTGAACTCTGGCCAGCGGGGATATGAGGAGGGTGCGCAGTCGTTTCTGGTTACGATACAAATCAGTCGCGCATTATGTGAAAATGCCCTAAAATGACTGTGTAGTTTCTAATCCCTTAAGCATTTAACTATCTGTAGAATCGGGACAATCGACAGATCTTGATGAAGTAGTAACACCACTGATCAGTAAAATTCCCCTACATTTAGAGTGACTCTGGCTTCCTTCACTGGCAGGATTTGTAAGTGGATATAGTGAGTGCTTTTGAAATAAATCATTTTTGAGCCATGGTGCCAAACCTCCAATTTTGCTGTAGAGGTATATTAAAGGCCCAGACCTGAAAATGATGATAGCCACTGAAGGACACCATGCCATATGTAATTTATTTATTTTTTTATTTTCTGAAAGACTCCTTAACTCGAAAAAGTCTACAGACATGCACAGATAGAGGATATGGATAGAGAATATGAATATAAAACATGCTCTGCTATTGAAAAAAAAACTATTAACTTTTTTTAACTATTAAAAAAACTGGGTTATGATATTCTGGGATTCGTCTGAAGTAAAAGTGTGCCAGTACCTTGTACTCTGATTGCAACTACTGAACAAAGTTTCAGTGCAGAAAGAGTTTTACTGCATAGCACTATTTATGACTAACACTATATATTTTTTATATATTATAAATAATATATTGCAAAACTGATTATTTTTTTGTAGGTATTACATGTCTAGTTTTACACTAAATGATTATATTTGTTGTAGTTGTGCTGTTTTTCACTTATCTAATATCTAAGCAAGTCTTTTCTCCATGTTGCTCCTCCGAAGAAATGATTTATTCGCCGCCCTTGAAGGCCTGACTCATGCAGTCTCCTCTGAACAGTTGATGTTGGAAAATATTGGTCACTTGAACTCCAAGAAGCATTTATGTGGGCTCTAATCCGAGGAAAACTAACCTGAACCTGGTCAGTCTTATAAACTTATCCTCTGCAGCAGAGGTAGTTATTGGTCTTCCTTCCTTGGACGGTCCTCATGAGAGCCAGTTTCATCATTTAGGTGACTGCACTTAATCATTTAGGATACATTTAAGATTGTCGACATTTTTTGGACAGGATGACCTACATTTCATAAAGTAATGAGGGACTTTCTTTTCTCTTAACTGAGTGTTTCTTGCCATAATATGGATTTGTACAGTATGTTGTAGCACTAATTGGGTTATTGCCCCAACCTTCCTCTACACAAAACAGCTGATGGTCTAAAGCATGTTAAGAAGGCAAGGAATTACTTAAATTAAATGTATACCAAGCTGTTATCAATGCTAAATGTAGCCACTTTGAACAAGAAAATATAAAACATATTCTGGGTTGTTTAACACTTTTTTTTACACAATTCCATACATGTTCTTTCATAATTCAGTATTCATGTACAATGTTTAAAATGATAAAATAAAGAAAGAAAAAACAACGGTGGACATAGGTGTAACCTATATATAAATTATATAAATTATTATATATACAGTTTAGAGACATGCATATGCTTGCAGTTTTAAGACAAAAGCGTGCTTGATGTGCCTTTTCACTCTGGCGATGTTTAAAAGTAATTTAATGTCATATACTGTATTATGTTTTGATTTGTTGAGCCTGAAGGAAAGCCAAGGTGCAAATACAGTACATTGCAACACACATAAATTTATTTTAACTGTTATAACAGTATTAACAGGGACCCAAAGAACACAGAGCTTAGAATCTTTAGGACGAATTACCAATCTGATAATTTATTTATTTATTGAAGATGCTAGACAGCCTTTCCTGACCATCCTGGCCCACTTTAACCATTTGTTATTGTTTATATACAAGTATTAGCTTTGTATTAATCAACATACGGACATACAGGGGTCGGACAATGAAACTGAAACGCCTGGTTTTAGACCACAATAATTCATTAGTATGGTGTAGGACCTCCTTTTGCGGCCAATACAGCATCAATTCGTCTTTGGAATGGCAGATACAAGTTCTGCACAGTGGCCAGAGGGATTTTGAGCCATTCTTTTTGCAGAATAGGGTCCAGGTCACTACGTGATGCTGGTGGAGGAAAACGTTTCCTGACTCACTCCTTTAAAACACCCCAAAGTGGCTCAATAATATTTAGATCTCCAAGACAAGCACCAACAATAGCACTGCTATTACTCTGCTAATTAAACCTTCACACTCTGCTCTTACTAGTGGAATGTGCAATCAAAGAAGATTGGCCACCAGGCTGGTCAAATTTAGCCATAAAACCTCCTACAATAAATTGTTCAACCCCTCGGTGGCACGGTGGTGTAGTGGTTAGCACTACTACAGTACCTCCTGGGTCTGGGTTCGATTCCCGTCTGTGTGCGTGTAGTTTGCATGTTCTCCCTGTGCTTGGTGGGTTTCCTCCGGGTACTCTCGTTTCCTCCCACAGTCCAAAGGTGTACTGGTGTACCACTGTCCAGGGTGTAACCTGCCTCGTGCCCCAAGTCTCTTGGGATAGACTCCAGGCCCCCTGCAACCCTGAATAAAAGGATTAACCAGTAATGATGATGAGTGAGTGAGTGTCCAACAGCTGTATATATTTGATTATATTTATATATGTATGTGTGTGTATATACTATATATATATACAGCCAGCCTTTTCAACAATGACATTGTGTGGCTTACCCTCCTTGTGGAGAGTCTCAGTGATCGTCTTCTGAACAACTGTCAAGTCAGCAGTCTTCCCCATTGTGGTTGTGTGTACTGAACTAGTCCAAGACATAAACTTCATACTGAATGAATAGTAATTTGCTAAAATTCCAAATGAAATATTCAAATATTTTTATTTTTTGGATTTTTATGAGCAATAAACTGTAATCAAAATTAAAACAAAATAGGCTGGCTATATTTCACTTAACATCTTATGACTCTAGACTATATAACAATTTAACTTTTTGAATTTAGGAGAAAAAAATAAACCTTTTCCTTATTATTATTTTTTTAGATACGCTGTAAATATATCGGGTGCATTAAAAGCAACAGTAGAGGTCAAGTCTGAGCCAAAACACTCATGTCCTAAGGTTTCTTTATCGACCGCTAAAATGTTTATCAATTCATGATGACTATTTTGAGACACATTTGTGCAGCCACATGGTGATTAATCCACCTGATGGAGTAGAAAATATTCTGTGTATATTTTGCAATAGCATTTTACTATTTTCAGGCTTCCCAAATTAGATCATTTAATACTTATTACAATTAGGTCATTGAGTGGCATCTTTTAAGTTGCTTGCACTTTAATTCCTATGGGCTGTCTCTTGCTCTTAAGCTTGCTTTCTCCAATTTCAATACAAACACCTCACCATCTGCAAAATGATCCCAATCAATCAGCCCAGGGAAGTAAACCTTCAATCCTGCTCTCCCTCTAATGGAAAAATATTGGTTTAGTATAGATCTGTACAAAGTGCCTTACCGCTCACATGGAAGAATGCATAATCTAGATCAACCTTTATCATGTTCAGATATAATTCTGGTGTAAACTACAGCAGATTACTTTTCTTTTACGCAATTTATATTAGAGATTAACTTGCATTAGGATTTGGTGTTTTTGTATCTTGTTTAATAGGAAAATCCTGAAAATATAGAGTATAAGCAGTTGTATTTAACATTTGCAAATTATCTTGAAATGTATATAAATAGGGCTGGGCTACTGCAACAAATTAAATCTTCAATTTGTGTTAGAAAATTAAAAAATTTAGATGTTCAAAACTAATAGTAACAGCGCAACTACCCTTCCAGGTTTTCATAATGTGTTGACCAATTCATAACCCAGTTCCAGAAATTTCAGCACTCTACTTAGTTGTCTTCTTTGCTTCATGCCATTTATTTTACCCTTCTATAACACAGTAACATCTTTTCCACAACCATGGAGTACATATTCCGACATGGTTGTTAATGAAATAAGAAGCCACTAACTTAATCAGTTAGGGATGAGAAGAAATATTGCAATCTGAAATATATTAAGCACTGCAATAATTATTTAATCAAAGGGTCTTAAGTATATGAATATATCTGCAGTAAATGCCTTGCAGGGGCACAAGGCATTTTTAAAGTTCTACAAAGGGCAACAATGCAACTTAGCAATCGTTTATCAAGGCAGGAAGGCACTTTATTACAAAACACCACATAGACAAGATATGCAGTGTTCAAAACTTGGTTGTCTCTTGCAAATATTCACTCATTTTTAATTTGATGCATGCAACACAAATTTGAAGTTGCATTATAAAAAATTACAGTAGAAAACACCGCTCTGTTTAATCGTGAAAATAAAGAGTATTTTTCACATGCAATGTGATGATATGGGGCGAACAAAATGTAGTCAGCTGACTAACTAAATGTACTGAATGACTGTTCCATCAATTGATTTTTTTTTTCTCCACTGATGGCATAGGCAATTACTCAAATTATGAACTAAAGGTTCCAGGAGCATGAGGAATCATTTTTACACATGAATTGGCCACCACATAATCAAATCATGATCTCCATAATTAAAGCTGAATGCAGTGTTGGCCAGGCAGTGTACTTTGCTACAGCACATTTTGTGGTACAGCACAATAATAAGATGCACAAGTCTTTTTTGGGTAAATGCCTACCAAGTTAGTACAGCTTAGTTAGACAGTTTTATTTCAGTGTCCAAACTTGTGCAAAATACTCCAGGTTCATCAAAGTGCAAGAGGATGTCTTCTTTTTCTTCTTTTTTTTTTCTTCTTTGTCATTTTCAACATTATTTGGATCTGGCCTCTGACTGGGCAATTTCAACATTTTGATTTATTGTCATTACTTTACTAATTGAGGCCTGCAGGTTTTGTGTCAAATAGATACAGCTATCCATGATTCTGTACATAGATATCTTGGACTAGATTAGACATACCCACAATACTATGCTGACTCTACGATGTATTAGATGGTGCACCTACCCGATTGCATTAATTAGAATGTTTTTTCTGGAAATGCATTCTTTTCTGAGAATCTAAAAAGTGACTATCTACCGGTGCCTGTTTCATTAATTATAAAAAAAAATTGACGTTTCACTCATTTATGAAAGATAATGCCTGTAGTCAGTACCTATTGCTTTGATACCTGCAGGTAAAAAAAAAATAAAGCAGTACTTTTGATTTTGATGGTAAATCCATTAGCCAAGGCTTATCCAAGGCATCTAGTAAGACAGCTCAACCAGTGATGCTAATGCAATAGCGTGTGATCTAATCTATATACAATATTCGATTCTTGGTATCTTAACTAGCCCCAGTTACAACAAAAAGAGTAATTGCACCATAACGCAGTGCTGCCACCACCATGCTTCCATATAGATGTGGTATTATTTGGGTGATAAGCAAGTTTTTGTACCAAACATATGTTTTTTGAAATTATGCCCAAAAAGTTTTACCTCGGTCTCATCAGACCATAGCACATTTTTGCTTTCTGGTTTGAGGTGATTATACATATTTGCTACTATAAAGGGCACTTAAATGTTTTGTTTTTTGTCATTTCCATGAAAAAAAAAATGGAAGTGTTAGTTGTGTATGCTAATTAATGCTGTTAGTATTATAATTAATGCTATTAGGAGCCTGCTATCTCTGCTGTTCAGTTCAGCACTACTATGCTTTTTTTATTCCTTATTTCTAGTGAATAATGATCATGTGCCAGCAGCTTATAACATTTCTTTTTATTTTTAAGCTAGAAATTATTTTTATCATTTTTTTCCCTATTGTGAATGGTCCATTATCATTTTTATTTCTCCTATGATTTCATGGGAATATAAGCTATATAAGGGCTATATAATGTCAGGGCTTCAGGAACATGAATGAATCATTACAATTCCATTGCACATACCACTACATTAATGCTACCATGGAATCAAATTTCTGGTTGTGTATGCTTATTCTGTATGCCTTTGTGGGAGAGCAGAGGTAAGACAATAAGGTAATAACTGAATAATTTATCAGCATGAATAAATGATGAGGTGAGGATCTTCACTTGGCGGACATCTTTGAGTTCTTATGCATCATCAATAGAAAAAAAAATGCAATATTTTGTGCTAATTACTACATTTGTACATAATTTACTAATTTAATAGTTTGCTTCAAAGCTATAAGCATTTTGTTCAAAATTTCTACCCACACCTAATGAGTATGAAAAGCCTAACCATTACTTGTTTAACACCGATTAAGATGCTGTATTCTGTTTTTTTTTTAAATTCTAGATAATTCAGAAACAATGCAGCCAGCTAAGCCGTCATTCCTACAGTATTTTGAACAGAAAGAAAAGGAGGACAACAAAAACAGTGACAACGACTGTAACAGACTGCCTACAGAAGGGGACATGGAGGTGGTAAGTCAGTGTTTCAACTAGATTTTTTTCAGAGACAGTGACAAGGACGATGTTTCAAATAATAAAACTAATAAACTCTCAAGTTGCTGCAAACTGCATACAAATTAAACATATGGAATATGAAAGAGGCACTTTCAAGGTCAGGGTTTGATTCCCGCCTCAGGTCTGTTTGCATGAAGTTTGCATGTTTTCCTCATGCTTGGTGGTTTACCTCCTGGTACTCCTGTTTCCTTCCACAGGCCAAAGACATGCAGAGTAGTTTAATTAGTGTTTCCAAATTGCTCATAATGTTTGAGTGTGTGTGTGTGCTTGTGTGCCCTGCAATGGGCTGGCACCATGTCCAGGGTGTACCCTGCCTTGAAAAAAAAAAAAAAAAAGCCATCTCATGTATATGTGGTAGTGGTCTCGTTGATTTGGTGGCTCATCATGTCTGTATATCATAGAGGTTTGCTGTAAGTAGTGTTTACTGTGTTGTTGACTCAGACTAAAACAAAGTCCAAAACACGGACATTAGTTATTCAGTTAAAATACAGTATTGTAAAAAATTATTGACCTTAATAATTTGTGCTTTTTTATGAAATGGGTGTTACTTTTTCCAGCTTTTTTGCATCAAACTGGTTGCATAGCATTAGTTTAATATTATCAGTATTTTTCTTCACCACCCTGATTTTCTTCCTTAGTTTAAGATGGCCACCACATTTTGGCCAATTCCCATCTGTCAAACTACTGCTACTAGAGAGTGAAGGCTATTATGTGCTTCCACTGTAGCATACAGTAGTCAACTGACTATCTGTGAAGCCAATACAGTGTGTGTATTTGAACTGCTGATCATGCCAGGGGGAAGCATAACTTTTTTAGCTTTTAAATTGAGACTTACAGTCATGTGAAAAAATTAGGACACCCCTTGAAAGCATGTGGTTTTTTGTAACATTTTTAATAAATGGTTATT
>JAOVVA010000032.1:9090958-9109905 GCA_028565275.1 Leiocassis micropogon | reverse complement strand
AAAAGAAATCAAGAAAATTGATGGTTGTAGACCACAATAATTCATTAATACTGTGTAGGGCCTCCTTTTGCGGCCAATACAGCATCAATTCGTCTTGGGAATGACAGATACAAGTCCTGCACATTGGCCAGAGGGATTTTGAGCCATCCTTCCTGCGGAATAGTGGCCAGGTCACCACGTGATGTTGGTGGAGGAAAACGTTTCCTGACTTGCTCCTCCAAAACACCCCAAAGTTGCTCAATAATATTTGGATCTGGTGACTGTGCAGGCCATGGGAGATGTTCAACTACACTTTTATGTTCATCAATCCACTCTGTCACCAATCTTGCTGTGTGTATTCGTGCATTATCATCTTGATACACGGCACCGCCTTCAGAATACAATGTTTGTACCATTGGATGCACATGGTCCTCCAGAATGGTTCGGTAGTCCTTGGCAGTGACCCACCCATCTAGCACAAATATTGGGCCTAGGGAATGCCATGATATTGCAGACCAAACCATCACTGATCCACCGCCATGCTTCACTCTGGCCATGCAACAGTCTGGGTGGTACGCTTCTTTACGGCTTCTCCACACCGTAACTCTCCCGGATGTGGAAAAGACAGAGAAGGTGGACTCATCAGAGAACAATACATGTTCCACCTTGTCCACAGCCAAAGATTTTCCCTTCTGGCACCATTGAAACCGACATTTGGCATTGGCACGAGTGACCAAAAGTTTGGCTATAGCAGCCCAGCCATGTACATTGACCTGATGAACAGTTTTGGTGGAAACAGGAGAGTTGAGGTGCACATTTAATCCTGCAGTGAGTTGGGCAGCTGTGGTTTTATGTTTTTTTTATACAATCCAGGTTAGCACCTGGACATCCATCTTGCATCCACAGTTACTCCTGTTGGATGTGGTTCGTCCTTCTTGGTGGTATGCTGACATTACCCTGGATACCGTGGTACTTGATACATCACAAAGACTTGCTGTCTTGGTCACAGATGCACCAGCGAGATGCACACCAACAATTTGTCCTTTTTTGAACTCTGTCACCCATAATGTTGTGTGCATTGCAATATTTTAAGCAAAACTGTGCTATTACCCAGCTAATTAAGCCTTCACACTCTGCTCTTACTGGTGGAATGTGCAATCAATGAAGATTGGCCACCCGGCTGGTCAAATTTAATCGTAAAACCTCCAACACTAAATTGGCCAGTGTTTCAGTTTCATTGTCCAACCCCTGTATTTGTTTGTTAAATCCAAAACACTGACTGCGTCTACGAATGTCCACTTAGCACTTTGTCTGTCAAATTCATCGAGCTCAGGAAAGGACATAATACTGACTGGCATATGATTTTCTTAAAATGGAACTCTGAATTATATTTTAAATAGACTTGTTCATCTGATTTTTAAAAACTGTACAAATACTATCTGCCTATACACCCTGAATATTGCAATCTGATACATGTTATTTACTTTAAATCTTTGTCTACGTGTTATTCCTCTTCGGGACTGACAAATTTTCTTTGACAATCTATGTGGCTTGTGGAATCAAAAACTGAATGCTGCTTATAATCCTTTTATCATTATAAATGCATGTTAGTGTCACTGTGTGATGCCTTAGCTCTCTTTTCATTGTTCCTCCAAACCATGTGCACAAATGCGCACACATTGTTTTTTGCCATACAGTAGCTGAAATATACAGGACATTTCTGGATCAATTCAGTGATATTTCAGGATTAAAGAAATTCAAGTCTTTGACTGTGAATTTTTCACTTTATCCTTTAAGGGTGAAGAGAAATACCAAATTAATAAGTATTAGAGTTCAATTCATAAGGGTTAGAGAGTCAGGGAGCTGTGAAGCCACATTATGAATACAGCACAACTACAACAAGCATAATTTTGATCCTAGGGAATGATGCACGCCTCTTAAACACCCTGTCTCTCATCTACTCTATTCAAGGTGATGCTGATGATGCTAGAGGGTGTAGTATAAGTGTTGTCAAGGTGCCCCAATTAGACTCATAATCCTCTTTTTTCTTCTGTTCAGTTTCATGGCTGCATTGAGACCACTGGGACTACTGGGATGCAGAATGTGGGTCTTCTTTACCCTTGTACACCTCACTATGGATCTCTCCATGTGTGCTCCAGTGGGCACTGGGCTTAGGCTGCTCCCTCGGTCACTGCCCCGCTTACGCCCTCGTCTTCTTAACCGGGATGTACCCACTGGTCCACACTGGAGGACTCTGGGCACATGGCAGCGTGGTATCCCACATCCTGTACCAGTACTCAACCACCAAGGAAGTGGAGGAGACGGACGAGAGGGGTTAGGGTCTAAACTACGGCCACAGAGGCACAAACGAAATCTTTGTGAGAACTGTACCTCCAGGTTCCATGCCTCAAAGGGAGGTGAGTCATTGGAGTTTTTGGAGGGGAGTAAAGCCGACATTGTGCAGCACTTGTTGCGACAACGTAGGCAGTTGAAGTGGGATAGTTATGACAGTTATTCACAGGAAGGAAGGACCACTACAGTGGCAGGATTTATCGACTGGGGGCCCACTGGGACGGATGATGGGGCGGACGACGAGGTGAAAATTATCCCTAAAACCACGGCCACTACAAAGGCCACTACCACCACTACAACAACCACTACAACTACCACGACCACACGTAGCCCACAAAGGACTCACGTGGTGGTCACCACTACTCGTCCAAAAAGGCTGAGTACGACACAGTCTGCTGTTAATCTCGGTGTGACCCCCAAGCCACAGAAGCCAATTGGAGACACACCAGGTAAGAACACTTACAAAATTATGCCAAATTTTAGTAGGTGCAACTTATAAAGATATTGGAGATCTTGTTCACGTATAATAGCGTTAACGTATATTACGGACACTTGCATTTAGTAATTACATGATACCGATACATGATATGTGTGCATGGCAGTGCATGATAATGCTACATATGGTTTATGATACCAATAATCAATTTTGTACAAGAATTTAGAAAATTCTCGACACATACAAATCATATACATAACCCAAAAGTCATTATTTATTTTTAATTAATAATTATGTTTGCTTAATTGTTTAGTTTAAATTCTGCATAAGGAGCAGGCACCACCAGGAAAATCTATTTTTTTTTTTAATCGTCAATCGTAGATTTTAAGATGTAGCTCTTTCTAATTTGCCAACATGTGAAAAAAAGTGATGCAGATATTAGATAAATACTCTATTTTTATACTCTTATCCATGAACTACTGTACACATAACCATTTATTTAAGTAAACCTTCAAGGCATTTCCATTTTAAATCATGTCCTGCGACCTTGCACCTTCAGTGTGTTCGCTTCCCCATGCAGTGTGGGGTTCGCTTGGCGGGTTTCCTACGGGTGCTCCGGTGTCATCCCACAGTTCAGTGATATGCAGAGTAGGGTAACTGGCATTCCCAATTTCCCCATAGTAAATGTTCTTGTTCCCTGTGATAGACTGGTACCTGTCTGGGGTGTACCCCACCATGTGCCCCGAGTTCGAGGCGTCCCTCTACCCTGCATAACATAAGTGGGATAGAAAGAATGAGTGAGCGAGCAGGTATTCCAAGTATAAAGATTTCATTAGCGGATGCTAAAGGATTATC
This sequence comes from Leiocassis micropogon, assembly GCA_028565275.1. NCBI lineage: Eukaryota > Metazoa > Chordata > Actinopteri > Siluriformes > Bagridae > Leiocassis > Leiocassis micropogon. Next base: position 9,106,283 of record JAOVVA010000032.1, on the reverse strand, counting down.
TGTTTCCCAGATTATGTTTATCACTGAATAATTTTAAACAGAATGACGTTTCTCGATTACAGATGCATTTTTCTCATTTTTTAAATGAACAACATTCACTTAATTTCAAACACTTTATTAAATAGATTTAATATTCAGTGTCATTTTCCCATAAATACGCATTTTAGTATTATGATAAACTGACCATTGAGTGTAATATAACAGCAGAACTAAAAAAATACTCTAAAGTAAATTTATTAGTTTATGAATATGATATGATAAAGAAAAAATCCTGTATTCACATGGGGGCATGCCTCTGCTGTCACATAGCCTAGATCGTGGACATACTGCATCACAGCTAACCTGTTGATCCTCAGGCTTATTGCCACCACAAGAAATCTATTATCAGCATCCACATGAATCCAGTAAAAAAATGGCATCTTGTTGAGCTTGGTCATTATAGAAGTGGAAACTGTTCTCTGTATGGCTTAAGTTCTCAATCTTAAAAAGCAGTTTGTCTATGAATTTTTTAAATTCTGAAATCAGGATTAATTTATATTACAGACTAATTCACATTGCAGACAAGGTGTCAAGAGCTATTGCAGCCCATGCTTTTACTATATTTTGTCTGTGTATATATTTGTTTAAGATTTTATAATCTCTGCAGACAGTTTTCACTATATACAAAGCCTTTACCCAGAGATTTAAGATGAATAATGAAAGTGTAACTTTCGGTAAACTGTCTGGCTGTGAATAGGTGATAATACCCACAATCACTCGGAGATGAAAGGCACAACATAATTAAGTTCAGCTTATGAAAGTCATACTTCATATGCAGATTTACAAACCTAACCATGTTAGGTCCTACAGTATACTGTATATTGTGGAATTATGGTGCAGCAAGCGGAATAGGCCAATATTTAAATCAAAATATTTTTTTCTGTTTTCTTTCCTGAGAAAAAATTAGTACAGAATCTACAATTGAAATTTTTCTATTGAACACGTCCTTGCTTTTTTGATAACTTTAAAACCTGCCTGGAAGTGTGGCTTAGGAATTAAATTAACTTCCAGATATCAATGTGACTGCAATTGGCATCTGTGTGGATCTGAATAAGCCATTGGAATGTGGTGTGATGTTGAGCAGGAGTGTAGACGGCGCTTTCTCAGTAAACTGTTTTAATATGATGCTGAAGTAAGAATGGGTTTTTGGTAATTACTTAAGTTAATATGCTATATTTAACTAAGTGCCTGTTTACTATTGTCCAGTTATGCTATTAATATATTCCATAAGTTCCCAATATTCTTGACTAGGCAGCAAGTCAAATTATGATTATTATTACTTTTTATTTATTTTTTATTTATTTTTTTATTAAGGTCAATTTCATCAGTTAAAACCACTGGTTAATAGAGCAGTGAATCTTGTGCAGACTATCAATTTGATTCAATTTGATTTTTGCCTATTATTATGATTTTTAAATCAATTAGACTTGATAGCACTAATGTTTCTTGTCCGATTTATTTCTTTTAAATTCGTTTTTTACAGGTTTTTAACCATTTAACCACTAAACTATTTAAGGTATCTTGTATGGATTGAAGTGCTGTATAACTAGTATCTCATACTGTACAAACTGATTTTTTTTGCACCAAACTGATCTATTGCACCAAACTGCAGTCCAGGAGGTAGAATAATTGCACTAACGCCCATAAACGTAAAAAGTAGAAGAATCAAAACTGACCCATGAATTTAATTAATCGATTTGATCAACAAAAATTTTCAGTTAATTTGCCTAATCAATTTAAGCGCACAGTTCTATTAATTACTTTTTACATTTAAAACATTTTTTTTTCGGAATAAACTTTTAATCTTTTACTTAAATAAAAAAAATCTGTACCCAGTTTGTAGCTTGTTAATGGTTTTATTGTTCTAAAAGTTACAATCTGCAAATAAACTTTAGATTAACATCTGGAATTATCTGGTGACTTTCCTAACTTACGGTATCAAAGGCTCAAGGGCATTCCATTTTTGTTTTCCTTTCCTGAATAATGGAATTTTTATTTAGAGATGCATCACACTCACTCAGACATGGTCTATAGTACTTTATTCTGCATACAGAGTCTCAGGGGGCCTGGAGCCTATCCCAGGAGACTTTGGGCATGAGGCAGAGTACACCCCGGATCGACTGTATCACACACTATGGGCAATTTGGGAATGCCAGTTAGCCTAATCTGCATGTCTTGGACAGTGGGAGGAAACCCGAGCACGCGGAGGAAACCCACCAAGCACGGGGAGAACTCTTGCACATAGACCCGAGGCAGGACTCAAACCGGGACCCTGTAGGTGCTAGGCGACAGTGCTAACTACTCTGTCACCGTGCTGCCAGATGCATCATACTATTCACATTAAACTTCATTTAATTAAGTTACACTTAGTGTCCACTTATTAAGAGATTTGTACACCTCCACATTCTGTGTAAACCCTGGAGAGTGTTCCCAGGAGATCAATCATTACTGGAATACTCAAACCAGCCCATCTGGCCCCAACAACCATATCATGGTTAAAGTAACAGATATCAGACTTTCTCCCCATTCTGATTCTTGGCCCGCACCTACATTATTTGAGCATTCTGCTGCTGCCACATGATTGCCTATTTGGACCACTGCATAAATGAGCAGGTGTTTGTTGTAAAGTGGATGGTGAGCGTATTATTGATCATAAATTATGTTTTAATATAGTACAGAGAAAGCTTTTTATTCATTTATACTTTCAATACAAACGTGTGTGCATGTGGAATCAACACAAACAAGATTTAAGTTTTTCTGTGGAAACAGCTGTCAAAATTACTGCATAATGAAATGTGGTGACACCAGAGTCTGCACTGCTGATTCTAGCAATTTCAAAGCACAGCCGGTGACATTGTCATTTTATCAACATTCAAGGCTGCTTAGAAATTTCATATATCCATTTTCTGCTGAATTTCACCTGTTGTGTGTCTCTTAAGGACACAGAGCTGTTTTACTGCACGCAAGCTGCTCGATCAAAAGCTAACATTTGCCAAGTCCCAGTGCAGATCTTATCCAAGGCTTTAAGTCTGAGGTGTGACAACCTCAACCCAGTGACAACCTTGTCACTAAAAAGTGGTGTATCTTAATGTATCAGCTATTTTGTATGAGAATAAATAGATATTCAAGGTTGGGATGAAATAAAATCAGCATTTATAACTGTAGGTATATAAAGGCAGTGATAACTTTTGAAAAGGCAGCATACAGTAACTTTTACCTTGGCCTGTTGCCTTCTTGTTTTAGTTTGTCTGCTTTAATCAATTTTCAATAAACCCCAACATACCTCTGCGTTCTCTGCCTATGCTTCATGCCGAAAGAATTTGCATTTATGCAATCTCAATTTTCAATGTGTACTAAGCTATTAACTGGAAGACTTCTCTCACTAATCCAGCTACAGTGGACGTAGGTTTTTGTAAAAGTGAAAGAGCTTAGGAGAAGGCCCATAGACACTTAAAATCCAATCATCTGACAGTTTGCTGACAAATGCTGCTTTGAAAGACCTATATATGAACCAGAGGCTATCTACTAGAGAGGTCTAGATTCAGCTATTTTTTTAGTGCGGAAATTCATGTATCGTCACACTGACTTTTTTAAAATTGATTTTTAATTTGTTTATGTTTGCATTTGAAATTGTAATATATTGCATTACAATTGGCAAACACATTGGCAGGCTGTAAAGCATTCTGTGTGGTAGGGGCAGAATATTTGCTTAGTTTGTTTAGAATTGTAACAAAATCTCATATATATACTGTATATATATATATATATATATATACACTCAGGATATTTATAGAATCATAATACTTACAGAATCGCAGGGACAAATGGTATCTCATCTCTCATGAACTCAGGTCTTGCTGTTTTAATTGGACCTACCTTGGACTTATTAACATTTGTACTTGGTCTTGTAAAGCATGCTATTTGTCTTGACTGATTTTATAAATCTATTGCCCAAAATATTCTGCAGAATTCTTAACTATACTCAAGAGAATTAGCTAATTTTAAAATCATTTATGAATTTGAAGTAAAGGCTTGGCCTTAAAAACCATTTAATAGTTTTTGATCTAGGGGTCAGTGGTCAGCACTGTCACCTCGCACCTCCAAGGTTAGTGGTTCAAATCTCGCTTCTGTTATGTACAGTACGCACAGTTCAAAGACATGCCTTTCCAAATTTCCTGTAGTGTATCATGTTGTATCAGTTGTTTGGGCTTGTGTCCTGTGATGAGTTGGCAACCCACTCAGGATGTACCCTGCCTTGTGCCTTGCAGGACTCTGTCTTGACTTGTACTTAGCTAGTCCATATCTTAGAAAAAAAAAGTTATGTCCCAATACATTATCGCTATAAAATAACTTGATGCTTTTGTCTACCATGTCTCCTGAATACAACATGTAGGCTATATCATATACTAGGAGTTTGGTCTCTGTTTAGGACCCAGGCTTTGAATTTCCTGACATTTACAATAGATCGTGCAGCTCTACATGACAGGTTCAGTTCACGAACAGCTACGTGTCATCTCCTGGAAAGAGCTTTTCAGTTGTGGTGGGTCAAAGGGAGCATCCATACCTGCTGTTGAACATCTGTTTTCACTTTCTCACATTTCTTGAAATAACCCAGACTCACACTCAGCCATTGTGAAGTCTTGTCCCAGATTCCATTCTGTCGAGTTACTGAGCCTTCCTCGTTGCAAGCCTGTTTCCATGGTATTAACCTTAGTCCGTTTAATTCTTCATTAAGTCTCCCCTGGTGCTTACCTGTTTTGCAGCTCAGCTGACCTTCTTCTTCCTTTTTATGCTTTACATTTATTGCCTTCACCATTTGGTTCAAATCTGTTTTCATAAAGCTTAAGCCAGCATCTGAATTCTCCCTTCTGTGCTTTTTGACACACAGACTTCATCCAGCTAGATTTTTAAATATAATTTTCATTTACTGTACATTGCGTCATTTTATATACTTTAACATTTGAAAATACAGGGTGTTTTAAAAACTTTTACATAATTTTGTAGTCTAATAACATATCCGATTCTCACTTAAATGATCTGTCTTAAACTTATGTTTTACATTTAATTCTGTGTTGCTATGCAACAGGAACTTGAAGATGAGGAGTTTGAAAAGCATCTTGCTTTCAGTGGTGATACCACATTTCATACGAATGGCAAATTCATAATGTTAGCATTTGAGGGGTAAGAAAATCCCCGTGCTACAGCACATGAGGGGCTCGACTAAAGTGAATGTGTTGGAGCTGGACTACCGACTTGGCGTGTGTCATGTCACAGAATGTGCACATATTGAACATTTGTGAAGCTTAATGAAATCTGTATATCAATTTGAAATCTTTAATTTTTCAACATGTCAATTTTTTTGGGACACCCTGTATAACAAAACAGATTTTTATTAAATATTGAGTGAGTTGAGAAATGTTATTAATGATTAAGTTATTGGAAGAAACTAGATACAATCTAATCACAAAAAGCCATCATCTCTATTATTCTAATTGTGTGTATGTCACACAGTATATTTTATCTACTGTATAAGCCTCTCCAGTTTGATCTATAGCGCACCTGTCTTTAATAAAACATTCATTTAGAGTCCCGTTAGGATGCGAGTGTAATCAGTTCCACAAAGTTTTAGGTTTCTTCATTTAATTTCAATTTAGTATAATTGTGTTTGTTCTTTGGCAGTAATAGTGATTAAACTTTAATAAAACCACAGGTGCTCAAATTTTTTTATTGGGTCTGTATACTGTGCAATACCATATATATATATATATATATATATATATATAGAGAGAGAGAGAGAGAGAGAGAGAGAGAGTATACAGAATATATAGAGTATACAGATTTAATGCCACTGTATTGTGTTAGTGTATTTAATTAGGTAGTAAAAAATAAAAAATGTACAATAAAAGAAATCTCATTAAGATAGCTTGAGTATTTATTTTCTGATTTGCAATGTATTCTGTGTATATTCCATACTCACCGCCTAAAACCATATTACAAATAAGACAGAGAAACAGTCTCCCTCTAGTAGAAATGTGTTAGTTCCCATGTGTATGCATGTTTTCTCAATTTATTATAAATAAATGTACTGTAAAGGAATATATTACAGAATACATTTAGGAATACTTTTTCAAAGTATTGAGCTCAACTCTGTATAGAGCTAGAGAGTTATACTGTGTTTATGCATGTGCATATGTGTGCGTGTGTGTGTGTATGTGTGTGTACGTTTCTGTCTGTCTTTATCACTGGAGCACGTATTGTGGATGCTGCCAGATGGAAGTGTCAGACTCAGCGTGGCTGTGATGATTTAAGCCTCACACATACCTGCTGTTCTCCTCAGTGAGCTCTTTATCACACCACCCATCCCTTTCCTTGGTCTATAGGCTAATTACATATTTTGTAAGAAGTTAAATTATGCATATATCTGAAATGAAGTGTGCTTAAGAATTGATGATAATATTAACGAGTTGGATAAAATTCAGAAAGGTACTTTATAAAATATAGTGGACATATTGATGACGCTACAGGGGGACATCCTACCACAGCTTGGCCAGTCTTGAGCATTACAATTATTATTATAGACTTTAAATGATCCAATTTAAAATAATCCTACAATGTGCAAATCTTCTGGTCAGTTTGATTATTTCAAAATGCCTTTTATAGGGAAGAGATGTGACCATGTCCAGTCTTCGCTTTAAGACTGTACTAAACTGTAAAGCCAGGGGACACTTTTAGGACACCCACTATCATGGTGTATTTAGTATCATTTTATACATGAAGACTTAATCCTGGACTTTCTGATTTTAGTGCAGGTAGACACTTAATATTTTTTAGGTAAGCTTTTAAGTCAATGAAAGAAATCAAGTAGCTTCGTCCTGAGTAACTTTATTATGTCTTAAGTAATCCAATCACGGTCACTTGAGCACATATCTGACCACTTCCCTCTGTCTTCCAGAGAACATACTCTGTACAGTAATTGAATTATGCAGTAAAGCCTTTCACACTGGAGACCAAGGCATTCACAGTAATTGATGCTGAGCCTCTCCACTCCTTCTCAGCTCTCCTTCATGCGTTTCTCTCCAGCTCTCTTTCTGCCTTTCTCTCTGTGTTTACCAGCATTAAGTGTTTTGGCTTGCCATACGTAGCTCAGTGGCAATCAACTGAGACTGACATCAGCGTTAATTGGCAATTGCAAAACATCAGCAGGTGCAATAAGAGGCTTCATCTGGCCAGGTTGAGAGTGTGGGATGTACAACAAAGAGCGAAGTTGAACAATGAGAGAGAAAGAGAGAGAGGAAAAATGAGGGGTGAAGAGTGGATAGGATAGGTAGAGAGATGCTATGAGAAAAACATTTATCGAGCCAATGCTTACATGTAGAAGAAACAAATAAAAATTGGTGACAATTGTCTGGAGAGGGACGGCTCTGTGCATTTTCCTGAAACAATGTTAAATTTCCCACATTTCCCTCTCTCTTTGTTCTCTGTATCTATACAACTTCTTTCTCTTTGTCCTCCCTGTCTTTCACTAGAGCATGTTAAATGGCTCTTGTTTTTTGATGTAAAGTACATGATACGTGTGTACTCATATGTGTTTACATATATTTACTCGAGGATCAAGAATTAAAATACAGTGATACCAAACTTACTCTGTTTTCCATAAGAACTAATGTGAGTGCAGATAATCCATTCCGGCCACCCAAAAATATTACCAACATTACCAAATTCTACACTATAATTATATTTTTGCATGCAAAACATTTAGAAATGGCGTGTAAATGAAGTAAAATATAAAATAAATAGACCTCACGTAACCTCTTGGCACTGGCTGCTTTAAGAGTTAAACTGAGAGTTGCTTTCTTTTCTTCTTGTTATGGACCTTGCTGACATTCTTGGTACTGACTCTTTACTAATTCTTGCAACAAAAAAAAAACAACAAAAAAAAGAACGGCTTCTAGAAGGCTTGCTTCATGTGCTTGTATGCCTTAAATGCTTCGGGTAAATGAACACAAAATTTCAGTTTTTATGTTGGGGGGGCTTTGTATGCTGAGGTAGCATTGTACCTCTTTTTCTAGATACATTTGCCCCTTCTCACAGAATGGCTACATTTTCAATATCTTGTTACAATGGCGGCCGGAAGTAGACGGGTATATTAGGCAGCAAGTAAACGTTTTGTTCCTAAGGTTGGTGTGTTCGAACCATAAAAAATGGCCAAGCATAAGGATTTAAGTGACTTCGACAAAGGCCAAATTGTGATTTCTAGAAGACTGGGTCAGAACGACTACAAAACTGCAGCTCTTGTGGGATGTTCCTGGTCTACGGTGGTCAGGACATACCAAAAGTGATCCAAGGAAGGAAAACCTGTGAACTGGCAATGGGATCATGAGCAGCAAAGGCTGGCCTGTGTAGTCCGAAGGCTGGCCGGTATTGTCCGATCCAATAGATGTGCTAGCACAGATCAAACTGATAAAATGGTTAATGCTAGTTGTAAGGTTTCAGAACACACAGTACATTACTATTATGGTGTCAAAAGGGGGGACCTACTCAAGATTAGGCAGGTGGTCATAATGTTATGGCTGATCGGTGTATTTTTTTTTTCCATTCACACATATCAAGCATTTACAGTATAACCCATATCAATCTATTAATATTTCAACATATTGATAACTTAATTTTAAATAATTAACTGTAAATATGACCTAACTGCAACCAGTAGAATCACCAGTAGAGGTCGTGTAGTAAATGATATTTATGAATAACTAGATAACGAAATTTTTATTGAGTCATTTTAAGGGACAAATGTTACAAAGCACTTCTGTATCATAGCTGCAATGAGTCAGGTGGGAATTTAAGATTAAACTAATGTATGTGATTGATATCAGCTTTAGAGTAAAGGGTTATGATTGGCAAGAGCATATTATTTGTAATTTGTAATGAGCACTGTTTGAGATACAAGCAGATACAGATTGTGATTTAGTGCTCACAGTCTCACTATCAAAAAAGGCAGAAAGAGAAACATCTGATGTGGCCCTCAAGAAAGAGGAAGGGAGAGATGGATGAAAGAGAGAGAGAGAGAGAAACTTGGGGCATGCTTTATATACAGTAGAAGGTCACAAGGACTGCTAAAAATATTACTGTAGATAGACTTGACCTTGTGGGGCCATTTAGTTAGTGCTGAAAGGTTACTGAGGGTACGGTTAGGATTAGATGCAGTCATAGAGTGAAAGAGCTGTTTAATCAGTCATTACAACCATAGAAAGGAAAAAGTGCGTTTGTACAGTATCAATGTGCTTTGTACCTGACAAGTAAGGACAGGACCGAATGCATCTTTATCTTATAATTAGAAACATGCAAGAAAAGTTTTTACCCAAAGTTCATGCAGAACGAGGAATGAAGGTTAAGCTGTAGTGAGGGCAATACCCTTCCCCTGCGGCTCTCCTGCAATGAAAAAAAAAAAAAAAAGCATGGCTGGCTATCTTTCTTTTGAGGGTCTGTTGGTTGGCAAGATTTCTATCTTGTCTATTCTTTCAGACAAATGGGAGAAAGAGCTTTTCAAAAGTTACCCTCCACACTCTGACAGATAACGGTGCTATCCAATTCCAAATAAAGATGGAAAATGTGAGCTTTCTCTCAGTTATAAGGAATAGAGTGCTGGAGGCTCAGCCACATGCAGTTAGAAAACCGGGACAGATGTAATTTTCTTTAAGATATAGTTCTCTATCTGTGTGGCTTCCTAAAGCTTCTGCAGAGGCTTGGCCGAATTGTTTGTTTAAGAAAAGACTCATGTTCTTAGTTCTCCCATAAGTTTCAATGATGTGACCCGTTAAGAACATTTCCTAAATAAATGACAAAAGAAGAGTCAAAGGATTCTTTTTCCCAACTTTTTTTTTTATTGGTTGCTAGACGTTAGACATTAGAAGTAAAGCTAAAACATCAGTTATTTTGAAAATGGCTTCCTAAACGCTCATATGATCGCCTTTGGAAATACATTTAAGCATCGCACATTTCGACTCTTTTGCCCTTGACAGGCACATGGGGAATCTGTAAGACTTTCCTCAAGCTAATAATTTTATTATAGTTACAGAGAGATTGAGAAAGAGGGTAAGAGAGAAATCTTTATAGACCCCCAGATCTCATCAGAAATTATTCTGTCACTTTATTCTCCCACAGTGAGTCATATTTTCTTGCGCTATAAAATTTCATCATTCGTATTAAAAAGTAAATTGAGTTTGGAGATTACTGGGGAGAGAATCTGAAATGTCTGTCACATGCATTTGGATCAGAGTAAGGTATTAAAAAAAGCCAATCAAATCTGGCTGATGCATAGAAGCTTTTTGTACAGGATTTTCTTTCATTTCAGTACTGTTCATCCTAAACATTTATGGAGTTACATTAAATGCATCAGGATTGGAACTGTAATTTTCTTTGAAGCTTCATGTGAATATAAGGCTTGGAATTTTATCAGAACAGCGGAGAGTTTATGTAACAACAAATTGCACATGCATTATGTTTCAGCTATCATAAATTCAGGTTTAGTTGAACTGGAACCCAGTAGATGTTTTCTTTAATTTAGTCATGTTTTTTTATTCTCAATGTTGATCATTAATTATATCCATATTTAACAAATAATTAAATAAATACTACGAGTAAGTGTAATGAGCTTCACAAACGTACAACAAAGCAAAAAATTGATACTAAATGGTGTACAAAACAACAACATAAGGGAGAAACCCAATTAGAACTGGTGAGAACAGTGATCAGACCAAAGGGGGCTGAAGCAGTACTGTCATGGTAGTATCTACAATTGTACCACATTGGATCACATCACACGATTTTCATGTGCTTGTGGCAGTTAATCTCAAATGTTTTATCTGATCTTTTGCCTTAAGTTCATAGTTCATGTTCTGAGGTTTAAAGTCAAACACAATCTGCGCTTCTGCACCTTCCTCTGCAGTTCATGACACAAAGCAGGATCTATAAATGGATGCAGTTTTTTTTTTTCTTCCTTCCAGCAAGCCATCATAGAGTGGAACAGTCTGACATGGAGAGGAGAATGGACTAGTGCCATGTTGGAATGGCTTGACACTATGCACCCCCTAAGGAAATTTTTTGAGGACTGTGCCACTGACCAGGAGAGAGCAATCTCACACCGTCCTTGCTTCATGGAGGAAGTCACTTTGTTTTTTTGCTCCACTGAGGATATCCCCCAAGCCCGTTTTGGCTCATGGCTCACCATGGGCAACAGTCCATATCCCTGTGTTTCATGGACATTGCCACACCACCCAGCTCTACTTTGGGTGTCACTCGGCCTCCCTACTCCGCTAAGGATGTCATTCCTTTCAAGCTTCTTTTCAGTGTACATCCTTTTCCCTATTTCTATGCGGGGAACATTGCTGCCCCCTTGCTTTGGAGAGAAAGGTTCCGCCCTTCTGACATTAGGACATTCTTTTTTTTTTTGCCAAGAGAATTTAAGAGGTGGAGCATGGCTTGTGGTAATAATTTGTGCAAGGAGGAGGCCATTTGCATTCTCTGCACAAAGAGTGGTACATTGTTAAGGAATTTGTATATTTTACATCAAGCACAACTGTCTATATCAAAATTGGCTGACACAAATTTAGGAAACAATAAAAAATAGGGTTTTTGGGCCCAGAGGACTGATCATATTGGCTGTTTGGGGGGAAAAAAAAACTTTAAGCTGTTATTTAGAAAAGATTTTGTTCCTAGTCATTACGTTCTATATTTTGTAAACCAGTGATGAGATGAAATTAGAATTTGGATTAATGTTTTGTGTATGTCTTGAAATTATAGCTCACATTCCCCTGTTCACATTGACTATATTGTTGACTATATGTTTTGTAGAGATTATTGCTACTCTTGCTTAAGACTACTGTACAGTATATTTGTTTGCTTAGGTTTTATGTGATATATATTTTAAGATTTTTTTTTTTTTTGAGTAAAGAATTTTGGTAGTAATTCAAACCACGTTATTGGATTTTGTTCCATCGTTCCTCCAATTCAAAGTTTGATTTTTCACAACCAGACGAATACCTTTTTTTTTTTTTTTTGCCGCCTGGATTTCTTAAAGATTTTTTTTTAAGCCTTGAAGTCAGACGATAATAGAGCTACATCCGAGTTTCACAAAATTTGCAGACAGTCAAGTTTAAATATTACTCCGATGCAACATTATACACTTTCCTGCCAAACTCTCCTTGAGGCATCTAGTAATTTAAAATTTCCAGCTAGTTTGGCCATTAATTTGCTTGACTCCACCACTAGCACACCAGCTTTGGATAAGCAAAGTCTGTTAAATTGATTAATTTATGCTTGTAGTGCAATTAAAAATTTTATGTTTGTTAAGTAGACTATTTCATCTAAGCAGACTTAGCTCAATGAGACATTTGAAAGAGAGAGAGAAAAAGAGAGAGAGAGAATAAAAAGGATTTATCCTCTCTTTTTGAAAAAAAGAATTTCATGAAACGTTTTTGATATACATCAGACATTTCCTGCCTTGAACAATTATTACTGTGAATACTGTATCTTGCTGTATCTTGGTACATTGCTGTATACTTGGGATCTTTTTAAATGATTAAGGGTTATACATGCATCTTTAGTCAGGTTTATGCCAATCATCAAAACTTAAAAGAAATAACTGTATCTAAGCAACACAAAACTAGAAAATCCAACATCAAAAAAAAAAAAAATTCTTTGGTTTGTAGCTCAGGGCGAAAGCTTGAAGAGAGAATTTTCTCTTTAGAGAGCCCCAAAAATAGACAGCTATAGTAAGCATTTTTAAGAGTCAGTGTTTAAAGTTTGTTTGGTTCAATGTCACTTATGCTTCTTTCAATCTAACCTCTTATTATATAATAGTATACCTTTAAGATCAAAGTTTTTGTATGCCTTTGTAGAGCTGTACTTAGCTAGTCCTGCTAAATTAGCCTATTGAGACTTGTCCACATCAGTCTTTTCAACGAAACTGCAACCCATCTTCTCTACAGAGGTCATTTTGACACTCTTTTTCCAGAGAAGGGCTGAGAATTTGGTACGTTTGGTGGAGTGTGAAAGCGGTTTTCGTGCCCAGGAGTGGTTCAGAGAACCAATCAATTTTCCCCATGAAAATGGTGGTCCTGAGCCTGCTTCCACTGAACCGTAGTGCGGACTGCATCAGTTATGGAAGTTATTTGCCCTTGCCACTCATGCCGAGCAGTGTGATTGTTTCAACCTTTACTTCCCTTTTTGTTTCAAGCTGTGTGATGGCGGGTAAACGGCTGTGATTGTCAAAGGGAGTGAATGCTTTATTGATATGTAAAACTAGGATTTCATAGGAACAAATTTTCACAAGTACTGTAATTGGATCATCTTTGTGCTTTGAGCACTTTGCCTGCATGACTAAAAATCTTCCTACTGTATATGAAAATGGTTCCTCGTTTGCACCTATTCTTTCACAGTGATAATCTACTGTATGTGTCCAAAACTGCAGTTTTTCACCAATGAGTGTCGGTCCCGAAGAAAATTCACGAGAAAGAAATAGGTGAACATGATGCCTACCACTTTGTAACACCAAAAATGTGCAGATTAGTACAGTTATCTGCAGTTCAAAAGGTATTTTTCTATGTGGAAGTTAATCAGAAATTCTAAGCATCTCCTCTACACAAAGCCAAAACTAGTAGAAGTATAGGGACCAAGTGTGAAAATGCTCTTAGACCTTAAGGTAAGAAGCATGTGCATTAACTCCAGTGTGTAAACACTAGTGTTTCAAGAATAATAGTACATAGAGTTCACAGCAGAAATCAAAACACAGGCAGATAATATCTAACAAGGATAATCCATAATTTTAAAACAGGAGGTTAACTAAAAACAGAAATAGGAAAAGTTCTCAAAGTTACCAAGACTTAACCCTTTAAAACCGCAGAGATCGCCAGTTGGCGGCTCGGTGGTGTAGTGTTTAGCACTGTTCCGTTGCAACTCCAGGGTCCGCGTTCGATTCCTGGCCAGGCTCGATTCCCATCTCTGTGTGCATGGAGTTTGCATGTTCTCCCCGTGCTTTGTTTGTTTCCTCCGGGTACTTCGAAAATTTACACGTTGATAGCAAACATCCAATATAATATGTGTTTCAAACAAAAACATGAAAAGCATTGCATGTCCGTTCATGCATGTTCTGCATGAGAACATGCATGAACGCATCATGAGGTGTGCATATACAGAATTGTAAGTTATCACGGTGCATGCCATAAAGGTCTGTGTTGTGTTTGCATGTTACAACCGTGTTTTTCGCATGCAGTGACATCATACGTTTCCAGCCAAAACATTAAAACATCCTTTTAATCATGATAAATATATTAGAGGTTGGCATGTACATCACATGCCATAGAGATCTAGTTTGTGTGCACATGCTACCGTGCTTGTTACATGTGGTGATGTCATGAAAAAATTTTTGTGCATTCTTTGGTGCTACCTTCGCTACTAATCAATAGCGTTTTATTTTTTACTGTCTTTGTCACTCAAGTCGTGTGCTATCTATCTCTCTCTCGCTTTCTCTCACACACACATACACACACACTTACACTTTTGTGTGCATAAATAAAATTAAATTATCCTCACATAAACGCTGGTGTGTAAATGCACGTGTGCTTACAAAAGAAAGTACAAAAGAAGGTGCTTACAGTATATTGCCTGAGCAGGAGGATGAATTCTCTGACTGCTCATCTGCTCCAGATTGCCCATGTTCATGTATATTTGTGGCTTAGTTTAGTCCCTATACTGAACATTTTTGTAAGAATATCATGACTTGGATTTTTTTATTTCGCCACTTCTTTTGCTTTTTGTTTATTTATGTGTTTGCACTGCTTAGAAAAATTAGGATATCTTACAAGCTGATGCAGATGAATCAAATATATAATTCTGTGGTGTTTTAAAATATTTTCGGCAACTTTTTTTACATTGACAAGTTTGAGGTTGACATTTGTGGAGCAAACTTGTGCAGTTACAGTAATTGTAACTATTTTCTACATACTATATATGCAGTATATAGTATATATAGTATATGCATAATTCGTTGCGGAAGCATGCTGGTATATCACAGCACTCATATATCAAAGCCAATTTCCCCAAAAGAAATAATAGAAACTCTGATGATTCATTTCACAGCCCAAAAATATTCATATAAAAAAAATTGATAAAAAAGAAAAAAAAGACCCCACACATTACCTTTGAAAAGAATCGTGACTGGTGTTAGACAAGAGAAGAAGCAGGGGGGGGGGGGGGGGAGGCCGGCTTTCACCCACAGAGAACAAAC
>JAOVVA010000032.1:9050998-9067949 GCA_028565275.1 Leiocassis micropogon | reverse complement strand
GCCAAGTCTATGTCATTTGTATCATTTAAAGACAAATTCATAACATTTATATTATTTATCAGTGTGCTTCAGGAAACACAGGTGTGATACTGATGTGATTTTTATTTTAAACTGTACTGCTGTTAAGGTTTTTTTTCACTTTGTTCTTCTTCTCAAATATTATTCTGGTTGAACAGTGGTAAATAAAATTCATTTATTATCCAAATAGTGAAAAGGATAGAAATGAACCAGGGTAGCACTTGAAATGTGAAGGTGTATGTGTATGTGTGTGTGTGTGTATGTGTGTGTGTGTGTGTTTCTGTGTCTGTGTGTTTTTCATTTCACAAATCACTGCAAACGAATACAAGGCCAAAGAATTATAAATGATGACTAATTTATTTGGGTAATTTTGCTAAAAAAAAAAGTAAAAAATAAAAATAAAAAATAAAAATATTATTTGACTAGACAAAAGAATAACACAGGATAGAGTCCATAACAATATAATAGAATACAATTAAATTGTGATATAAAATGCATTACTGGTCCTACAATTTCTATATACTGTAGAAGTCATTGTGCAAAAGCAAACATTTGCAAAAGCATATAGATGTAAATCCATCACACTGAAAAATGAACATAATGATAGATTTAAGTACCTCCATTTCCATTGCAAGCCACAAATCAACATATTGTCTGCAAAATATGTGGATATTGATAAACAGAAAACATTTTCTGAATTCATTTTATATGTGTAGGATATTAACACTGGATGAGTTAAAAAATTAAGTAAATCCTGTGAGGATCCTAACAACATGTTAAAATTCAGTATATGTTGTAGCTGCTAAGTGGGCAAGTAGGCTGAACATCCAGAGAAATCAAACCTTTCAGCTAAATAACATCAAGTAAAAATAAATTCCTTATTTTAAAACTAGCAAACTAGCTGGCAATACATGTTATGTTGCATTAAGGACCATTTTTAGACAATTTGAGAGCATTATTTAGTTTTAACTTGCCCCGTGGGCATACTAATTTGTCTTTCATTCTCCACTTTTGCACCAGTAGCAATGCCTTTACACCAGGTCATGTCATTGTGTGGCAGCAGCATCATGTACACACTCATTGGTCAAAAATTTCAATTCATCTTTACATCAGACTTTCAAAATGAGAAAAAAAAAATTCTCATGGTCATCTCAGTGAGCATCTCCTGAGCATCAGTTCTGCAGGTATAAATGCCGTTTTGGTGGGAGAGTTCCAAGGATAGTGCACGGACTGGTTTGAGCTGACATGAAGGCTACAGTAACTGACTTAACAACTCTTTACATCCGTGTTGACCTGAAATGCAGATTACAATAAACCTTGTAGTGGATGGGCTACAACAGCAGAAGACCATGCAGGGTCGCGGTCCTGCATGCTAAGAAGAAGAATCTGAGGCTACAATGTGCACAGACTCACTCAAACTGGACTGTTGAAGATAAAAAAACAATGCATCATCTTTTACTAATTTTCAACTATATAGGTTAAAATTTAACCTCTGGCAGGACTAACTATGACAGAAATAAACAGTTCTAGTAAGGGCTCTGGCTGCTGCATTCTAAACAAACTGGAGCTTGTTGATGCATATAGTGGAACATCCAGATAGTAAAGCATTGCAGTAATCCAATCTAGAGTTAACTTTTTCTGCATCATGTATTGACATTATATTTCTTATCTCGGCAATATTTCTGAAATGAAATAAGGCTATCCTAGTAATATTATCTATATGAGCTTCAAATGAAAGACTTGAAACAATAATCACATCAAGGTCTTTTACTGATGAAAATAGTGAAACAAAAAGGCCATCCAGAGTTAATATGTGACCAAAAAGCTCACAAGCTGCATGTGGTTGTGGTACCAGTACTTTCGTCAGAAGTGAGCAAAAAGATGTTAATAAGAATCCAATGTCTAATGTCCTTTCCACATTCTTCAACTTTATTAAGCTGGCTTTGTTGGAACATACTGTACTGTGTGTCATCGGCTTAATAGTGGAAACTAATATCATGATTTTAAAAGAGATTACCCAGAGGAAGCATATGGAGAAAAAATAGAGGCCAGTAGTAGGTCATTTACCACTTTAACCAGCACTGTCTCTGTGTTATGATGAAGCCTAAATCCTGGCTCATACAGTTCATGAATTCCACTGCTGTGGTAAACTTATTTCTAGGAACTCAAGAGGAGATTTGATATTGGTCTATAGTTGGACAGCTGAAAGGTTGTGTTTCTTTATCTGCTATGGTAGTTCAAATAACTTAGGTGCATAGCCATTCCTGAGGGAATGGATGTGAGGATTTGTAAGACTCAATTAAGTGTTTTCATTTCCCGTAATATCTGTTTGAATAGTTGTGTAGTGGTAAGCACTGTCACCTTGCACCTCGAGGGTCCGGGTTCAATACCCGGCCTGTCTGTGTGCATGGAGTTTGCATGTTCTTCCCAAATCTAGTAGGGTTTCTTCCTGGTGCTCCGGTTTTCCTCCCACAGTCCAAAGACATGCAGATTAGGCTAATTGGCGTTCCCATATTGCCCAAAGTGTGTGAATGTGTATGTGTATGTGCTTAGCGATGGATTGCACCCTGCCTCGTGCTCTAACTCTCCTGGGATAGGCTCTAGGCCACCTGCGTCCCTTAATAAAAATAAAGCGGTATAGATGATGACTGCGTGAGTATCTGTTTGAATAAACATGTAGGTACAAGATATAGTTCACAAGCTGATAATTTTGCTAAAGTAGTTTAGCATCTCGAAGGGGAGTAAATAAATACATTTACATTCTAGTTTTAGAGCGAGCAGTCCATTTTACACTCTTATTGTGTCCTGTGGTGTCAGATGGTGACCAACTTATAGTTGATAACTCAAAAGAAGATTCCTGATAAGGCTCTGTTCAGTAGGTGACGTAATTGTACATTTAATGAGGCAGCGTGGCAATTCACTGAGCTTGTGCCTACTTTGTTCTCAGATTCTAGTTTTCTGATTATATAGTAAGAGTGGATCCTTGTATGGTTTTCAGTTGTTCTCCGGTAGCCCATTCACCCCAAGGTTCAACAGGATCTCCTGTTGTTTGAAAAGTGTGATTGTTTAGGGTTTCATGGCTTACCTGTCAGCTCAAACCATTTTTCTCAACCTTCTGCCATCAATAATATGGTTTTGCCCATAGAAATGCCACTTAATTTACTAAATATGTTTTTTAATGTTGTTTTTGCATTATTTAGTGTAAACTCTGATGACTCCTGTGTGTAAGGAGATCAACGATTTCTGAAATACTCAAACCAGCCTGTCTGGTGCCAACAACAATTCCATAGTCACTAAGTCACTGAGATCTCATTTTCCCCACTCTGGTGTTTGAAGTTGACATTTATTAAAAATCCTTGACCTGCATTTGTGTCCTTGACGTGCACTGCTTCCACATAATTGGACATCAATGTTCATAATGAATTGGACAGTAAGTGAATACAGTGTTTAGTTTAATGTAGACATTAACTCTGCACAGAGATGCAAAGCAATAGTGTGCAGTTACAGTTTAAAACCTGAAGATCATAGGCTATTTGTGCAGTAAGTGTGCAGGTGCTTTGCATAGAGGAAAGGCTGGAGATACCGGATAGATGTCCTGTTGTTTCAGGAAATAAATCAAAATTTCTTGTTTCTCTGAGATTGTAGAGACTGACAATCAGTGCTAAATGCAGGATTACGGTGTTTTCGGATTTTATAGCCGCAAAAAGCATACAATGTGGTAAACAACAAAAGTCCCCAGTGTCCTATTAAAATCTAGATACTTATATAGGCGCAGCTGGACACAAGTAAACACTGGAACACTGCGCCCAGTCAATAAAAGCTCTGCTAGCTTATATTCTGCTGTGGTATGAGAAGGATAATGCCTGCCTGATTGTGTGTTTATATCACTGATTGCATCTCATGAAACAAAGAGCTCAGTTATGAATAATTTATTCTATTAAAATGTCACAGCCCATAATTTTAATTGACCTTTTCTACAGAAGGCTCCATGTGAATATGTCACTGTAGTATAGAAAAATCAAGCATGCATTTATTCATGTACTGGCAACATACATATTCCCTTTTGTAGTCACACCTTTTTATTTTTGTATTTTGGTTCAATTTTATTCTATATAGTTTTAAATCATGTCTTTTTGACTGGACTGCATGGCATTGTTGTGATTGATCTTTTATTGTATTTATTTATTTAGTTTTTTTTTTAATATATATATACATATATATATACACTGTAATGATCACAGAGCAAAAACAACTGTGGCAGCTCTGTCACTGCTTTGTAGTGTGTGCGTGTGTGCTTGTGTGCGTGTGCGTTTGTGTGTAAAATACAGACATTTCAGTTTGCAGTGCAATACCTAAACAGATGCCTGCTGAGACATCATTCTATGGAAACTGAGTTCACTTACTAATTTGCATAGGTTGGAAAAAAGTTTCAGGAAATATCACATTTACAGTAGCACAGTTGGGAATCAGAGCGGAATGGAATACTAGCACACATTATCAGGGACAAACCCATCCTCAAATGCTGAACTGGTATCTGATTGGATTTACTTTCTTTCTTTTTTTTTTATCCTCTCATGCATTTAATGTCTTTGTTGATTTTGTTGACTCATACCACAGCGGTACTGTAATCGTGAATCTGACTGGGCTGGAGGTGTCGAATTATTTTTTATAACACCAGGTCTGATGGTGGCGTGGCTGTAATTCACAGTGCAGGTTTTTATTAATTATATTGTGTTTACTCATTTAGTAATTACTAATGAGTCTGGTAGAGCAGACACATTGAATAAATGTAGCCAAACAATAAATACAGCGGCACGGTGGTTTAATGGTTAGCATTGTCGCCTTGCACCTCCAGGGTCTGGGTTCGGTTCTTGCCTTGGGATCTGGAATTTAAAAATGGCAGTTAGCCTAATCTCCATGTCGTTGGAGTATGGAAGGAAACCCACCAAGCACAGGGAGAACATGCGAACTCCACACACACAGACCGAAGGCAAGAATTGAACCTGATGTTGACAGTGCTAACCACTACGCCACCATCCCGCCTGACTGTTTATGGCTGCTTTAATGCTGCAACTGATATAACAAACATCTCACACTGATGACCAAAACATTAAATGCAACTACAAAATTTTACAAGTAAGACATGTTACTCTTTAATAAATTGAATATTGTAATAATTGATTGCAAAATTGCTGTTGTATAAGAGGAATAAAGCACGTTGGGTTGCGCTGTTATAGGAAAATAATTGACTTAAGCTTCCCATCTGGATCTAACACATCTGGATCTATAATCTTTTCCTATATCGACTTGCCTGTTATGTTTTATTTTGCACTAATGTCACCTCAAGACAGTTCTTGTCTGAAAACATACTGTACCTTCATCATGTGTTTGATGTTTTGTGTACATGTGCAATAGAATCTTTCAAAGCATCTGCTCACTCAGAAGGTATTGGACAAGAATTGAGAATCAAATGTTACTCTGAGCTTTCAAGTGGAATTAGTGCATCTGTACTCTAAACATATCCAGCCTTTTATAGCCCTTTTCATTTCTTGTATTAGCACAAGTATCAGCACTTAACGTGCAAGACAAAATTCCTACATTGAAAAGTTGAAATGGACTAAATGGTAAATGCTTACACTGAGCCATAACAGCTTTAGTCCCTTGATGGAACTTACATATGATTTACATTACTCTAGCAGGAATTATAGGATTTTATCATTCAAGACAGCACCTGAGTGGATTAAAAACACTGCCAAACAGATCTACTTCCATGCAGTCAGTTTAATTTCCAGTCGTGTCCTAACTGCTAATGGCTGACTGCCAATGCAGAGACTTCCCACTCGGTAGATTGCGGAAACGTTCATATTTGAGATAGATGGGAAGCAAATGTTCAGCATATCAGCAATGCATTTCAGTGCTTCATTGCCTAATGAACTCATTTAAACGGTTATTGCAAAGGTGATTTTGTGTATATGTGTATGTTTTTATTTGTCAAAGTTAATTTCAAAGTATATTGCTATGCTGCTTTCATCTGATAGTGTACACGTGATCCTACACTGCGAGTGAAAAAGTTATTGAACATTGAAAGTGATGATAAAAAATTCACCTTATATTGAAAATGTTCAGGTAATGTTAATTGAATTTAATTTATTGGAAGAAAGTAGATCTGATAAATGTAAAAGGTCAACTTTTTTTATTCATCTATTTAGGAACACATCACATTATTATTATTATTATCATTATTATTTTTAGAGCTAATCCTTGGGGGGTGTATGAATCTTTTTCCTTTCCATTATGCAGTTTATCCTCTGACTGTGCCTGCTTTTAATAAAGCATTTAAATGCAGTATCATTAGGACCTGAGAGCAACTGACACAATAATAGTAATCATCACTGGGTGTTCAAAAACGTTTGACTGGCAGTGTAAACATCCCTGATAAATATTATAGTAAATTGAGGGTTTCTTCTATCTGAGAAGTTCATTTAACAAACATACTGTACTTACATCACGATAATTTTAACATTTTTTTAACGATAAGTTTATAAGACTGATCTTCCCTCAGAAAGCATCGTGTCACTTAACTACATGTCCAGTAAAAAGTACACTGTGACAGACTTTTCCCCAGAATTGCAGTATAAGAGGACATTGCTCTGTTTGAGCAAACAAACCCAAAATCATGTGATTCTCCTGAGGATTAAGGAATGAAGTCTTTATATTCTTCCTTTTTTTTTTTTTTTTTTAAATCATGCTCTAACAACACATGAAACAGCCAGACCCCATATCCCAATATTCTTGCCATAAAACTGAAGAAAATTGTACTTTGTGCATCTTTTTATATTTGTGTTTACTATATTGATGAGTACCTCTTTTTCCTTTTGTACAAGTTCTATAAATATAGCTCGGAAAAACACATGCACACACAGGGACTGTGTCAAAACTCAGTATGATGTACTTATTTTTTATTTCTCTCTCTCTCTCTCTCTCTCTCTCTCTTTTTGTCACACACACACACACACAGTTATTGGTAAAGTTATATTTCCAGGTGACACTGGTTTTAATTCCTCTTGTTCTTAAGCTCTCTGTGTTTCAGCCACTGTAAATGCATCTCTCACCACAGAGACTCTGTACATTAAGTAGTCTCATGTTGCTATTACTAAAATGTTCAACATTATGGGCTGTATTTCTAAAAAAACAATGATCAAATGTTTGTAAAATGATGATGGAGTGATACTGAAAATAAAAGTTATTTAAAACAAACTTTGCTTTTCCCCCCCAAGGTATGTTGTGACTATTTATTTATGTATTTATTTATTTAATTTGTTTGTTTGTTTATTTGTTTGTTTTCCAGTTTAATCTATTATTGGCACTTTAATGAAGTCATATTTTAAAATAAATATTATGCTACATTTGTTTGTATAAAGAAAGTTTGAAACTGTTTTCTAATTAAAATTAATATGCATCATAGAGTATATGTGTATTTAGAATTTTTACCCTGTGAATAAAGACTTGTAATAACCTTCAACATACTGTAACTAGAACTAAACTTAAGGCTCCAATTTATATACGTTATTAATTTTTTGAAATTTATATTCATGCTGTCAATCAATTAAAAAATTATCTAGTTATTCACAGTAATTTCTGATTAATCACGATTAATCACAATTTTAAAATACTCAGATTTAACTTGTTTTTTTAAATGTGCAATGTAGAAATGAAAAAATGCAAGAAAAACTGGTTAGAGGAAACAGATTATGCAGTTTTATAATATCTCAAACATTAACATTTTACTATCAGCTCCTATAGTGAGGACCATGTTTGCTATCTGCTTTTCAATTTGGCTAGATTGTTTGGCTAGCACATGCTTTAGTAAAATGTCTCTTTTATGTTTTTTAACACACCCAGAGTGAATGAGTGCAGTTGCCATTTGTCATCATTTAGATGTGCTATTACATTAAGGTAGTTACGGTTACTTACTAATGTCCAGTGGCCTCTAGTAGCTCAGGCACACAACATTGGTATTATCCAAACTTCCATCTGGAAGCTTTTTTTTTTTTATAATAAAACACCTGGTGATGTTCTTTTATGTACAGGACACAGAAATGAGTAGTTACCTCTCAAGTCTCCTGGTCCGAATCGTTCGTTCTTTTGTCATGTAACTCTATTGCACTGGTTAGCATCTATGCGAGTCACGTGACAAAAGAACGAATGACTCAGACCAGAAGACTCATGAGAAGTACCACTCAATTCTGTTTCCTGTGTAATTTACTGCATAGCGTCTATGGGACAAAAGAATGAAAGATTCGAACTAGATAATGAATAGAAGATATGAGAGGTAGCTGCTTATTATGTCTATCATGATGTCCTTGGCTGCACTGTAATATCTTTATTACTAGAACTATTGCCAAAATCTAAATTTGTGCAAATTTTTTTTTAACAATTTATTTTATTTCTGATCAAAAGAACGAACTTAACTAAATGACAAAAAAAAAACATTTGTTCATTTTGATGAATGAGATTTAAAAAACTGAGTCACTAAAATGATCTAAACTTCCCATCACTATCACTCACGGCCGTGTAACCACACTGCGGTTATTAGAAGCCAAAGGTCAAACTTGGTCATATGATTAAGATTGACAGCCCATATATACATATATATATATATATTATAGGGTATAATGGTCATTAATGAGACAAGTCCCTTGGTAATACAAAGCATTTTGGAAACAATTGTACAGAAATTCAACATAACTTACACAAGATTATGGGTAAGCATATAACAAATGCCCACAAAGACCGTAGCAAACTATTGCTGCTATGTACTGTATCAAGTTCTGATTTAATTAAGTATGGATGCATTTGAGTTTTGATGACTAGACCCTCCACAATATTTGACCCAAACCAGAACACCTGCAGGCTTGGATGGTCAAATTAGTGGTATGAATAACTACAGTATGGTGAAGGCAAAGACAAGGTTAAAATCCTTAAGGATAGCTTAAAAGGCATGAAAGGCGAAGTACTTTATGCTAGCGTACGGGATGGGGTTATAAAGAAATATGGTTAGGTTAATATTCTCTTACTCTTAAAATTCTTACTTGTCTTGTAATATTGGTTGAATAATTTATTAGATGTTAAATTGGGAATATTCTCACTGTCATGCTGGTAGGTACATGGCTAACGCTGAACCATCCAACATGTGTGAAGGTGCAGTATCACTATATATTTCTTTTATATTGACTTGGAGATGTGTTAGGTTTGGCATTTGTAATTAGACATCACAATCTTGGTTAATGCTTTTTCCTAAATATGCTTTTATTCTTATCTTAGAGGTTGAAAAAATTATTGTGCACAAAATTTGAAAATGCACAATTTTTTGGGAGTAAAATAATTGGTGTAATGCACAAATAAAGTCAACTAAAACAAACAAACAAACAAACAAATAAACAGAATCAGTGGTTTTCAGCCTTGGCTCAATGTCTCTCAAACCCTCGACTGATCAGTTTTGACTACACCCCTTGTACATCATTTCACCCAGTGTATATTCCAATTTCGTGCCAGGTATTCCTGAGATAAGCATCAGCTCCCATAGCACCCTGCTCAGGATAAAGTGGTCAGTGATGATGCATTCATGCATGTACAGTATTAGATGGCATGGACCAGACTAGAGCTGTCATCTCATGTCCACACTACTCTTAATAGAACAATGTAATTTGTGGAATCATATTGATAGAGCTTTTCCTTTCTGGGATGCATTCCTCAACTGAGAGAGAGAGAGAGAGATGAACCCATTGCTGTCACAGCTTATTATTTTTCTGAACTGCTCAGACCAGAGCAGGGACATGTTTAACCCCCCAGAAGAAGCTGAGTGATGGAGAATTTGCAAAGTGAAAGTAGCAACAGTCAATTTAAAAAGTATACTGTCTCTCTCTCTCTCTCTCTCTCTCTCTACCTATATACCTCCCTATTGATCACAATCATTTAGAAACCTTGCCACATGGTTTTAATATGAGCCCTGACAAATTACTCTAAATACTATCCCTCTCATTGCTCTCACTAACCCTGCATTAAGAGATTCCCGCTTTCTGTCGCCTTGTTAATAGCTATGTAGCTTCAAGCACATTTATTGAGCTTCAAACACCTTTATTGAGCTTCAAGCACCGCTATTCACTTTGAAAATATCCCACATGAATAATGCATACACATTGCACTCTACATTTCATTCGTTATAATACCACACAGACACCTCACCAGTCTGTTAATCTATTAGCTGGCATTATGCAAGCCTGGGCTCAGGTCCTTATTTTTTGTTATTGAGGAAGGCAGCAGCTGCCAAGAGCAGGAAGCCTGGCACATTCAGCGTGGTGAAATTAAGCACTGGGAGCTGCCCACGAGAGCTGTCTGCCACTCACCAGGCCTCTCTAATGGCTCACATGGCGCACAGTACTGGCAGCTTCTACTTCCTCTCCTTTATGTCACCTGGCCTACGGAGCTCTCAGGTCGACCATCAGTCCAGCAAGGAATCTGGCCTTGCATTTATATGCCAATTCATTTTAAAAATGTGTTAACATGTTCACTCAATTGAGTTTAAAGTATATTTAGGTAAATGGGTTAGTAGGTCTATCCATTCCACAAGCTTGAGTGAAGTCACTGACTATAGCAAGTGCTAAATTAACACAAAGTGAACTCTACTTTAGACCTATAACCCAAGAATTAGATAGAATTAGTGTAATGCAATGTGTGTACAGTACTGTCTGAAATGTATATACATATGCACATGTATTAATTAACAGATGTTTAAATTTATGTGCTGTACCAGAAGTAATGCTGAAATGTGCATAACTTTGTTTATGAATTTTTTTATTTTATCACCTAGGCTCAGAGGTGTTACATTTACGAGTTACATTTACACCGTTACATTTACCTAAGTAACTTTTTGAAAAATTTTTTTACTTCTATGAGTAGTTTTACTGCACCATACTTTTTACTTTTACTTGAGTAGATTTGCAAAGAAGAAACGCTACTCTTACTCCGCCTCATTTGTCTACACTCGACTCGTTACTTTTTGTACCATTTATTCTACACGTTAGATACTGTGTTCTTTATTTTTGCCAGAGAAATGCAGCTGGTGGGTCTACCACATGACGCGGTTAGTTTATCTGTTTTATTTAATGTTGCAATGTTAACATATATAATTAGCAGATGAGCTAAAGGCTAAAAAATATACGTTTCTTATATTTGTTCTGCTGGACACAGTTTATGGTAAATTGAGACCTCTTGTACACACGTTCTAATGTTATTTTCTATCTGCTGAGCTATTTGGAGGGCAACTGAATATACAGTATATATTACACTGGAAATAGTTTACACTGTTCAAACATACATACAGTACTGTATGTTACCTACAGAAGGTATTTGTTTCAAAAGCTTTATGTTGTGAAAAAAGTGAGATTTGGACATTTGTGTTTCTTGTTCCTTAACTTGCTATTTTGTAAAAATATGTAGTTTTATTAATTTATTTTATTTTATTTATTTCATTTATTTTATTATTTTTAAATGTCAGAAAATAGCATCAATTTGTTGTAAAAAACAAAACAAAAAACAAACAAAAAAAACAGAACAGTATTATTTATTTATTGAAAAAAAGCCCAAATGTTCACAATAAAAATAAACTATATTATGTGTGATATATAATGCGTGACCCATACGCTGTATGAACATATCTACAATTTTAAAGTATCCCTGCTGTCATTTCTAGGATCATCCCCCTCCCCCCCACCCCATTCCCCTATTTTTCTCACCATCAGCCAGTTTGCCTGTGTATATTTGCATGTTCCAGGCATAACATGTCTTCACATCACATGCTGCCTTTATCTTTATACTATACTTGGATGGTTTGCCTTGCATACTGTATACTGTTAAATAGGCACTGTCCCCTAAAACTGACGAGAGACGCATCAACATTGATGTCAGGGCCTGGTTTGTAAATGATTGGCAGGCGCTCCGCCCACTTCTGCCAAACTGCCCAGCTTGTCTCGCTGACTTTGGGCTGCTCTTGTGTGGTGGCCATTAAAGCGAATCACACGTGACAGGATATGGAAGACATTGTAGCGTGACACATTGCCTGACCGCATCCCATAGGCTGGATGCAGATGTGTTCCGGGATCTGTAGACACCACACAAAATCGGACATTACAATTGAAACACTTCTACTTGAAGTTACAATTTACAATTGAAACCACTTAGTACTTGTATTGTACTTGTATTTTCACTAAATACTTTTTTACTCTTACTTGAGTAATATTTTGGATGACTACTTTTTACTTCTATTTGAGTAATATTACAGCTACACTTACTTGAGTACAATTTTTGGCTACACTACCCATATCTGCCTACGCCCTTCAAATTGAACATTTTAGTACAGCAGCTCTTCCTCTATAGTAAATATATATAGTAGATACTGCCTTTCATGCCAGTGTTCAGTTGATGGTCTCACAACCGATTTTTTAAAAAGAGGATTTAGGGATTGGGTTTAGTGATGGCACAAATGTATAACTTGTAATGAAGACTATGTTGAGTAGTACAATTGTATAGAGGAAGAGTTACTCTACCAACAATGCAATGCGACAGTGCAATTTGAATAAGCAGGGCCAAAACCTCTAGGCTGAGAAACAACATTTTCTCTGATGCTTTGAGTCTAACAAATTCTGCATCTTCCTAAATACAGTAACTGCTGTTATCATCGCTATTACCGCATACCAGGGCAATACTGCAATTTAAGACTGATCATTTTGCACTTTATGACTTGACATTATTGAGTTTTTACTGAACATCCCATTGCTACTTCATGCATTTGCTGCTCACAATAAAAAAAATGGCTAATAGTACTATTATCCATTCTCACACTACTTTTTATTTTATTTTTATTTTCAATGTGTTATTGTGTGATTCATTTTGCTTTTATTGTTGCTTTTATCTGAACCCCAGTTTAAGTACCTCATTTTGTTTCCTTTCATGTCATGTTGTAGAATGGCAAATAACCATCCCTATCCCACCTACTGTAAATGTTCACAAATATTCAGGCTCAGATGTTCAAGTAAAACACTGGAAATATATTTTTATGATAAATTTTGCAAGCATGGTATTGCATGTATAGTAAGACATGATTCATGTGCGTCATTGTGGATTTAATTTTTACTCATGATGGGATAAAAATTGGTTAATGTAGCCAGTGTCATGACTTCTTTGGAATCTTCTTTAAACTCGACTTCCCACAATGCACCACAGCCCATCAACATGACTACCATTTCAAGCATAGCCCTCATGTTGTGTTCGTTCTTGGCTCACACTCCTAATATTCCTGGTCACTTTTGACCGGATCAGTTTATTTTATTATCAATCCACAATAATACATATATTATCACCTAATATTGCCTGACCAGTGTCACCATCCCATAAGCTGGATGCAGGTTTGTTCTGGGATCTGTAGACACAACACAAAATCAATACACCCATGTAGGCTTCAATATTCACCGGGTCTACCTCTTTCCAGGTGTTTCCATAAACCCTTCTTCTCTACAGGTTTGTCATGTTCTTGCCAATACTTACAATGGAGTCAATAGAGTGACAATGGTTATAATGAAGAAAATACATTATATGTTATTCTCCAAATCAGTGGTGTTTAGTGTTCCAATTTGCCAGTTTAGTTTGTTTCACCAAAATACACGCATACAATTGTTTGCTGTTAGTTTACTGCCCTTTTAAAACCTCTGGAAAACCTTCCAAAAGGCTCAAAAATAATAATTACATTCACTTTGAGGTCATCATTACATGAACACATTTATTTATATGCATCAATGAGTCTGGCCCCCCATGACTGTGCTGTTCGTTTACTGGTTATCCTTCTTTGGATGACTTTTGGTAAGTCCTGACCCCTGCAGACCAAAAACATCCCATAAGACTGCAGTTTTAAAGTTGCTCTAATCCATTACATCACCCATTATAATCTGTCCCTTGTCGCAATACCTACAATTACAATATCTCATTACGGTTGCACCTGGAAGAGGGATATATTATACACCATTTTGTCCCTGAAGTTGTTGTGTTGAAAGCGTAAGGATTTGAGTGAGAATTTGTCAAAGGGCCAAATTGGGATGGCTAGATCACTGGATCATAGCAACTTCAAAACTGCAACTCTTGTGGGATGTTCCTGGTCTCCAGTAGTCGGGACATACCAAAAGTGCTCCAAGAAAAAAAAAAAAAAAAAAACGTCAACAAGTTCATGGGTGGCCAAGGCTTACTAATGCACATGGGGAGCGAAGGCTGGCTCGTGTAGTCCGATCCAATAGAAGAGCTACTGTAGATCAAATTGTTGAAAGGTTTAATGCTGGTTCCCATAGAAGGGTGTCAAAACATACAGTGCATCATGGTGGAAAAGGTGGGGTGGGATGGGGGGTACATAATATTAGGCAGGCGGTCATAACGATGGGGCTGAATGGGGAATGTAATGAATAAACAATTTCACAATGTTATGCTTTAACTAAAATGTTGTTTGTCAAGTTTTTCATTCTGCTTAATTCAAAGCAATTTTCCTGTGAAATATGAATACATACTGTATGTTTGTAAATTTATCTTTGTTATTTGAACAATGTTTATGTAATAACTCTTACATGTCAACTATTTAGCAGTGAAACATTTTACTGATTTTGAGTAAAACAGAGGTAAATTTACTGTAAAGTTACTTTATCATATTGTAACATACTATAAGTTAATTGTTAAGTAAAGTCAGTGGATGTTAAACGTAGTCAAAACTCCAGTGTATTAATTTTTACTTGAATATGAACAACATAATATGCCCCAGATTTTATATCAAGTAACAAAGATTGAGATTTACATAGCCATATAGAGTTATATAGCCATTTATGTTGTTGCCGATGCCATGGTTTTAAATTCATTATTTTCTTCACTCGTGACTGATGCATCAGTAAAAATGTAACCTTGTGCAGGCTGAACTACTTCCATGCATCATGACTGATGATACACTCCTGTACCGTAATTATGTGTCCTCCAGTGTTGGCACCTAAATGCTGTATATAGCAAATGACAAATAACAAGAACTCAGAGCACCTCAAGTCACAAAAATGTAGCCTTTCCTCCACCTGTCTTTCACGAAAATGTTATTTCTAGAGAATTTGCATGGCTGTGAAACAAAATGTTCTCCTCCTGTTCTGGGCTGCTGAGTTTAATCTGGAAGCTCCAAAAAGTTCTTAAATGCCTGCTTTCTCTGTCTGTCTGTCTGTTTCTTAGTGAAGTGTGAATGCTTTTCGCACAGCATGAGGTGCTGTGAAATGTTCACACACTTCATTCCACTGTAAGAAATGGGCCTATTGGTGTCTCATTTTGTCTGTTAATTATGAGAGTAGTTGAGTAACTGCCAGTCACTGTGAGAAAAAAAGGTGGTCAGAACTTCAGACAGATAAATATCAAATTATAACCAGAAAGTCTAAGACCTGAAAGAAAAAAAAGGAATTTGTGCAGGTTAAAGGTGACTTTTCACATACTGTATGGATCATTTTAAACAAACCAAGTTCATTCCTATTTAAAAAAATATATTTTAAAGAAATCTATTGCTGAGCAACAGAAAGGAGACCTTTTGTGTTCATGCTGTGTGTTCATTCGATTTGCATATTGATTTGGCATGTTTTTTTACCGGATGCCTTTCCTGATGCAACCCTCCTCATTTATTTGGGCTTGGGTCCGAAACTAAGACTACACAATGGCTGAGTTGTTAAATGGCTCAATGGCCAAAGAAGGAAAAAGGAAGGCTCAAGAGAGGTTTATGGATGTAGTGAGGGAGGACATGTAGGAGATTAGAGTGACAAGGGAAGATGTGGAAGACTAAGTTGGAGACAAATGGTCCACTGTGGGGACCCTTATTGGGAGCAGCCAAAAGATGACTCATGTCTCTTTTTGATCCGCTTTAGCTCTGATGTGGCCTCAGTTTTCTTTCTGTTCACATTGTACACTGATCAACATCATACCATCAACATCACTGCTACAGTAGGTGAACTGAACAACATTGATCATCTGAAACTGGTGACAGGATGATGGGCATCCAGGGTTTACCCAGGCCAAGAGGGACCAGAGGTCCGACCAGAGAAAAGCCGATGCAGCACAAATCACCGAGAAAAGTAGTGTTATGTCAAGTGAGTATGCAGTACACGCCCTCATACTGACAATGTGCAAACACTTACTGAATCATCCTTTGACTCTCCTCAATACTGTTACCACCCTCTGTCAGCAAGCAGAATGGATATAAGCTAAAAACTTCAATACATCAAGCATGGCAGCCTTGCATCATGAAGACACAATGACAAGAAAGATGGACAAACATTAATCACACTTGTGCACACACACACACACACACACACACTGGCTTTAGTCTGTCCTTGTCAGAGACTGCTCTCTGCCCCAAACTCTCGAAGCCTCTTTGTATTTGTTTCTGGATGAGTACTATTGGGTCAACAATAACGTCATTGCTATCTTTAGAAAATCAATGTTGCTCTGACCTGAGCGGTGAGGTGATTGAAGTGGCGGTTTGCAAGGTTCATATTGGATGTTTTGGTACACCTCACCTTTTCACATGCACTTTCACATGCACTTTAGGTGTGTAAACATAATGATCATGAGGTGAGATATTACACCTCTTTGTTATGTGCAGCACCAATGCTCCTTGGCATCTGGATCTGATCTGTTAAAAGGATTATCACTGACTTATTGTGAAATACATACAAAGCAGACCATGTACATTGTCTACATTTTTTTACTTAAAAGAAAGAAAAGAAAAAAACACCAAAGAATAGCAATTCCGAAGACTTAATGCTATATATATATATATATATATATATATATATATATATTTTTTTTTTTTTTTTTTTAT
>JAOVVA010000032.1:9030162-9041352 GCA_028565275.1 Leiocassis micropogon | reverse complement strand
GCTTCAGCTCTGTGTTGGTCTGAGAAGGTGAGAGTTATATATACACACACTATATATATATATATATAATGCAACTTGGATGTTAAACTGACATCAAAATTGAGATACAAGCATTACTTATAAAAAAAACTGATGTTTTTTGGAATTGACCTTTATAAATGTTGTGTTATTTGTTATGAAGCATTCATAAAAGTGCCATCTTCACATCGTATCACATTACTGTCTTGGAAAATTTATCAGTAGCTGGATAGCTGTTTATTCCTGTAGTTCTTTGCAAGCTGTTCACTGGTGGACTCACATCGTGTTTACTTCTTTCAAGCAGAAAGCTATGAATTACTCATTAGAATGCTGAATTATCAAAAACAACCCAAAAATGCAACCTTTGCTGTAAAGTATGTAATGACAAGCACACTTTGCCTGAACTGTACTGTATATGTAAAGTAGAAAGATTGCCATCATGACAGCAGTCAAATTTTAACAGCATCATTATTGCACATTTTATCTGCAGCTATGACACCTATATACTCCCTGGATAATTACTAACATCAAACTGAACTGCTGTCATGCTAATTAGCTGTTTCCACTGATCCCAGAACAGCTGGATACATGACACATTTGCAGCACAGCGCAGTTGGAGGGAGACAGGAAAAGAAAGAAAAGAAGAAATAGTGAGTGATTGCTTTATGGAGCATATCAATGGCTCCCTTTTCAGTCCATCAGACACCCAATTACCTTGCTACCCTGCCATCACAGTTATGATGTGCAGCGACATCATTGAAATGAACAAGTCACCCTGTACTCCTGACCACATGCACATTAAAACTTATGAGCTTTGATACACCTCCTAAAAACTCTTAATTTTCTCCAATATGTCATACAGGGACAGAACAAAATCCAGTTTTAATAGAATGTTCACATAAACCAAAAAGAATTCTTTTAAAAACAAAAAGTCATGTCACTCAGAATGAATGGTCACTTATTCAGGGTGTCCGAATACATTTCATGATCCTCTGTGAAATACAGTGAGGAGTCACTGAACAGAGAAGGACAGAGGGAGAACTTGGACCTTTATTGGAGGAAATGACACACAGGAGTGATGTAAAAGAGAAATAGAGCCAACAAATCACCACCACCTAATCCATCTGGACAGAAGCTAATGGCTTGACACTGAGCCCAGGTGAGTTTAATCAGGGGGATTCACTGTCAGGCTCAGACATCTGATGATAGACCTATTCTGCTCCTGCCATGGCCTCAGTCCATCTCTGAATCAAAGCAGAACCTCCTCTGGGAGTCTGAGTCGTGAGGGAGACTGCGGCTGCAATCACTGACCATCTGAAAGAAAAGGATGTTGAGTGTTGAGACTGTGCCACGAACTAGCTGGGCTTTTCAGTGCTGATGGAAAACTGCCTAAACACCTGTGAGATTTGTATCCTGAGTGCAACATGAAATAATAAATCCTGCAGGCCATTATTTAAGGAGTAACAGCATGACACAATGGATTGTGTGCTGCTGTTATCTGAGGAGCCAGGGATTTAGCCTGAAATGGAGCACAGTGAATTGTCTTCTATAGTATAGTGATAGAAGTTAGTAGTGTATATAGTATATAGTATATAGTACATTTTAATGGTAAGTAGTGTATACTCATCAGCCATAATATTATGACCACATGCCTAATATTGAGTAGATTGCCCCATTTCCTCCAAAACAGTAGTGACCTGTGTGTTCTGTCCTTTTTCTATCAGAAGCAATATTAATCTTTTCCTCAATTACATTACATTAGTGCTTCTATTGGATCAGATTACATGGGCCAGCTTTCAATCTTCATATGCATCAGTGAGCCTTGGCCACCCATGACCCTGTTGCCAGTTCACCGGTTTTTCTTCTTTGGATGACCTTTGGTATGTCCTGACCCTCTGCAGCCTGGGAACATCCCACAAGAGCTGTAGTTTTACAGTTGCTCTGACTCAGTTGTCTAGCCATTACTTTCTCACAGTAGCTACATTTTCAATATCTCGGTACAATGGTGGCTGGAAGTGGATGGGTATATTAGGCGGGTAGTAAACTTATTTCTCTGAAGTTAATGTGTTGGAAACAGAAAGAATGGGCAAGCCTATGTATTTGAATGACTTTGTAATTGTAATGGCTAGACGACTGGGTCAGGGTAACTTTAAAACAGCAGCTCTTGTGGGATGTTCCTGGTCTGCAGTAGTCAGGACATACCCAAAGTGACCCAAAGAAGGAAAACTTATGAACTGGTGAGAGGGTCAAGGCTTATGGATGCACATGGGAAGCAAAAGCTGGCCTGCATAGTCTGATGCAATAGAAGCGCAAGTGTAGATCAAACTGATGAAAATTTTAATGCTGGTTGTGATAGAAAGGTGTCGGAACACATTTGTCAGTGCATAATTGTTACGGTTATAATTGTGTCAGTGCATAACTGTTACGATGGCAAAAGAGGGTACCTACTCAATATTAGGCAGATGGTCATAATGTTATGACTGATCATTGTGTGTGTATAGAGAGATAGAAAAAGTGAGAGGGCAATGTGTTTTAGTGTTGAAAATTATTTGAGCCAAAGTCAACTCTAGAATACGGTTCCTATGTACAAAGTGAATGGCTCATTCACATGCCCATTTTCATCTCTAAAATTAACTGAATGTCAAAGCAGAATGATTGATGGCCACTACAACTGTCATGACGTTAGCCTCCGTGAGATTTAGTGTGCACACTTACAGCAATATACACAACTATTGGGCATAATTGGAGCAGACATGTATGGATGTCATACCGCATTCTTTTATTTATTTAAAGCGGGGACATTCCCTGTTCATCTTATCCCCTAACAGCACATTAAAGCATTTTGGTATAATATTGGATAAATTGGAGGCACAATGATTTATAAAGGGTGAATGCTTGATTAGAGGAGTAGTTCTGTAATATAAATAGAAGCTCTAGAGATATAGATCAATCAATCAATTTAATTAATTAGTTTCTGTCTACAGTTACAATGCTATGAACTACTGCCGTGTAATTGTTTTCATGTAGGCAGTTTTACAAATGACCTTAGCCTGAATGTCAATGTTTTCTTCATTGTTTTTGTCTGTCATTCTTAGCATTTTTAATTTGTACTGTGGAAGAAAAATGCTGTCATTTGAAGTCAGCCATCTGAGAAACAAGACCTGACATTTTTGTACAGTAAGCAGGTTTCGGCTTGTCAGCTCATCTTAGAAGACTATTTTAAGGCATAATCTTTAATAAGAGTTTTACCTTGATGTTCTCACACGCAAATTATACTGTAAGTGAAACATAATGATACATTTTTGCCCTTTCAGTCTAATCAACAGCAAACGAAGTACTCTTTCCCTTTCGCATGTATATTCCCACTCCATCTGGTCAAGTAATGGATCTGGCAACCCTCTTTACATCACCAAAGTCCCCAGCGACTCTTCGAATACACAACAGCTGCCAGATTGTCTTTCTTACTAAAGCCTAGAAACACAGAGCTGTAACCTTGTAAACTGCTTCAAAACATGCCAGATGAATCACAGAGTAATTCGTGATGAGTTAATTCATGGGTCATTGTAATTGACATAGAGAGCAGATACAGTATTAGCAAAGACTACAGCAGGAATGGGTCGAATTTAATCACAGTAGGTTCTGTAAGTACTGACGGTAAATGCAGAAAGACTCAAGTGGAAACCAAATAAAAACAAGATGAGCATACACCAGAGCACTGCAGATGCGGTGTCTTTTATAAGTATTTGTCGATTGTACTTTTTCACATTTTGTACCATTGCAACCTCAATCTGCAATTGACTTCAATTAGTTCATACAGTATAATGAATTCACACAAAATACCTCATAATAAACTGCCAAAGGAAAAATCACTGTTTTGATATAAAATAAACACATTTCTACTATAAGAGCATCTAAATATGAGGGTTAGTCAAAAATTATATGCACTCCTATTATATTAAAAGTTTTCTTATCAGCATTTTCTCGTTGAGACTACCATCTCCCCGGTCACTGCTGTGCAGGTGTGAACCTGTTACATCAGTTCATTTTGAACTGCAGTGCAAGCAAAAGTCAACAAGCTTTCATATTCCCATAGGGCCCATCCCTCTTAGGGCTGCTGAATCTGTTAAATGAACCATCATTGTCTCATTTGGAAAACCTCACATTGCTAAATATTAAAGGGAAAGGCCAGATTTCTATTTTCTATACAGTTTTAATGTCTACTAATAACCTATCTTCTATTGATAGGTTGGAGGCATGTAGATTAGACTTACAAGAAGAAGAAATTGACTGGAAAACGATGTGTCTAAAAGCTCAAAACCAAACAATTAATACCAGAATGAAATTATTAAAACACAAATGGTTAATGAGAACCTACATTACCCCAGTTGGATTGAATGTCCCCTGGGATTCCAGATACATGTATTAAATGTTTAACAGAAAAAGGTACTCTTCTTCAATGTGTATGAGACTGTTCAATAATAAAAGTACTGGAACATGAATGTTCAGATTATATCTGAAATTGTTGGAGCAAAAGTAGCCTTTCCAAGCAAAACTGCGTATTTTAGGTATATATCCACATGACTTTATTGTTAATCCAGAACAGTCACTTTGAATTGATTTTGGACTTCTGCAGGTCAGAAGAATGATAGCCCTTTCTTAGAAAAAAATGGATATGCCTCCAAAACATATTTGGATAAGGGAAATGACAACTTGTATGACACTAGAAAAACTAACTTACATAGTTAAGGGAAAGGCAGCAGAGTTTGCAAGTGTGTGGAATCCTTTTATACAATTTCTTGAGCAAAAAGATATACAAATATTTTAAGATTGTTGTGGGCACCTGATTTATTTATTATTTTTTTTACTTAGTTTAGTTTTATTTTACTATTATTAGTATTGGTATTATTATTATTATTATTATTATTATTATTATTATTATTTTACTATTATTATTATTGTATTTATTTACTTATTTTTATTTAATTATTGATTAATGATTCTTTTACGTGTGTATGTAACTGGTTGTTTGTATGTCTGTATATAAAAATGGGAAAGTAATTCTATTTCCAAACATTTACAGAAAATGGACGACATTCTTCATACTTTAGTTTAATTCCTATTACCGTTATCGTCTCTTGTTGTGTATGGAATTATGTGTAAAACTCAATAAAAATACTGTAAAAAAAATAAATAAATAAATAAATAAATAAATAAAATAAAAAAAAGATACCCCAAGATCACGACTTGTAGCAGGGATATGTAAAGAATAAATAATTTCACTGTGCAGTAATGCATATGTGACAAATAAAAGCTGAACTTAAACTTAACTTTAAAATAGGTGCCCCACTTCTAAATACAGTAGAAAGTGTTTGGATATCTGCTAACAAAATTTAGACCAATACTCTAGGGAAGTTTTTTAAAGAGAATTATTACTGGTGATGAGACATGGGGTGATCACTACGATCCTGTGAGTAAACAACAGAGTATTGAATAGAAACATTCTCAATCGCCGACCAATAAAAAAGTTCAAAAGTCAACAATCAGCTGGAAAATTTATGCTTACAGTTTTCTGGGATTCTCAAGGGACAGTACTGGAACATTATCAGGAAAAAAGATCCAACAATCAACAGTGCTCGTTACAGCGAGATGCTTATTGAATACCTGAAGCCTAAACTTTGGATTAAATGCAGAGAGGACTGATATCTAAGAACGTTGTACCTTGCATGACAATGCTCGTCCACAAACTTCTGCTAACACTGTCGACACTCTGCAAAAACTTTGTTTTGAGGTGTTAAAGCATCTTCTCTATAGTTCTGATCTCGCTCACACACACAAACACAAACACACACACACACACCCACACCCACACACACACACACACACACACACACACACACACACACACACAATGTGTTGAGAACTGGATTGGGACTAAACAGCATTTGGCCATAAGAAAATCACTTGTAAGTGAGGATAAACAGAAACTAAGGCAATGATTTGCTACAGAGTGCAAAGATTGGACTTTGAATCAATATAAAAAGGTCATTTGGTCTGATGAGTCCAGATTGACCCTATACCAGAGTGATGGCTGAATCAGAGTAAGAAAGGAAGTGCACAAAGTGATGCACCCATCATGCATGGTGCTCAATGTACAAGCTTCTAGAGGCAGTGTTATGATCTGGGGCTGCTTCAGTTGCTCAGGTCTTGGCTCATCAATGTTATTTGACCATAAAATGAAGTCAGGTGCCTCACTTAATGTACTGAATGACCGAGTTATCACATATACATTTTTATGCCTTGATGGCACAGTCATTTTCCATATTCTGGGAGCAGAAGGAATCATTTTTTTACAGATGAATTGGTCATCACTGAGTTCTGGCCTTGACCCCATTAAAAGTCTGTAGGATGTGTTTGAGAAGACTTTTTTTGGAGTAAAATTTATGCAAAAATTAATGCAACTCTGCATTACAAAATATTGTGACATTGCATAAGGTTGTATATAAAAAATATAGTGTATATTGAAATTTTGTGTATTGTAATACTGTGTATATATATATATACAACCCATATATGTATCAAAGCTAAAGTCAGTCCAATTAAATAACTTGTTAGACTGGCCAGACAGTATATTAGAATTTTAAGCAAAAAAAAAAATAAATCCACACACTGTTATAGTTATAAAAACTTATTTACAAATAACATGAAATTGTAATTGCATTAATGTGACACCCATACCATAGTCCAAAATTTTTGTCTTGTTTCCTCCCACATCCCACAGACATGCAGATTGACCCTATTTGGTGTGATCAAATTGCCCGTAGTGTGTGAATGAGTGTGTGAGTATGCATGTGTGCCCGGGGATGATTGGCACTCCATCCAGTGTTTAAGCACCCCCACACACTCACACTCACACACAACCTTGTATACAGGATAAAGCTGTATAGAAGATAAATGAATGAGATGACTAAATGCCTCATCTTAGGTGTCTTAATTCATGTTTTTTTATCTGTTTTTGAATCACTTTTAGAAATTTGAAAGATGGGGATTAGGGAAGCAATCAAGAACTCACACTTCAATGTTATGGGCTTTTTGTGCATAGAATAAATCTCAAAGCCTATTACCCTGTTTAATATTTTACCACTAAAAAAATAAGATTTTCTTTCTTTAGCAGACATATTAATATTTTTTTTGTCTCTTGATCCAGTTATGAAACGTCAGTAGTGTATTGACTCCTTTGCAGGCTGGTCCATTCTGACCTGAAGCAAATGAAGATATTTCCTAATGATCAATAAACACTTTCTTTGAAACTTTACTTGGTACCATCAGCACAAGTAAACTAATGTGACTCCTGTTCAAATAGAGTGAAACTTCTGGAAAAAGTAGACTTGTTTTATTATTATTATTTTTTTTTTGCAAGGGTAAGGCAAAACAAAATTCAGAAAGCTTCATTAAATCCAGGCTGAAATTGCAACTTCAGATCTGTCTGAGTGAACTGGAGAGTGCGTGACAATCAAAAAGAGTGTGTGGCAATCAAACAAGAGAGACAATCAACATCTGTGATTATGTCTTCTAAAAGTTTTAAAAGGTCTTCATGGTTGAGGAACACTTTCTGGAAAACGGTTGAAACTGATTGGGAGAGATCAGGAGAGCAGTCAAAAGGCAGAAGTGGTGTGAAGAGGTTTTTGAAATTTACTGAGCCCATATTGTGTTTTCTTTTTTTTTTTCTCTTCACAGAAATGAACCTCCTGAGTCAATACTGTCCATTAGTTTAATTAAAGGGTTTTTGGCATTTCTCTAAAATGTTCTCATTTCTATTGTACATCTTTCCTGTTTCTTTTAGAAAGTTAAAGTTGTGTCAAAAGTCTTAATCAAATATATCTAATGCAATAGATAGGCTCAACGTCAACTGCACCCTTGAAGAGAGAGAGAGGCCGTTACAGAAGATGAATAAATGAATAAGTGATTGAATGAGAAAAATGAGAGAAAGCCATAATCACTACTAATGCATATACTTCACATCAATACTTCATCCCACACACCTTGCTGTCCTTATGAGAATCTTTCACTAACGTAATTATTTATCCATCTAATATGTGTTATGTCATTATATAATGTTAATGATTTATTAATTTATCATACCACAAGTGATCTACACTTTCAACTGTTTTGATCAGTTGGTGCAATTCCGAGCATGTCTCTTCAGTGACACTGTTATCATGGCCATGAACCTTCAAGCTAAATTCTAAAAAAATAGTTTAAAAGTATAAATATTATTCATACGCATTAAGATCTATTCCAAGGCATTAAATAATGCTGAGATATTGAAACATCTTGTGTTATAATTTAAAAGCAAGTTGATCAAGCTATTACATGTATAAATATCTGCTATACAAATTGACAGCACATTGGATTAGTGGTTAGCACTGTCCTTGCACCTCCAGGATCTGGTTTCGCTTCCCGCCTTGTGTCTGTGTGCATGAAGAACTTGAACACTCCACACTGCCTAAGCCTAAAAATGTATTCAAATATGTTTATGGAAAAAAAAAATCTGTGGTGTCAGTGCTTTTAGTCATGAAGTGGAGTTTGTATGTTCTCACCATGCTTGGTGGGTTTCCTCTGGGTACTCTGGTTTCCTCCCACAGTCCAAAGACATCCAGACAAAACTAATTAGCATCCCCGAATTGCCAGTGTGTGAATGTTGACCGGAGGTGCTACCACAGTGGGAATAAATACAATGGTCACTATTGGCCTCCACGAGTTGGACTACATAGGTTCCTAAATGGTTGGATGGGTGGCTATATAAATTATGATCAAGTATGTATGTATGGGCCCCATCTTGGTTCAGTGGTTAGCATTGTTACAGCACTTCACACCTGCAGAGTTTTAATTGACATCTTTCTTTCATTTTTTGTGGGTAATTTTAAAGTTTCTCCAGGGGTTAAAATAAAAACATATGTGATGTAGGCTGATTGCTTCCAAAATTGTTGCATGTGTGCGTGTGTGCCCTGCAGTGGGTTGGCACCCCATCCTGGGGTCCTGAGATACTCCCCAAGCCCTTTCCCCCAAACCTTCCACAGGATGAGTAGGATGGAATTTTCTTTTTTATAAAATAATAAATCAATGTACTACCCCTATTTTAATCCAAGGATGACATATTGGCTCATTTGTGCTAAATCAGTGCTGAGTGTATGTCTGCACTGTTAGTGTTGGGATCAAAGGCAGAGTGACTGGTGGTTTATGGGAAACTAGTAAATAGAAATTCTAATATATGCTGTTTGGGGATTGACCAATAAATATTGTCTGGATGGTTCTTCAAAGCAAGTGACCTAACCTTTGATTGAGGTTATCTTGGCACTACCGATGCCCTTAGAAAAAGAAATATGTCTAACCTTTGTGACCTTTGACACTGAAAAATTAGTACTCAGTGTATTGATTATTCAAATATTTTTGTTCAGGTTTCATTTAATTTACTTCTCTTTGGATTAGTCTAGTTCTGTCAGTCTGTATGTCTGGATCCATACCTATTGTGTGCTTTTATTTTCAGTCAATTAAAACCATTCCTAATAAATAAACATTGCACTTTCATCCAAATATCTGTGGTTTCCATTTTAAAAAGTCATAAAATTATTATAATTATCAAGTAATTCTGAGAAATTTACTCTTCAGCAACTTT
Organism: Leiocassis micropogon; assembly: GCA_028565275.1. Taxonomy (NCBI): domain Eukaryota; kingdom Metazoa; phylum Chordata; class Actinopteri; order Siluriformes; family Bagridae; genus Leiocassis; species Leiocassis micropogon. The sequence continues at coordinate 9,031,661 of JAOVVA010000032.1, read as the reverse complement.
TTTTTTTTTTTTTTTAACAGGAAATGACTAATCAGATTCTCACAATCTAACTCTGGCTGACAAACATATCACATATGCCACAAGAAAAATTCCCTGGCTCTTTTTCCCTCTGAAGCTTAATTATTCAACAGAGTATAAGAGAGTACTCATCTGGCACAAGTACAAAAAAATCAGCACAAAAAAAAACATCTGCTATGTTGTTCACATTCTACTTTCAGCTTCTTTCTCTTTTATCATGCATCAAAACTTGAACATATGTGCAATATTAACTTACAATCATCTCTGTAAATACCAATCACTTTTGAAATATACACATATTCAAACAAATACGGATATAAAAATGGATCCTTGGTTCCAATCAAATTGACTAATTGTGTATGAGCGAAGGGTTTTACTTGTAAAATAGTACATGGAATGATCAAAACAGGACAAATCTAAAAAAAAAAAAATCCTATTTTTAAATCTTAATTATGCAATAATAATTCACAAAAATCTCAGCAAATACCACTGAAAAATCATTAAGGTTTTTAATATGAAATGTGAGAAATGGGCCCATATTAGAAAAGATTTTTACTTGGTGGGCTGATGGTTTTTGTTAAAATATGCCTGCTGATGCAATTTCCTTGAAACTATTAGACCTTTTACAATTGCTTATTTGCTGGAAAAGTACCCGTAGCAAAGTCACCTAGCAACCATGACCCTATGCGGATAATCAATAAATATACCAACAATTGTAAAATAGTACGATAGTAAAATAGTAGGCACCAACGTATTCTACTGAGGATATGAATTGCAGGTGCAATCACTAGAAATAAGGGCAGGCAAATAATTCTTGTTCAGGAGTATGCATCGTTTCCCCTGGGTTGGTTGGATTCCTCTGGGTACTTTGGTTTCCTTTTACTGTACAAAGTGGTGTAGGCTGATTGCTGCTTCCATAGTGTATAACTGGTCTGAGTGTGCAAAATTAATATTTTGATTTATTTATGTGCTTCCTGCAATAAACCACAAATCTGTGCCACAGCAACCCATTCATCGAAGATCGAGTAGTGTGTCAGGAGAACCCTTCAGTTGCAGGTCTGTATGGCCACAATGGGGTTGAACTGATTACCCAAGACTGTTAATTGTATTGATACATAATTTATTACAATGACAGCATCGGAAGGAATAAGTCATAGCTTTGGTCATTCATGTGACAATACTTACTGACTCAAGGCCTCTGTCTTTGCTCTGTCCATGAACCAAATTAGGAAGTGAGTTCTTTAATTACTGAACCACTATCTTGTTGAATCAGTGCCTCCACTATCCTATTGTCTTTTACCCCAATTTCAGAGTTTGTTCACCCAATTGCACCTCTCTTGGATGAGATTGGTCAATTCAGATTGAGCAGGTATTAATGAAGCTTACTAAGTTTATATGGCAGTGAGATGGTGCATTCACTTCACTCCAGCCAGTCAGCAATGCAAAGCTTTAGCAGTTCTCTGGTATAAAGGAGAAAAAAG
>JAOVVA010000032.1:9013241-9025287 GCA_028565275.1 Leiocassis micropogon | reverse complement strand
ATCAGGAAGGGGGCAAATAGTTTTTCACACCACTGTATATATATATATATATATATATATATATATATATATATATATAAATAAAACAATGTGATTATAGTATAAAATATACTAAATGTAAATGAAATATAATAGGATAAATATATGATCCAGTTGTGTTAGGCAAAAGAAGTAAATAGAATTGGTCTAAACAGAAAAGACAGAAACATTCCCAACCACAGTTATATCACAGTAATACATGCTGTCTTTATTTCTTCACCTTGTTTAGCCCTTAAAGCGATTTGTCCAGGGAAAATTGCTAGGCGGTTGATGGAGAGAACATTTTGCTGTAAGCTTTCTCAAAGGACCCCAAAAGCAGTTGAGTTTGTACACATTCCTTTATAAAGCAATTAGAGGTAGAGAGGGTTTTTTTTGTGTGTGGGATCCATCTAATCTGGTCAAGCTTATTTTTTCCTGAAACAAACAATTTAGCAGCTCTTAAGTACAAGGCCCCACTGGGGCCATCTGTCAGTGTGTGCAGCTGCCATGGGTAAATCAGACAAACATCCTTCAGATGGATGTGCCACTGATATCTACTATAATGCACCTTAACTGAGGCCTGATGTTCCTATTACTAGGCCTCCTAACTTCCTCTTAGCTAAAACTATGTGGTGTGGAGTGCTATAGCCTTCTGTTTGTGCCAGATTAAAACTTTTCTTTAATTGCCAGAGCAGAGCAGCCCTCGAATAGTCATTTCCAGTGTTACTTTTTTTTCTTCCATATTTGATTTATGATGTTACTGCAACGACTGCATCATTGCAGGCACAATTGTGTAATTAAACAGTCAGGCTGATTCAGCTGGGAGACTCTAGCTAGTCAGACTTTGCTAAAGAGTCTGGCACTATTCTTCATTAAAGTAAAAGATTGTGCAGCAGGAGGTTACTCGACTACTTTATGTTTGTGCTGTTGAATGCAGACACAACATTTTTGTCTGAGGGACAGAGCACAGGCGGACAAGGTTATCAATGCCATCTGTAAAATGCAGGTCAAATAAACAGGTATGGGGCAAAATGAGAAAATAGAACTTGGAAACCAAGGGTCAGAAATTAACACATCACACTGAAGAGTGGCCACAGCAGCATTAAATAGAACAAATTAACTAAGAGATATCACAATCTTTAGGTGGACCTAATTTGTGACTGACAAACAACATAACAGGAACTGGGACAGAACTGAAACCAACAATAATTTTATAAGATAAATAGGAGGAATCATATATTTGTACACCCTCTAAGGTGATACCTGATGATACCAAATCAAACTTACATAAAATTAATGTCATCACCTTCTTCATGCATTTAGTACTTTACATCTTTTTTATATAAAGTTACAAAGTCCACCACAACTCAATGCATATGAGAATAATCAGTAGAGCTGAAGCTATGAGTTATGTCTGTGCTATGGCTTGGTTACTTATATTTGTGTGACAAAGTGTCAGGTAATACTGTAGGTAATAATATAATCATCAAGTAATCTTTAGTGCTCCCCAGAAATTTCAAGCCTTCTTCCCTAATTATTCTCACTAACAAGGGGTTTTTATGGCCACACAGCTGTTTAATCCCAATCCTGTGAGTTCTCATCACAGCAGTACAGGTAAAAATTATTGTTGCCAGCTGGAAAATATTAATCATTGCAGCATTTATCCAATTAAGTGTTTGCCTATTTAAATCCAAATATCAAATTTCTTTTTAGTTGGGCAGTGTACATCAAGGCTTTCATCAAGCCAGGAGGGAACATGCAGAAGGTCTCTAAGAGAAAAGCAACAAAAGGTACTTTTAATCTCTGACAGAGTAAACTAGTACTGAATGACACAGAGCTATAATAGCCATCAGTTCCTGCATGTCCCATGATCTGGTCCCATATTTTCTAATCACTCTTATCTGAGTCTAATTATTCCTTGTTACTACTATTAATCAAGTTCTATTTTTTCGGTGTACTTTATCACTTTCAAGTCATTGTTGTTGATGCTGCTGTCATTTGTTGTCCTGTGTGCCATGGTCTTGCTTATCGTCTGCATGTTTCTTGCCTTGTACTCACTGTCCTTGTTCATGTTCATTGTTTTTGTTTCGACAGTTGCATCTGCAAGTGCACACTTGCATCTGCTTCCACTGCCACTTTCTGATAACATAAGGAAATTTTTATTGAAAAACACTACAAACTTCTCCTCCCATATTTTACTATCTATTTAACAAGCTAATACAGGTTTCAGAGGGCCCGCAATGGGTGTCGGTAAGTGCTCCAGCTGAAATATCCTTCAGATAATGAATGTTTTTATACCACAAACTCCATCTGTTTCACTCTGCCGAATGCGCAGTTTCATTGTCTATATAAATGAGCTACTGCTGAGCACCACCCTGCCAGCAGAGCTGAGCAAAGCGGGATGGAGATGAACAACAAGTTGGGGAATGGTAGCTTCTTATATGAGGTCACATTTGGGAGAATTCTAATTGGCTTATTTGTATGCTGGCCAAAACCAAAAATTGAGAAAAGACAAACAGCAAATAGGATTTTCCTCATATTTATGTTTTTATTTAAGCACACCTGGAGACAAAGCTGAATGTCTAAAAATGACAAAAAAAGTTGTACCAAATTTGCCAATTATGATTACGCAACACTAACTGCTTTAAATTAAACTCCCTAATAACCTTTAAAGGTGTATCATCATATTAAGCCTTGACAAGCCTGTTGCGCCAAGGTGTTTAGAAGGTTGGGATATCCTATAAGCAATAGCAGACACATGGTAGCTCAAGCAGGCAATTCAAATTGCAGCTTTCGACCTACTGAAGCTTGTTGAAAGAAAAGTATACGAAAGGTAGTAGAAGCTCTATGAGGTAATTGCAGAGGTTCAGATGCTGAAGCTGGGCTTTGACTGGAACCTCTGAGTCATTAGATTTAAATTATATACATAATTGCTTAAAACCTACTATAGAAAAATAATCCAGAATAAGGCAAATAGCCATGTTAACTTATTTATTATTTTAAATAACTTTTTTATTATTTTAGGTTAAAAAAATCCTTAAATTTAATTATGATTTCTATAGAAAATCACACACAATGTATTGTAAGAGTATAGTTCACTTTTAATACTTCATGTGCAGTAGTGTAGATAAAGTAATGTTCACCATGAACATAAAATTTTTCATGGAGCATTTTTCATGAAGTTTCATGCACTCTTTTATAATTGCATGCAATGACAACATCCAATCAAAGTCTAGTGCACGGGGTGCCTTGTTTATAACTTAGTAATTTGCTTGCACAGTTTTTCAATGACAAGTGACATCAGGGATCCTGTAACAGTCATTCATTTTCACAGTGTGAAACATTTTTTTCCCTCACTCAGGTTACGCTGCATGCTTCTGTTCAGGCGTTTCATTTTCTGTACAGAAGTAAACAGAGTATAAAAGCAATGTGATCACTGTTTCCTCTATTTGATTAATTAATTCAATTTAGCTTAGAATAAAACATTATATGTTTTGCTGTTGTAGGAAAATAATCACCCACAGCAATGGCTGTAATCCTTTACCACTACTGTATTTCTTTTTTTCTCTTCTAAAGTTAAAATGACATGAACATCAACAAGGGTGAATTAGAGCAGCACTTTTAGGTGATAGAGCCAAAGACACACTAATCGGCTCACCTGGATATGTGCCGCATTCAGTTCCTCCATATGTTCCTTTGCACATTTCAACCCCAAAGTTGTGTCCAATTGAGAAACCATCAAAAAAAAAAAAGAAGCAACAGGCACATAAGCACCAAGCCCAAAGTGTCTTCCATACATGCTGCATAAGAATATTCCTCAAGAGGTCTTGTCGAAACTTATGAAAACAGCTTTCGAAAATTATGAAAATAACATTGGAATGGAATCACTCAATAGCATATTTATTCCCAAATAATAAAATAGCCTCTAGTGCCACTAGTTTAAAACACTACCATGTTTGCTAAATGAATGACCAACTTCCTCAAGGGGACTTGCTTAATACAATATGAGCCTTGCTGAAGTGCATTGAACACTCCTGATCCTTATCTTTGAGCACTTCCAAAGAGGAAAAATCAACATGTTGCAAACATATATGAATCCAGGCTGGCTGATTTTGCCATGGAGTTGTTCTATGTTCTAGCCTGTGTCTAGCCATTGTCAGATGTGTTTGCCTTGGATAGCTTTACAACAGGATGCCAGCAACTTGAAGTGGGCATTGCCATGGCATGTTTCAGTTCTCCCATCCTTCTTGTGAATGCCTTTGAAATAATCCTTATTGGAGTCAGCCAAGTCACTGGAGGCTCCAATTTACCACTGGGTGAAGCACTGGTGAAGGATCTTTCCTGGCAATCTTGTTCTTGTATTGAGAATATCAGCTTTGCTGAGCCTAGATGAGACCTAATGAAATGACCCCAGATTAGCCTTTTTGCTAATTAGTCTCACTAAGAAATGGTTTTCTTATGGCCACACTTAACACACTTACAGCTGTTTAATCCCAATCCTAAGTTCCAGTCACATCAGTTAGGTTAAATTTTTTGTTGCGAGCTAAAAAATATTAATTATTGTAACATTTATCAAATTAAAGGCTCTGAAATGTTTGCTAATTTAAATCCAAATGTCGGCTAGCTGGGAAGTGAATATGCTTTTTAACAAGCCTGGAGGGAATATTCAGGAGGTCTCTAGGAAAAAAGCAACAACTCTACTCCTCCCAGGCAGTCATGGGAAATGCATGGTTTGTAGTAGGTACTCTATAGCTAGAAAGAATTAACCTGGGGAGAAGGTTACTGACTATGCCACCCCAAATTGGGAAACACTGATTGAATAGAGAAATAAGAACCTTAAATAAAATGTTATAAGTAATACTGTTATTTATGGACAATCCCTTTATTCAATAATTGTCATATGTAGCAATGCATAAGTACTGTACATGAATAAATTTTCGCACTGGAGAATATCTATAAAGCTAATCACAAAACTGGAGCTGAGTGTGCACACCCACTACACATGCCATACACACAAAGGCCAAAATTTAACAAGGAGAATGTAACAAACTCAAAACATGAACCACCCCCTTTTCTAAAGATCAGTTCAATAAATCAGTCAAATTACCTAGCCTAACACAAATTGAAGTGCCTCTTTAGCAGTGTGCTGGATGAAAACCTCTTCATAGGTTGGCTCGTCATTCGCGGAGGCCCCACAATCATCCAGATAAACTTCAAAATGACAAAAAACCTCATAGCAAAAAAGCAACAGTCATCAGAACTTATCCCAAAAAATATTAAAATCCCACATTCCTCAGTAACACCAACATACCATCCAAATAAATGTACCTTATTTACTGCCACATCACAGATGACTCTTAAATTCCACTCGTAAAATCTGAACAGGGAGAACTTCCACTTATCCTGGCTCTATAATTAAAAGCTATAAATTAGAAGCCCACACAAACGTCCATAAAATATCAACCACTGGAAATGTAACTCCAACTTACTGGTTTAAATTGCTTACAATTACATGCAGGTAGCCTAATCCACCCAATCACATGCTACATGCAACAAATCAACAACCACCTATTCTGATAAATTGAATCGAAGCAATTACGTCTGTAGCATGTGATTTAATAACTTACTGGCTGGACATTTCGCCAGTAGACAACCACTAATTGATGGGTAAGAACACTTTTGCAGAACATTCTATATAATGATGTAATCTCTACAATTTAATACACTCTTATCTAACAGACAATAACTTTAAATGACAAACTTCCATGACACCCGCACTACTTAAATACCCCAGCGGTATCAGCCAGCCACCAACAGCTTATCTGTTCATCAGTGCTCAGAATGTCAATGCTCAGGCCAGATGTTGTGATGTGGACAACTGCTTCAGTGAGGGTCCTGATCATGGGTGTAAACCATTGCGTGGGAGAAGGAAAAGTTAGTGGTGCAGAAGCAAAAATGTCTGAGGTACTCTGAGTTGGCAGCAGAGCACAATGAAATGGAAAAGTTAAGGAAGAAGAAGTTTTTATTTATCTTTCTACTGGCAATAATGCTGTATAAAATCAAAAAGCAGGGTAATTGTATTCGCTTTTGCTGCTCTGTCAAATGGCAAGGCAATGCATTTACAACTCAGCCAACAAGCACTTAGTCACAGGATATATTTTAAATACTTTATAAACTTGTGACTCACAGTGGTGGTTGAGGATCTAAATCTGGATCTCAATTGGTGCTCCCGGATCATGTTTCTGGCTCAATTGTCTTTCATTCTCTGCACTTTGTTCCATGATGAATACAATTCCACACAAATTCCTGGCAAGCCACAGACATTCTCAGTTTTCCCACAACGTTTGTTAGCTCTCCTCATGATGCAGAATGCTTTCTCTCAGCTCTGGGAACAAGGGATAAGATGATGGGCAAAAGACAGTAGCAGAGTGTGAGTGAGAGTGAGAATGTACTTCTGGTAAAGTTCTTTGGGAGACTGAGACATTTGCCTCATCAAAAATGCATGGGAAATTGCTAAGGGGCTAGAGCGAGCTTGTAGAGAAAGAGTGAAAGGGAGAAAAATGGAAGGGGAGTATCATGAACTGATCTTGATGTTATTAATAGAAGGCTATTAATTAACCCAGCAATGTTAAATATAGTGCAGTTACTTGGAGCGGACAAAGGGAGCATGGCAAACTCTAAAACGTGTCAGAAATGGGACCTAGAACATCTGCTGCTGTTGGCACCTGTGACCGATGAACTGATAGTGCTCCCTGCACATCCATCACACACTCCCTAGTGTTTTGACCCCTTACTCGGACCATGAACACCCAGACGTGTCATTTTATCACCTCTCCATGAGACTAAAAGAATTGTGATAACAAGTGAGAAGGAGGAGGATTTTTAGTTTAGGATAATTTTTATTTGAATGTTTTATTTGATCTCTGTAAATGTTTTTAGTTTTTATTACCCATTATCTTTTAATTTGGTCAGTTAAAGAGATGTAATGCTGATTGTTTAAATACTGTGAATGAAGACCATTTTTGGTGAAAAGTTAACTTACGTTAGGTAACTAATGACTAAACAATCAAAAGTTAGACTGACTTTAGGAATGTGTTTAACATTTTAAGAATACTACATGGAAGTAACATATAGGCCTAGCTTATCCAGTGCCCCAAAAATTCCCTGCATAATAAAATAAATAAATAAATAAATACATAAATAAATAAATAAATAAATGAATAAATAATCAGGTTCCAGCTAAATCAACACAAAAGATTTTACTGTAAATGTGATACCATAGATGTAGTTGGTTGTAATAAGCATTGCATTAAGCAATATAAGTGAAGGATAAACATGTCGTTTGCTGACAAAATTAAACTGTATTCAAAACCTGCTCTCTCAGGAAAAATTACATTGTTGCAGGAGGTCAGGCTCATCTACTAGGCTATGCTACAAAATACTTTGCACAAGATTACATTTCCTGTTTTTTTCCTTTTATGTTAGCTATATTCACGTTGCTGCTGAAAGGCTACCAGCAACAATTAAAATAAAATGTTTATGACATGTTAAATTTTAATATGACAATAGTTTTTCTTAATAGTTCAATTAAAATATTTATTTATATTAGTTGTCTTGAATGACAAAGATTTTACTGATCTTCTATGTTTTTGGATCTTCAACATAATGTACATGGATTTTGACTGGATTATGTGAATGTTTGTGGCAGCATGGTGGCCTTGCACCTCCAGGGTCATGGGTTTGATATACATTTCAGGTCTGTGTGCATGGAGTTTGCATGCTCTCCCTGTGCTTGGTGGGTTTCCTCCGGGTACTCCGGTTTCCTCCCAGAGTACAAAGGCTGGATTAGGTTATGTGGCGTTCCCAAGATGCTGCTTGTTGTGTGTGTGCCCTGCAATGGAATAGGCACGCTGTCCAGGGTGTACCCTGCATCGTACCCCAAGTCTACAGGGATTGGAGCGAGGCCTCCTGTGATTCTATACACAAAAGAAGAGTTATAGAAGAAGAATGAATGAATGAATTAATAAATTAATGAATGAATTCTAGGAGCATCATTCTACAGCACTACACCTATGGTCGTTTGCCAGTTCGCCTGTACTAACTCCCCTATCATGTGAGCAGGGAAGATATTCACATTCACATTTCATACAAACTTCCATAATTTCTTTTGATTGTGTAAAGCTGCTTTGCGACAATGACAATTGTTAAAAGTGCTATACAAAAGAAATGTAATTTAATTCTATTTAATTGAAGTTGGCACACACTTCCTCAGAAGCTACCGTAGCTACTGTGGATTACCCCCCCCCCCCCAACATTTGCTCATTCCACAACCCAGCTTAGCTGAACTTACTCAAAGAAAAGCCCTATCTGCCTTCTTCCACGTACATAATCGTACAGATGTCCGTGATTGATCTGTGTCACTCTGATTGATAGGTGAGAGAGAAATGCTGTCCCTCACCCAGACAATGCAGTGAATTAATTTATCTTGGTCTTTCAGCCACAGATGGCTGTGGCTGCAAAATCACAATCTCTAAATGATAGGATGAATGCTTTTGTGTTGCACCATTTAGGAGCCATTTAGAAGCAACTTTGCTAAAAGATTGATAAATGAGGTCCATTGTTTGGAAAGTTAATGACAAAAACAAAGTCAAATGAAAACAAAAGAAAGTTCTTCTTGTCACAATAAATGATATGAACTCGAGCTATGAGGATCTCAGCAGGGTTTTCTTCGAAATGGACAAAAGAATCCAGAGGGCAATGAAACAGCTGGGCCCATGACTAAGCGATGTGTTTCCATCAATGCCCACTGACAAGCTCTGTTTTAAAACACAAGATGTACAGACAAACTCTCACTCAGATTTTCAGAAAGCCTGATGCTAACTATATGAACTTTATTGATCAGGCAATGAGGCCAAAAAAAGATTCCTGAGACTGCACTTTCCAACATAATTATCAGTCTATTACTCAAAAAAGTCTGTACATTTAAACACAGACTACAAAAAGAGTAAAGCGGCTATACAGCTAACCTTTTTGACTGATAAACAAACATTTGGATTTTGTAGCCGTGACTTAATTCCCATGGAATTTAATTGCATATTCATGTATTCATTCTGTTGAATTTTAGAATTAACTAAATTTTTTACGTGTTTCCATGAAGTGTGAGGTCGCATTTATTAAGTAGATTTTAATTACACACAAAAAATGTACAGTGCCATCTGTTGAATTTTGAGATAATCTAATGATTTTTACAAGGATGATTTTTTATGACACAAGAGTATTTTTCATTACTATTATTAATAATAATTTATTATTATGTGATAAAACAAAGCTTATATGTTACCTCAAGCTTGACCAAATACACCTGTGAAAAACCTATTAAAAATTATTCAGTAGTTTTAACATGATGTGTACACAAAAGCGACAGACAAACAGACAGACAAAAATTCCAAAAACCATCTTGATGTCTTCTATTATTCATCTAATGTGCTTCCGAATTATAAGGAATAATTATTCCTTTATATATGTTTTTATTTTTTATAATATTCATAAATATCTTCAATGTAGACATGGCAACTTTATTATTATACATAGATTTTATATTTTGCACAATATTCTCTTATGTGATAGAATATTCTATTATGTGATATATATTGTGTGATCTATTTGTATACGTAAGGGAGGAAGTGATGCAAAAACAACAAAGTAACTATAGGACACTGCAACTTGTTGCATGGCATCTGTTTGGACATCATGTAAAGAAGAACTCAAAAAAAAAAAAACAGCTCCCTTGCTTATAGACAAGCCACAGCTAAGCAGACAGGTCTGTTGAGGACTGCAACTTTTGTGGCATGAAAAAGTGAACTACAAAATTTATTAGCATGGTGCTGAGAGTGAAGGGACAGTATGGAAACAAGGATCCTAGTTAAGGTAGCAGGATGTGTGAAGTAGTTGGCATTGTATATGTCTCTATATGTGAGTGAAATAAAAAAAGAAAACAACTAATAAGGTTATGAGCAGGGATCATTAAAAATCCATATGGAAAAAAGCAATATGGATGATAGGAAGGAAGAAAGGAAAAGATAATAAAAAGGAAAAGAGAATGATCAGGAAATCTGAGAGAAAGAGAAATCAAGCATAGCTGCAGTGGTGAGATACAGACCATGGTCAGCTCCATCTCACTCTAATTGCTTCTCACCTGCCGCTCTCTGTACAGGACTGGCATGAAGTGCCTCATTATCCAACTCCACCTTTGGCAGGTCTTATTACAGCTCGTCGACCTGCCTTCTGTTTGGCCCTGTGAGAACATTGAGTGCTACAGCCATAAACCAGCTCCACCTCATCCCTTCTGCCATGTCCAACAAGGAAGTGACAGGAACCATAGCCATTGTGCCCACCCAGGATGCTTTATCTGACACAACTGTAATTCAATACATGAACCAAAGACGACATGAGCAGGAAGCAGTAACTTAAAAGTTAATGGAATTTATCGAGACATTCTTGAATTACTGTTGCAGCAGTGGTTCAGTTCTAGCAGTTGGTTGCAGTCCAGATTGGACACCAAAACCAGTGTTAATACTCTGCTGCAGGGTGTTTTAACTTTTAGCTAGAGCTCATACAGTTTTTTCACTGTTTTGTGGCACGGAAGATAAAACAAGCTCCCTGTCAAACATCCAACTTCAACATTTTTAATGGTTTCAAAAGTCAATCTGTTCTGTTTTTGCTAACAACAGGCTTTTTATTTCTTCACTCATGTGATATATGTGATACAGCTGGGCAACTCATAATGATGACTACTTGAAACAAACTCAATGTGCAAATTACATTTGCATAGTATGGTTGCAAATCAAATGTCTATATTCTGTAATAGGGGAAAAAAATGTGTAGTAGTTTAACAAAGGATTATGTTAAGCTCTAATCATAATTTTTCGGTTTTGATCACCCTCAAAGGTAACAACTGTGGTCCTTATGGTCTGGTCCTATTATACACCAAGATTATGCTCATCTACAATTGTTCTTGTCTAACTCTACAGAAAAAAACGTTACCTAAGGGCATTTACGTTTTTACAAGAGGTTCTAACGTCTTTGTACGTCTTTGTACCATTATTGTATTTAAGATTAAGAATTGTGCTGTGGTGTCAAAACCAAGTGGGAGACCTTGTCATACAAAAATATATAATAATAATAATAATAATAATAATAATAATAATAATAATAATAATAAACAAATCAGTAGGCAGAAACAAGACAGTTCATGAATATATCTTACGTTTATGTGATTAATTTGCCAGAGGAGAGCAGGAAAATCCAAATAACCAACTCTCAAAGGAAATCACAGTTTAATTGAACAACTTCAAGGTCAGCAGGAAATCTGTCGTCCACATGAATGCCTCAAAAATTTCCAAAAGTCAAGCAGTTCAAAATATCTTATAAAATATCTTATTCTACAGTAACTTTACTGTAATTTATATAAATATATTTATGTCTACTGTATGTTTAAAAATAGAATAATTTTAATTTTACAGGAAAAATGCATACATCTAATGTTAACATACTTTATTCCGCATGTGGTTCTAGTTGAGTACAACTTATTATTATTATTATCATATTTCCATTGGCACTATTCCCGTTGGTGTCAATGGCTTTTCAGCTTTGACCGCCATCTTTTTATTCATTTATTAATTTATTTTATTTTTAAAATTGAGGTATTTGCACTCTATTTAACTGGGCTTGCACTCTATTTAACTGGGTTTGGGGCATATAGACACACCACAAACAATTTGGAAGCACCAGTTAATCTACTCTGCATGTCTTTGGACTGTGGGAGAAAAGCAGAGCACTCACTGAAAGCCCATAAAGCATGTGTTTTCTGAAAAGACACCTAAAATGCAGTTTTAGAAATCATTCCAAAAAAAGAAGAAAAAAAAAACAGTATATATACACAGTATATATACACACTACCGTTCAAAAGTTTGGGGTCACTTGCAAATTTCTTTGTTTTTGTTTAGTGATTTATTTCCTACATTCTACA
>JAOVVA010000032.1:9002630-9013141 GCA_028565275.1 Leiocassis micropogon | reverse complement strand
TATATCAATCATTCTACACATTATATATATACTATATATACACTATATACCAGAGGTTCCATCATGGTCATAAAATAAGAATAAATACGGTGGTCACCATCGGCCTCCACAATCTCTAGTTAGACTACAGAGGTTTCTAGACGGATGGATGGATGGATGGATGGATGGATGCAGCAATTTAACAAGTTGTTGCCAACGTCATCCAAACAGAGCATTATTCCTTTTTACAGCAGGAGTCTGTGGGGGCCACACTGACACTTAATATCAACAATGATGGCTCTAGATTGAAATGGTTTGAGAAATGCTTCCCTAAGGCAAAATATGTTAATTTAATGTCCCCACTCTAATCAATGTAGAGAATGATTGTGTATGCATTTTTATGATGTTTGATTATAGAGAATGAATAAGCATCCTAAAGAATGATTGATGTCTGCAATTCCTCATGTTTGTTTTATAATATGACTAATTATTTTGAAGATAGCTTTATTTTGCACCAGTCACTGCACATGACCACACACCCTAAAGTGGCCATTCTATTGGTCGCTGGTGAATGATTCAAACCTTTTTTTTTTGGTGGGTTGGGGTGGTTTTGGGGGTTACAAGCAAGGTCAATGAAACTGCAATGTTGGTGTAACTACGATAGCACTCTCATACACTGATTGAAGAGTGTCTGTGTTTGCAATCAATAGCATATAGTTGAAACCAAACCTAGCACAGAAAGTCTCAGAAGAAATCTATCAGGGAAAGGCCACATCTTCACAGAACAGAATCATTTACAGAGTGATTATTGGCTCTACTGTCTGAAGAAGACTCAATGGGTGATTACAAAAAAACGGGTGATTACAAAGCATGTGGTAACAATCAAACCCCTGTGCACCCTTACAAAATGATTTACTACATACAGATTAGGAGAATATTGAGAATAAGTAGGCATTTTGGTGGTGCATTCCTGATTTGGTGTTTGTTTATATCTTTTATTCAACTGTCATTTATATGACTTAAGACTTAAGTATAAACTGCATAAACAATGTGTAAATATTTATGAACATAAAATTTATATAATTTCCATGAAGCATGCGATTCAGGATACAGATCCAGGTCACTTGAACCGAAAATACAGACTGTACAAACAAACGTACAGTACAATACTTGTTTTATCAGTGATGCGTAGAAGGCTTCATGCTTGTCACAGAACAAGCATTCTGATAAGAATGTCAACCAGAGTTCACACTGGATTTGCTATGCATTGTAATACTAACAGCAGGAAAAACATATTTATAAGCTTTTGATAAAACTCAAGTGGTCTTACATTTGAAATCCTCTTGGAAACAGTATATTGTGCAAGTGAAACTCATTTTTTCTTTTTTAGATATTTTTTTCAGATTTTTGGTACACAGACTGACACTCTTCTAAAGATCAATGCATCCTGAGATACAGTTTTACAGTTTGAGAGCTACACTGCCTCAGGCACATTCTGAGAAAGGCAGTTTATAATATAGTAATTTTTTGTTTATATGTGTCAATCTTTTCCTGACAGTGTTGTCTGAATGAAATGTCTCCTGAGATAGAATCCCCTCAAGTATTTCATTTTGATGTCAATCAGTACAACTATTGAAAGTGATTATACTGAACACTGAGCGCAAGACAATTTCTTAGCATTCATCAGTAACTTCTTGTTTCCATTATGAAACCATTAATCCATAGTCATGCATTGTCTCTTTTGATCAGCAAGCATAGTGAACAGAAAAGCTGTGATTGTCATTATCTAGCTTCTTTGTTTAGATCAAGTAATTTGTATATCAAATTATGTATGCATCTTATTTTTCTGGTACGTAGGTCCTTTAAAGGCATTTTTGGAAAAAAAAACTGATTAATGAAAATGTAATCCATGTTATGCATGTTTATGCCATCCACCATTGTATTTCTCAACCCCTGCTGATAATTAGAATGACTTGAAGATCTTAAAAAGGTTTTTTCCCAATGGACACTTATTCTAGAGTCATTCATTCTGTTTTAAGGAAACGACATACATCCATTGGGTGTTTGATTTGCACCGTCTGGGCTAGAAGGCAATCAGCTCCATCTTCTCATTATTTTTTTCCACATTATCACAGGTTGTTTTGGAATTACTGCAGTTGCCTTTAGCTGCTGCTTGTTTGGTGGTCTTTCTGCCTACAGTCTTGTCTTTAGTGAGTTCAAAGCATGCTCTATTGGATTGAGAGCAGGTGCTTGACTTGGCCAGTGAAGGATATACCATTTATTTGCCTAGGGGAGCTTAACTTTATGCTTTCTGTTTTTATGTATCTGCAACATAAAGCAATGTCTGACTCAGCATTGGCTGGCTCTGAGTAGACAGTATAGCCCTATATACTTCACAATTTATCCTGTTTCTTTTATCAGCAGTCAGATCATTAATTAAACACCAGGGACTTGGTTCCATTGGCAGCCATAGACGCTTATGGCATAATGCTGCCTCCTTCATGTTTGACAGATGATATGGTGTGTTGTGCATCATAAACTATAATTCTTTCCTGTCGTTCTGGTACAAATAAATTTTGAGTATTATTAAAATAACTGGCAAATATTTCTGGCAAAGTCTAATCTGGCTTTCTGTTCTTAAACGTTACCAGAGGTTTCCACCATGTTGTGACGCATGTGTAGTTGCATCAAAAAGCCGTCTCTTGACTGTACACTAATAGGTAATAGTAGGTAATAACATGCCTACTGTACCTCCTCGGGAGTGTTCTTGACTTTAAATGTTAAATGTTGTAAAAGGGTTCTTTTTTACCATGAACAGAATTCTACAAACATCCATTTTAATTCTTCCAGGTCTTTTGCTGTTTTTGCTGTTGCTGAGCTTCCTGGTTAATTCCTTCTATTTCAAAATCTTCCCAATGTTTTGGCTATCTTTCTGTTGTTTGTTTCAGCCTAATAATGGACTCCTTCACTTGCATACACATCGCTTTAGACCTCATCTTGAGCGTTCGAGTGAGCAGCTACCAAATGACAATGTAACACTTTGAACTACCTCCATGACTTTCATCTGCTTGATGATGTAATATGGGAACAGGCCACATCTGGCCATGTAAGTGCTTGTCAGCCATTTGCTCCATTATTTATGAACCACCCAAAATGATAGTGTGTGTATAAAACTTGTTGTAATTTCTGGATGGTTAATACCACCCTTTTTGTCAAACACCTTTAATTAAAGCTGAAAGTTGTGACTTCTTTAACATCTCAACTGTTTTATTTCACATACATTTGGTAGACACACTTCTCCAGAGCAACCTAAATATTTTTTTATAATTTATGTTTATTTTTTATTTTTTTGGATTTATCAAAACACAATACATGAAAGAAAAACACATAATGATATTCATATTTAGAATATAAACATGTTAATAGACAATCTTTACCTATCTGGTGATTTTTTTCACTCTATATTCCCAAGCCTATAAACACATATTATTGGTTGGGGTTACCAATAATGTCAATTAAGGGGTAAAGAAAGCACATAGAGGAAATCAAAGATTGACACTTATTATAGAATATCAGAGTTTCCTCTGGGTAGCTGTTTAATCTTTTTTAACTTTAGGGTAACTTAAGGACATCGCATCCTTGAACCCCTGAGTATATAATGATCCTTTGTATACTTTCAGAGTAGAATAAGGTGACAATTTGCCAGTAGGGAAGTAAAAGCTAAAATATAACAATTGCTTGGTGATGTATCAGTTGTCTTTTTTTTTAAACCCAAATAGTTGTATGAGTGGAATCATTTCAGGCAGTGTACACCAAAAAGATTCTGTTAGAACCCCAGCGCCAATGGACAGGAATGAAACATGGTTTAAATACATTGGTTTCATTGGTTATCCAGATATATCTGAGACAATTGAGCTTTGGAAAAAACAAATCCTATATAATATCTTAACTATATAAGAATGAGGTAGGTATAAGGTGTTCTTGTATAAATTTTGTTAAGCGTATCGCCCTACGAGTTATTCACTAAATCCTAGATCAATTCAGGATCCCAGTCTGCCTTGGCCTTGATGGGTGATGAACTGTCATAAGAGAAAAGCTGATTATACACCTTCCAGATGAATGGCTTTTGTAGGGGGTGAAAGCTGAAAAATTCCATTACCCGTTGACTTTAAGGAAAATGGTTAAAACAGAGATTCAATTCAATTGTTTATTATGAAATACCAGAATAGATAAGAAAGTTGAAGATGAAATTCATTTGATATGTCTGCAAACTATGAAAAATATTGTCCTTATTTAGATTAACACTCCAAGCCAGTGATGTGGACAAATCCCGGTAGGCCGATGCATCAGTTGACCATCTAAAAACAAAACAGAACAGAGCAAATAAGGAACAAAAAAAATCTTTACGGGCTCTGTCTGTGCTCTGTCTATGAGTGAACGTTTAGTGCTCACAGGTTAATGTGCGCTAGCTAACATTCTAGAGTAATCAAGGCCAAATGTAGTGGACTGCAGAGAGATGGTCAGTGGAGAAGAAAATGCCTTATAGCAGTTACAGGTTCTCATTTTGAAAGCCTTTATAGCCCTAGTAGCCATGTGAATGATTTTTAAGCAAACAAACTAAAGTGTTATTCAAATACAAAATGTTCACAATAGCAAAGTATATCATACAATATATAAAAAAAGAACAAGCTAATTACATGCAAGATATGAGTAACACCATCATAATTTAGTCAGTCCACTCATAGTGATAATTTGATAAATGATAATGATTGACAATAGCTTTTGACCTCTGGTTAAGGTAAACCTCTATAACAGCATCAAATATCTTTTGACATAAGCCTTAAATAAATTCTTCAGCATAACTCTATAAAATACTTAAGCGGTTCCCATAAATGCCATATAAATGTTTTATGTGTGTAACCTTCAAATAAAGTGTTATCAAAGTTTCTTATGATTAGACATTATATGCATGGTCTTATGTGACATTGGACTTCTGTAAAACCAGCATAAAATCCCAATTCAATAGCTGATGCAAGGTATTATCTTCTATTACAGCCTTGGCTACATAAGGTATATTTTCATTACCAGAACTGCTCCAGTGTGTTGACGTTCATGACTTAGAGGGCTCAAGAAAACTTCTATTGCACTTTAGTAAACAAACACTTCTGCCCATCTGCCTGTAGCATCTGTGCTAACCTTAGTTTAGTTGAATTAGTCACTGCGGTGGCAGCGAGATGTGACATGTCAGCCCACTGTGAATTTTAGAAAACCACCGATGTTCTTCTGCATAATTTGGGCAGTTCATTTCACATCTTCATCCAAAGCACTCAATTTATTTTAGTAACTCACACAGAGAGACAGCACGGTAGACGCAAGGAGCAGTGGATTTCAAAATCTGTCAATTATCAGCAAACTTTTCACCATAAATAAAGGAATACGAATCACAGCAGGTAGCAGGATATTTGTGGCTTTCCCAAAAGAGCATTTCAATTTTAGATTATGCCACTGCAGGTTGTACAATATTTCACAGACGGCAGTACTGTAAAATTTATACTTTAATCAAGTCATAACCTTATAAACAAACACATAGGCAATGCCACATTTGCTCTTTTTGAATAAATAATAAAAATTAAAAACATTAAAGCTCATTTCTTCATTAGATGAGTTTTAGAATTAAACATAGCTGATAGTTTTAATTAACTTGCATTTGAATTCATGTTTTTTTTCCTTGCAAAGACATACTGTACAATGCCCTATAGCAGTTACAGGTTCTCATTTTGGAAGCCTATATAGCCCTAGTAGCCATGTGAATGATTTTTAAGCCAACAAACTAAAGTGTTATTCAAATACAAAAATGTATATCATACAATATATAAAAAAAGAACAAGCTAATTACATGCAAGATATGAGTAACACCATCATAATTTAGTCAGTCCACTCATAGTGATAATTTGATAAATGATAATGATTGACAATAGCTTTTGACCTCTGGTTAAGGTAAACCTCTATAACAGCATCAAATATCTTTTGACATAAGCCTTAAATAAATTCATATTTTTTTCTTTGCAAAGACATACTGTACAAATGTTCATATTTACAAACACAGCAGGCATGTTTATTAACCTTAGGTAATTATACAGTACACTGGGCTATACACCTGAAAATGGGACTGTTACTTATCTTTTTCAATAGCATAAGCATATTTTATACCATTTATTTGTTGTGCTGTAGTGTGTCAAAATGATTATTTACACTGGGTATTTTGGAATGTACAATAGAAAGTTTAGACCATGGTAATAAAGAATGGAAAAAAGAATATCACAATAGAATTTGGTGGGAGCACGGTAGAGGTTAGTACTGTGACTTCACACTTTTAGGGTCAGGGTATGTGTGAAATGTTCTCCCTCTGCTTGTTGGGTTTCCTAAGCATACTCTGGTTTCTTCCCATAGTCCAAAGACATGAAGGGAAGCTAAAAGGTATTTCCAAATTGCCCATAGTGTGTGTGTGTGTGTGTGTGTGTGTGCAAGTCTGTGCTTTTGTGCCCTGTGATTGATTGACACCCCATCCAGGGTGCACCCCAACAAGTGCCCAAGTTACCTCCAGGCCTCCTGTGACCCTATACAGGATAATTTAGTATAGAGAATGAGTGACATAATTAAGTTGCTTTCATAAAATTGTTGTATATAAAAAGTCAATAACGTTTTAAACTCAAATTATGGAACAAATATTTTCTTTTTGCTCTAGCAAAATTTTTCAACTTTTATACTAAATGCACACTAGTGAATGCTATTTTTCATATTCATTCACACCACTACATGCTTAGTGCCAATTTAAAAATTCTCCTTAGAAGACAAACTTGCTTGTAACTATGTCCTGTTTCCATGGGATACAGGTGAGGTTGCACACCCATATAAAATAAAAACATGTGTTATCCATTATGATAAGAAAAAAAAAAACAAGAATGGTTGGTGACCTACACACAATTTTGTGTCTAATGTTTCAAGGATGTTATAAGCTCTCAAAAAAAAAAAAGCATTCCATCTTTGGTCTTATACTGAAACTGTGCAGTTGAACACTAAAAAAAAAGGAGTTTTTTTCTATCTGCAAATTATCTGTAACTGGTTTGTTTCTTTGAGTCTGTTGTTACTGATTCTTCACCTTGCTGGGAATTCTGAGATGTTCTCTGCTCACCATTATTGAAGAGAATGTTTATTTGAGCTCTAAGCAGTCTGGTCATTCTATTCTGACCGTTCATCTGATAAGGAATGTCTGCCACCAGAACTGCCATTCACTCATTGTTTGTGTAAAAATCCCAGGAGATTGTTTTTGAAATCACTTTTTTCTCCTATTCTGATACTTGATGTGAACGTTAACTAAAGCCCAAAGCCTGTACGCTTGGAACAATGTTTTCTAGACATCATTTAACATGGGTAGAAGTCTAATAGACTAATTTAACTGGCTTGTCTGCTCATCTATCAGTTTGTAATCGGCATCATTAAAGGCTGGTCTTCTCCTGGCAGCTGATATAAATTCTGCTAGCTACAGAGCTACCTCCACTGACCACGACAATGACTAATCTCAGCCATGGCTAAATGGCTCACTTGCCTCCATACCTGATTGTGGACAAACAAGATTGCTTCTTCCAAGATTAAGAAGTAGAGGGATTAGTTTTGGGCACTAGTGAAATTATTATGGAAATCATAATGTAATAATAAAAGAACTATAATCAAGTTTCATAGCCCATGATTTATCTATCACACACACACACCCAAACACACACCCCGATTAGTCATAAAATTAAAACTGCATGCCCAATATTGTGTAGGTCCTGCTTTTGCTGATAAACAGGTCTGACCAATTGAAGCAGGTCTCTATAAAGCCAATGAGGGAGTGCTGTTGTATCAGGTACCAAGATGTTAGCAGCAGATCCCGTAATGTGCAAGGTGGGGACTCCATAGATTGGACTTGTTTGAACAGAACATCCCACAGATGCTGAATCAGATTACGATCTGGTAAGCATGAAGGTCAAGTCAACACCGTAATCTCGTTTCCATATCTCTTGGTTTTCAAACCACTCTTTAACAAATTTTGCATCACCCTACAGAAAGAGACTAGTGATATTTGGAAATACCTTTGCACCAAAGGGGTATGCTTGTCTGCAACAAGGTGGTATATGTCAAAATAACAACCACATGAATACTAGGACCCAAGGATGACTCATAGGAAAAAATCATGACTCATTAGATCAGATGATGGCTATGTTTTGATGGTCATGAGCCCATGGTGTTAATTCTTTCATCAATTTGTGCTACAGTAACTTGGCTGCTCATGATCCTCTCCCTACTTCTCTGATTGTCCTCCCTTGGAAAACGTTAGAGTACTAACCAGAGTACTAACCACTATATACTACCTGACTATATACAGTAATACCTGACATTTTAAAGCCCTGACCCAGTCATCTGGGAATAGGATCATGGGCACCCAAAGCTTATTTATGCCTGTGGGGAGCAAAGGCTAACCTATCTGGGCTAATCTCACAGAAAAATCAACACAGAACAACTCCCTGACCCCTGACAAAGTCAATGCTGGCCACTATGGAAAGCCACCAGAACACCTAGTGCACCACAGACCATTGCAGTTTACAAGGTGTTTTGTTTTTCTTTATAGATGACAAGTGGGTGTAGGTGAGGGTGTAGCGGGAGTGTTAAGTGAACAGTGTTTTTAGTGTGGCTTGCAGAGTCCTTTCCTGACATTGTTGGTGCGAGTTGGAAACTGGGCAGCATCTGCAGACTTCAGCGTGGGGCAGTGAGGTTTGGGGGCAGCAGCTTGGCAGACTAGTCAGGAGATCCTCATGATGGTTGCAGAACTCATTCCTGCAGTATAATAGAGAATGGCTTTGTTGTTGCTTTATGCACATATAAAAAAATAACCACTTATCACCTTTTATACAATTCAAAAACCTAGGCTCCTGTGAACGGTGTCCTTTTTTTAAATTTTTTTTTTATAAGAGATGGTTGTCTGCTGGATGAAAGATGTAAAATGTGCTCTATCCCATGGGCACACTTCTCTCAGCTGTCCATAAGAGTGCTGCTGAATGGGTGTTGTTTGTTCAGCACCATGTCAGTGGTTGTACGAGGAGTGCAATGCTTTCTCTCTGTGTGGGGTATCACCCACTGTAACACGTGGGTGACCATCATATACAACAGCAATGTCCCAACACCAACAATTTCATATTAATTAAAGTCAATACCCCTCATACTTATAATTTACATTTATAATCCCAATTTTGTGAAACAAGTTAGTTCCAGTTATTGCTTACATAATAGCAGCTATAAACAGTGGTTCCTTCGTTAGCCTCTTTATTTTTTACTTCTCTTTAATTTAATGGGACTTGATAGGATGAAAATAAAAATACATCTTGTCATAGTATAAAGAAAGCTACAGTTTTCATTTTAACACTTAGAAAGCTTTGACACTGAAAAATTTGCATCAGATCAAAACATTTTTGCGCCTTTTTATGTAGAGCATTTATAATACTGTTTATGCTATTACTATAGAAATGGCAACAGCAATAACCTATAAAAACTATTCACCTTACCAATTAAAATGGTACATTTAACAGAGATGGGGTATACTGTAACTATCCAATGCACATACAGTATGAACTAAAAGTAAACATGCTTTGGTAAAGGCATTTTGGTTGTAGTTATATTTTCTTCTAAATCACATACAAGTATCTTTTCAAATGGCAGACATATAAACTTATAGAACCTGTTCATAATGTGAATTTGTATTAATGTAGTATGAAGTGTGAGGTGAATAACACTCAATGTGCCTAAATTAGCAAATAACATAAATAAATCATTTATAAAAAAAAAAGACACTTATACAGTTGACAACAATACAGTTGTAATCTGTAACGAGGCCTAGAGAGAAAAATTATGTATGCCTACTGTTTGACATAACCATTCAATTTTATTTGCAAAGGTTCTGGTTTTATTATGATAATTATTGTGACAGATTATCATCTTCTGAAAGTTATTATATTCTGTAATGATGATAAATAGCATTTTTCCAATTATTTCAACTTTAATTTATTAATTAACAACATGACTTTTATTCAATCAGTTTATAGCAGTTATATTTAATGTTGTGGAAAATCAGTGAGAAAAGTTACATCCTGTGATAAGTTGCCTACAGAATAAATATATTATGTTATTAAGGGAAAGAAAAAAAACATTTTGTCATGTTATTGAAAAACTAAGAAGACTCTGCTATGGTTTGAAAACTTCAATAAAAATCTCTTACTGTAAATGAATTATTACTATACAAATTTTAAACATTTTAATTAGTGCATTATTATATACCTGTTTTAAATTAATTAACAGATTCTGAACAGTCAGATTCAAGAATATAAATGCATCGCAGATTAAGCACATATACACAATTATATTGAAACAGTGGCGGCTGCTAGCTTTTGAAACAGGGGAAGCTCATATTAGGCCTTCATCATAAAATTCATTATGTTATA
>JAOVVA010000032.1:8982806-9002530 GCA_028565275.1 Leiocassis micropogon | reverse complement strand
AATATATATTCCCATGCCTTTATGTTCATAAAACAACCCCCTCATTGTGCTTCCTGATTCCTTAGATTCCTTAGATTCCTCTCTCTATTACTTCCTATAGCCCGTATCCAGGTGAATACACATCCAAACAGTCTGCTGGAACTCTTTTGTTTAACCAGGAAATGCAAACGGATTTCCTATCGTCTGCCTGTCTCTGGGTCTTTCTATGACTTACAATGTTAATGACTGATTCTTTTGATGTATAGGACGTACAGTGTACATGACCCAGGGCATATCGGCAAAAGCTTAAATATGCTCTTTTTGCTGATAATAAATATAGTTCTTCAGACACATCTGTTTGTCTCTCCCCTGATTGATTGTGTTTGTCTCTGACCACCCTTTAACCACACCACACCGCACAACGTTCCCTCCAATCCTCCAGCAATGCTTGGCTGGTCTCACCATCTCTCAGAGATCGAGGAAGATTTTCATCTAGACTCTTGATTTTGAATGAGCCCAATGATTAGTGATTTTGTAGTATTATAGCATTCTAGTATTATAGCTGTTATGTCTCATGGTCTAAAGTTTTATGCATTCTGCCATTACAGGTAAAAACAGGTTACTGTACAGTACCTTGCTTGTCTGTTTGAACTAGTCCAAATTATTAATACCACCCTATCTGGCACCAGTAACCATACCACACTTCCATTTTGATGCTGATTATATATCTATCAATCTATCAATCTATCAATCCACCCCCCCCTCCTATATTTATATGTATAGTAGTAGACTCTGTGCTACTCCTGCTCATATAAACTGTATATATCAGTTGTCAGATATGGGATTTAATAAAAGCACCACTTAAAGTGGAGCTCCTTTATCAATGTCAGTGTTCATTTTTTTACATTTCAAATGTATAATCTTGACAGTTTTTAAGTACAGGCCTTATATTTATCTAATATTTCAAAAAAGGGGGAGGGGAAGAGAGAAAGACTTTAATATTTTGATAAAATAAGATATTTTAAAAAAAATTTAAAAGATACAGAAAATTCATTCATTCATTCATCTTCTATACCGCTTATCCTGCACAGGGTCACGCAGGCCCGGACTATCCCGGGTGACATTGGGCAAGAGGTGGGGTATAAACTGGACACTGGGTGCCAGTCTATTGCAGGACCAACACACACACAGACTACAGGCAATTTGAGAGGACCAATTAGCTTAATCTGAATGCATTTGGACTATGGGAGTAAACTGGAGTAAAGTGAAAATTCCATACCCACAGATCTGAGGCGGGAATCAAACCCTTGACCTGGCTAACCACTATGCCATTGTGCCACCTATATTATTCATGTAGTTAATAATACTGTTTTAACATTTTTTTTTTACTGCAGGTGACACAGTGGTGTATTGGTTAGCACTGTGGCTGCGCACCTCCAGAATTGAGGGTTCAGTCCCTGCCTCAGCTGTGTGTTGAGTTTGCATTCACCCTGTGCTTGAATGAGTGATTTTTTTTACAGCATCTCAACCCTCAGTTAAATCCACTGAGCCACATAGAATCAGAGGCTGTCAGCCTCTGAAGCTCTCTCTCTCTCTCTCTCTATCTATCTCTCCCCCCTCCCTCCCTCCCTCCCTCCCTCCCTCTGTCTGTCTGTCTTTTACTCCTAGGAAATGTCTTGACAGGAAATGATGTGAAAAGTCACCGTAATCAAATAAACATGCACAGAGCTCAAGCACAGCTCTCTGAGGGGTCAGAGCGCATTAACCTGTTTTCAAATTACTTTTGAGTAAAGTGGAGGAAAATAAGAAGGGCTTTTAGCATCTGATCAAGCTCCATTGTTGCCAAATGACATAAATTGAGATGAGGCAGAGTGTGACACAAAGACGATGCTGTGTTTTTGAACAGCTTTTCCTTCGTCTCTGCCCTTGTTTATGTATGTATTTTTTTTCTTTGCATTTTTCTCCAAACCAAAATGGCTTTTTCCGTGGTACTGATGTCTGCTTATTCTTTTTCATTTATTTATTTATTTGCACATATACTCAACCTTTGATTCTTTTCATTGATTTGTTTTAGGCACTTTTCATACATACTCTTTTAGTGCATTGCAGACAATAAAAACAGTAAAAGCTTTAGCGGTATTGAGAAAAGGTAGAAAAAAAGTGAAAAAGAAGAAGAAGAAGAGGAAAGTAATGTTTTTATTGTGCTACTCCTTCAGATACAAGCTCTCATCTATTCATTTTTGCTCACCTTTTCATCTCTTGCCTGCACCCACATGCATTTACTCAAACACACACATACACACTCAGACTTTTTCATCATTTAAGGTAAAAAATGACATCAATGTGAAATATACAATATGAAATAAATGCACATAAATCGCATGTGAAAATAAATGAATTATATGCAAAAATGATAAATGTCATAAATGTCACATTTAAACATGAATAAATTGGTATATAAAAATAACATATCTCATTTGCGCTTATCACATACAATGTCGAGGGAGGCCTATGCCAGTGGGCGCGAAGCATGCGGCTGGGTACACCCACACATACTCACACACTACGGGCGATTTGGAAATCTCAACTAGCCTAGACTGAATGTTTTTAGACGGTGGGAGAAAACTGGAGTACCCAGGGGGAAACCCACCAAGCAAAGGGAGAACATGCAAACTCCACATACACAGGCCGGAGGCAGGAATCGAGCCCTCGACCCTGGAGGTGTGAGGCCACAGTGCTTATAACTCCACCTCACTGCTGCCATAAACTATATGCAGAACTGTAAAGCACATGTATAAATTCCATATGCCGATGTGAGTTTTTGTGTCTTTTTTAAATTTTTTATCAGTGATTAGATTTGAGATAAAGAGAAATTAAATTAATGGAAATCATTGATTTTTCTGATGTTAATTTTTATGATGCTTCTTTTCCATATCTGTTATACATCAAAATAAAACAAATGTCTTTATCTTTTTGCAACTCCCCTTCAACTGTAGAAACTTAATCATGCAATTTATCTAGCACAGTCCAAAAAAAAAAAGATGTTTGGAGTACCTCTGGGGAACATTACCATGGAAAATAATAACTGAAAATTATTTGGGAATTAATGAGCACCTGGCTCTCATTGGGCCTTTTTTAATGACTGTCTGGGAAGTCATATTTCACCAATTTCAACAAAGGTTAATTGACTTATTCAAGGCAACAAAAAGACTTAAGGTTAAGATATAGTTATAGACTTGGAATGAAGATTAAAATGAAAGTGCAACAGCACAATCAAGTATTCAATTCTTTAACAAAGTATGTGGTCCAGCTAAGAGGAACTAAATATGCATCACAGGAGCACTTTTGATAGGTCCTGACCACTGCAGACTGGGAATATCCCACAAGAGCTGCAGTTATGGAGTTGCTCTGACCCACAATTTTCCGATCACAGTTTGGCCCTCGTCACAGGAGCTGCATTTACAATATCTCATTTCAGTTGGACTTGGAAGTGGTTGTGGTATATTAGGCAGCAAGTGAACATTTTGTCCCTGACGTTGATGTGCTGGTTAAAATAAAGATAAATAAACTGATATTAGTTTACTACCAATCCTAAAGTTCTTGTCACATTGGTCGTGTTAATACGCTCTTACTTTCAATTATTGGACATAGCTGCATTTTCTACAGTTGTTTTGTTATGAATCAATATCAACCAGGGTTTAAATGATCAACAGTCATTAAAGATATTTTTCTGAGCACATTTCTTGCATTATTCTCTGCACAGTTCTTTTTACAATCCCAGGAATTTCATGAATATTGATGCTGGACAATAATGTGCCCCTCCTGAAACACATGAACATCTGTTCCATGCGATCTTCTGACATGCAGTGTGTTTGTTAGGGTTAAAATAATTGTTGCTGATTGAAACATCTTAATCACTGAAATAATTATCCAATCAAAAGCTCCTATGCATTTGTTTATTTAAATCCAAACAGCAAAAAGTGTATTTGGATTTCTTTTTTTTTCTCTGAGCAGGGTAAAAAAAAATTTAAACATAAGGCCTTCTGCTGTCGGAAAATAATCAAAAATAATGGACAAGATGATACAATATATTTCTTAATTCCACAACAATTTAAAAACAAGTACATGTTGTAAATGGAAGCTACACTTAGTAGAGTACATATAATTTTGTGTAATATTTGTGAGATGTAACCTGCATACACTTATACACTTACCCGTATACATTTACCCTATATGGCCAAAACAACCTGACCATCACATCCATATGTGATTTGTGAACATATCTATAGCATATTTTATTTCTTCTGTTATAATCACATTTATCTATTACAGTAGTATTAGTGAGGTCAGGCACTTACTGTATCTCAGGAATGGAGGGCCAGAGTGCATTTATCATTCCACTTCATCTCAAAGATGTAAAGTGTAGCTGAGTCTAAAGCTGTGTGCAGGTCAGTTGGGTTCAAACCATGTCTTCCTGAATCTCAATTTGTGTCCAAACTGGAAAAAATTTAAGCCTCTTAGGTTCAATGAAGGTAGTTGTAATGCTATAGAGTACAAATAACCGTACAAGTCCCTGTAAACAGGTTATTATTATAGAAACTATCATTTAAAAGTCAAGTGTATTAATGTAAATATTAGTGTAAAAATGTCAGAGCTGTTTAAACAACATGTTCTATAAATTAAAATTAAACAGTTTTCTTCTATAAAGTACCATTGCATATGTATATAATGCCAATCTATTTTTTAATATGCCTGAACAAATCTTTTTTGGTTCTAAACCTACACTATATGGACAAATTATTTGGTCAAACTTGTTAATTATTGAATTTAGATGTTGCAATCCGGCCCCTTATTCCCAGTGAATAGCAGTCTTAAATTATTGCTTTCAGCTGTGTGGGATAAAGTTTGGGGAAGGCACTTTCGTATTTCAACATGATTGTGCTACAATGGACAAAGTAAAGACTATTGTATAAGGCCATGGTTCGATGAGTTTGGCTGCAAAAGGGGGACCAACTCTATATTGAAATATATGTATTTAGATGCAATGTCATTACAGGTTTGGCCAAATACCTCTGTCCATAAAGTGTATTACTGTATTCAAAAATGCCTCCCAGATGAGTCACAAAATATGGGTGTTACCATGCATTTATATGTCATACCAGTGTCAAACTAATTCAAAGTCCTTTTCACTACCTGTGAGAATATACTGTATACCCACAGGCAAACCATGGGGCTAAACCGTCAACATAATAACATGTGCTTGTTTGTGATGGGTAAGATGTCAGGCAACATGTCCATAATGATGACCATAAGTCATACACCCACATACACTGTATACTGCCTGTTAAAACTTTACCTCTGAGTAATATTTGAATCTTTATGATTTATACACATATACATATCAGCAATGCACATGAGATATATAAAGACAGGAGATACTAGAGTTTTTAATGAAATGGTTGTCTAGTCACCTGACCTTAGACAAGGTGAGAATCCTAGGTATGAGAATGGAAGACTGTTACCTTCTCCATATACTGCTGCGAAGCCCTAAAAGAGGCATAGCATGTCATCTCTAAGTAAACCCTTAGAGAATTACTGAGAATAAATTGGACAAAGATTGAGCCTGTAAGTTTCTTGCCTGTGAGTTCTACTGCAATTGCAAGCTTTTACAATGTATTTCATTTGAAGACCATCAACTGCGACAAAGGTGATTTCCAAAGAGGATCGGAGAGTTGGGTTCAACGATGATGCAAATGCCTAATTTGTGATGGAGTAGTACTTTTTTATAGAGGAAGATTTGCTTGCTTGTTTAGTTTCAGTGCTATTTGAAGAGCTGTCCTGAAAGTATACATATATAACTTTCAAGACATCCCTCAAATACAGTAGCACTGAAACTTAACAAGCAAGTCACATTAAAAAAAATGAATAGTGGTTCCTATTCAGTGATCATCCCCAGATCTGCCAAAAGAATAAAAAAAACAAGGTTTTTATCTGCCATCTGCATCATTTCCCAGGATGTAGAGATATACAGATGTTCAAGAGATTTACTTCGCTAACAAATGCAAGAGAAAGACAGTGGAAGGGAACCAAAAAAAAAGTACATCAGTAAACCTGGTTGGCAGTAATTAATTATCTTGAGAAGAACAGGTGATAGAGATGAATGTTTACTCAACTCAGCTCAAATCTGCCCTCTTGCCTTATTACTGCTGCCCTTGTCTGCCTTCTGCGGGCACATTAGCTTATCTCATGATCAGCTTATTATTTTACTGAGACCAAAGAATCACTGTTCCATTATTGTGACTTTCAAAAGTCTTTTGATGGTTTTTGCAAAGTGCCAACAGAATATCAAGAGCTATAGTATGTGAATCTAGAGTATGATTGTATTCTCAGTTAATGCTAGCTGATCGTTAAATTAGGAAAACATTAAAAACTAGAACGATTGTTAACAAATTTTAATCCTGACAGAAAAGGTCATACAACATCCATAAGAGAATAACCACAATTAACAGATTTTTTCAAGTGGTTTATTTTTAAGCAAAAACTTTTTTAACATCTGATTATGTTATTTTCACATAATCATTTTTATTTATCATTGGTATCATATGTTTTTATAATTAGTGAATATTTTGTTTTTTTCCTTATTGCATGTCACATTTTCCTTGACATTTAATTGCATATTATTAACAAGCAACATATAAACATATACAGTACACATACTGTACTGTATAAGGCTAGATCATCTTTTAGCTTTAATAACTATTATATTGCTGCTATACACCCACACCCGCCCCCAACACCACATTAATGCTTGTCCTGGACCATGACCAGAGTAGACTCCTGATTTCACAGCTCTGTCACTCCCTGTTACTGCATTTCTAATAATTGTCTAGCACACCTCAGCCCCTGCTCCATATATATATATATATTTTTTGCTATTGAGCAACAGCTCTCCACACTTGACACCAATTAAATAAAAGGAGAAGAAACAAATCCAGACTGGATCAGTCTCTCCACGGAGACCAACCTGTGCAGTCATTGTCAGTTTCAGAGCAACATTTGGAGCCATGCAAGCAGACAGACACAGGGTTGAAATAAAGGAAATCATCAAAACATAGTCCGAGTGATAGATGATACAGTACATGACTCATTATTATGAATCATTGCTTTTTAAGGCATGCAGTGAAATTTTGATCTTATGCGGATTTAAATAGTCTGTTTTAAAATCTATATACACTCACCAGCCAACTATTCAACTATTTGTCACATGTACAGCACCTTACTGCACAGTGAATTAATGTTTTTCAATACTCTGGATAGGAAGCAGGGGTGAGAGCACAGGTTCACCTAGAATACCGCATCCATGGAGAAGATATGGTTGAAGCCCTTGCTCCATGGCTCAACAGTGGCAGCTTGGCAGTGCTGGGACTTGAATCCCCAACCTTCTGATCAGTATCTTGGCATTCTAACACACAGCCTTAACCATTTAGCCACCACTGCCCTCAAAAGAAGCAGTCAAGTCAGTGACTCTGGCAGGATTCGAACCCACAACCTTTAAAAAGCTCCACAGCTGAGCCTAAAAGTCCAATGCACCATCCATTGCACCACAGAGCCAAACTGAATGTGGTGCACCAGCATGATAAATGAAATGATATAGCACTTGAAGGATTTCCTCCTTAGTCAAGAACTGTCCAATGAATTATGAAAACCTAAAAGGATAGTGGTAAACAGTCAACTTTGCAAAGAAATGTGCTATAAAAAAAATCATGCATGACCATGATCAGATATTACTTAAACACATGATGAAGTTGCATCAAAAACAACTAGACTATACAAATCACAGCTTTGTTTAATAGTAGAAATAAAAGCATTCACACACATATGCACACACAAAGACTTACAAGGAATGGAACTGAAAACATCTAGGCTACAATAAGAAAATGCTCACCCATCTTGCATAATGCCCACTGGTAAAGCCTCTGGTGGCAGTGTTGTAATCTGGGTTTGCTTTATTTTTCAGATGTCTCTTCATATGATAATGAAACACAATCATAAGGTCATTAAGATTTCATCTTATTTTTGTCACAAAGAAAGATATAAACCATCAGCTCACATTTGAACAGTTTAAAACAGATTCTGTCTCTATGTTCACTATGTTCCTTTTTTCCAAACTGGTAAGAGTTAACTAATTAGATACCCTAAAAATGAGCACAATAAATGCCAGATCAGTACCCTATACAATATGCCAAATCTTGACTTAACCCAAAATTTATTACATAAAATACTTGTAAAGAAAATGTACAATAATAAATAGTTTTTAAAAATCTGAAAGAATGACCAATCACTGTGCAATTGCAGGTGTGATAAATTTGGCAGTCTTAGTGAAAGTGGGTCAGTGTTGGTAAGGGACTGAGAAGTGGAATTTCAGTGCCAAGCTGTGT
Source organism: Leiocassis micropogon (assembly GCA_028565275.1). NCBI lineage: Eukaryota > Metazoa > Chordata > Actinopteri > Siluriformes > Bagridae > Leiocassis > Leiocassis micropogon. Next base: position 8,994,113 of record JAOVVA010000032.1, on the reverse strand, counting down.
CCTGTTTAATGCACTGTTCCACTGTAGTCAGTGTGGAAAAAATAATGGTTAACACCATCGCCTTGCACCTCCAGGGTCCAGGTTCAAGTCTGTGTGCATTGAGTTTGCATGTTCTCCCCTGTGCTTAGTGGGTTTTCTCTGGGTTTTCTCCCACATTTCTCCCACATTTTGCCATTCCCAAATTGCCCGTAGTGTGGAAATGAATGTGTAAGTTTTAGCCTGTCCTGCGATGGATTGGCACCCCGTCCAGGGTATCAATGGGTGAGTGAGTGAGTAATGGGCAGTTCCAGAATGCCAATATTTAGTCATTTTGTAATTCTTCCATGGGACTTATTTGGGTTCTTTGGTTTAAACCTTATTAAAATTCCATTGAATGTGTTAAGATGCGTGTGTAAGTGTGAGTGTGTAAGTGTGAGTGTGTGTGCGCGTCAGCCCTGATCATGGTAAAGGAGTTACTGAAGTTAAATAAGTGAAGGTTTTGTTGGAATATATGACTTAAGTCTTAGCACCATAATTTAAAAGAGTTTTGTGTATATTACGTGTGCCTAAATCATATTAACTTTAGTTTAATCTAAGATGTCATTAAGGGACCATTACGTGTCTCTGATAAATAATTTTTATCAAATGTCATCTTGGAAAGTGTCACAAAAAAAATAATATCTCTCAGGGGTTGTATCAATTTGACATCAGAATTAATGGCTGCAGTTTTTATGACTTTAGTTAAAAAGGTGTTATGCTGACTTATGATAGGCCTAAGAACACTTCTGAATATTACGTTCTTCTCTACTATTTATAGTATACTATAAACCATACAGTATGTACCATGTTGTCATTATAGCATCAATGCATGAATACAAAATAAGTTGGCAGTTTATTTTTCATTTAGGCAAAACTTGTCATACTGTGAGACAATAAAAACACTAAATATATATGTATTGTAACAGAACATGTATTCATGCAGCTGAAATATGTACACTAAGACAGCAGATTATGTATGTGAGACAGGCGGAACCGTGAATCTCATTCTTGCTCGGCATAACAATGCTAAACAGATGCAAAAACTAATGACTCAACCCTGTGTAACTTCCATCTCAGACTAAGAAATCATTCTCAATAAGGCAACTAAAATTAATATGATTTATTGCAAAGGCTATTGTGAGCTCTCACCATGAGCAGTTTAATTTTAAAAAGGCCTGGACAAAATCTTCACCTTCCCACACAGAACCAGAAACAAGCAATGTAATAGCAAACCAGCCTCTGACACTGAGATCTTATTTTATACACTCCTCATACACTTCATTCATGCGTTGCTCAACTGGCCCGGATACTGTCCATTGAGAAAGGAAAGGAGACAGAAGGAGAGAAAGACAAATCCAAAGGAGTTTCACAGCTTTTCTGTAGCACGGCCCCTCAGGAGAGTTGAAGCAGAACAGCTTCTACAGAAATGAATGAGAATCTTTGGAGTGGAACAAATGTCTAGGTCGTCAAAAGTCACTTCGGCTGTAATCGAGGCAAAAAAAAAAAAAAGAGCCATCTTGTCTGACCATGAACCTTCCTGAACTGAAAACAAATGCATTCTCAGTACCCTTGCTCATAAATGATGCCTGTACTCATTTGCTATTTTAATTGGTCAAGGTGCAGGCACAAACAGACACTGTTGCAGCAAATTAAATAGAGCCATTGCCAGTTCGCAGCTAATTTCTGCAAAAGTTTGCATGATGGCATTGATCGATCATGCAGAAAATGTTTTACTACATTTAGATGCAATCAGCATGTTCTTATCAAAGCAAGATGTAAGGTTCCTCTATTCTCAGCCTCTCCGCCATTTGTACTGGCCACATGACAAGGCCGCCCAATTCATCAGCACAAAACTACCTCAGTGAATGCTCTCTTCACCACAGAGGGAATTTTTGTCTGTAATAAATTATATACTTTGCCAAATTAGTCACTATTCCACATAAAATATGGATGTGGTTATTATTCAGTTATTCCATGACCTTTTGTATCTGTTTCTGCTGTGAGATGAGACTTGAAAATGTCTTACAAAGACTGAATTCTGAAATCACCCCATTCACCAAATTTTCCCTTATATTACAGTGAAGAAACCAAAGTTTGATGTTTATTTGGGATATTTGAGCACATACTGTAGTAATTCACACATACGGTGTTTCACATAAAGTATGTGTACATGCAGGCATTTTTTCAACAAGAAATGCAGAAAAAAATACTGTACAAGTCAAATACCTACTTATATAAGAAAGATTTATGAAAGACTATGAACTGTAAATGCCAACTGTAAAGTTTGTAAAATGCAACTTGTAAAATGCAGCAGCCCTCACATGAACCAGAAGATACCATATCACCCCATCTTATCCACACTGCATTGGCTCCCATTGGCTTAAAATTATATCATTGACTTACACAGTATCTGTGTGAACTGCTAGTGTTTTATGATCCGCCATGCCTGCTTCCCTCAAAGGGTGCAGGGTGTTTGTCGGTAACTTAAATTATGAAAACTAGCAGCAGAGCTTTTTTCTTGCAAAGCCCTAAAGTTATAGAATAGCCTTCCAATGTTCAGGACGTAGACACAGCCTCAGTGGTTACTGTAAGTCTAGGCTGAAGACTTATTTATTTACGCAAGCCTTTTATGAATAGCTTTGTCATAGGTAAAGGTGCAGATCTGGTAGACAGATCAGTCAGGTTTGTTGACAGTAAAGCGACTGGTTTCTTAACTTTTCAGGGAGTCCTCATGTCTGTGTTTCCTTCTGGCTCTTCCTTTTACAGTATATATGTTGTTGTAGTTAATCCTGCTAGAGTCTCTGCTTTCACTTTGGACAAAATATACATTTACCTTATACATTATGTGACAGTCATACTGTACCTAACTGTTCTCTCTCTCTGTTAAGCTACACATGGCACTCCTGAGTTGCCAGTGATCCAGACCCCTGCCCTCTTAATCTGTCTGACACATCCTGGTTCCCCTGCTACATAGCTGCATAGAGACTTCTTACTCTCTGCTGAGGATGTCCTTGTACAGTATAGTCTACTTGAGATGCATACTGTATGGTGACGGGAGATGGTTCCACTTGACCATGAAGATGGTTCTGAACCCAGTTGATGCAGGTAGTTGTTTTTTGATGACTTGTGAGTGCAGTTGTGTAATACTGTAGTTTAGGACTGAAATTCCCACAAGCAGGTTTGTACCTGAGCTTCTACCAAAAAAAAAGACTTCATATTCATGTATACACCTTTCCTGTTAAACTGAACTTCCAGCCTCCTAAAATAAAAAATGACTGCAAATCATTCCCTGCCATCAGATACTGTATCACCCAAATGAAGATGGGATCCCTGTCAAGTCTGGTTCCTCTCAAGGTCATCTCAGGGAGTTTTTTTAATGTTGCACCCAGCTTGCTCATCAGGGACAAACTGATCATTGTAATTTATACATATTTCCTTACTCTGTAAAGCTGTTTCTGTGACAATGGCCATTCTTAAAATCCCTATATACAGTAAATAAAAAATTGAATAGAATTGAATTCTGAACAAAGGCCATATACCCTGGCTTTATTATGGAATGCAACTGTCATTTAACTTCAAAACAACATCATCCTTGACATCAAAAATTACATAATCACTCACTTTACTCTAACAGGCGGTTGCCTAGTTACGGGCTCCCGGCCAGCAGGGGCGCTGTGGGAACCGTTTATACTAAATCAATAACAGAAAAAGAGAGGCTGGGCTAGGTAACAGCAGCCATTACACAGCCGAAGCTAATGCTAAAGCTAAATATATTGTAAACCCGAATGCGGGATAGGATTGTCCGACGCGCATGTGACTAACTATGGTTAAATTATGTCTGTTTTGTGTAAGGCCCGCCGAGGCATCTTACTGAGCACGTTTATGCGTTATATTGACGTGTATTTCTCCTGCTGTGATTATGCAGGAGGGTTTTTTTTGTGTGTTGTTCTTTCTTTTCTCCTCCATGTGGTGTTCTGCTCACCTGTGTGCAAGCGCAGCGCGGCGTTTGTGAGGAGGGGATCTTTGGCAACCGCCACGTCACTTTTAAAGGGACGTCTGCGCCCAGAAGACGGCGGGAGTGGAGTAGGCCATTTCTTGGATTGTGTACTGTTTGGATAGACTTGGTGTTGGAGATAGCAAGGACTCTAAATCTACGCTAAGCCAACAGACTCTGAGTGTGTGTGTGGTGTGAAATATAAGGTGTGAATGGTGTAATGAAACACAAACATTAAATGTATATATACGTTAAATATATATTATCGGTATCTCTGGTGGTCCTTACCCCTTAATTCTGATAACGGCTAGTTACTGTTTTAAATAATAGTAGGTGGTTTGTTACAGTGGCGCCCACGTAGCCATCCGAGTTTATATATTGTGTGTATTTTATATTAATGTATTAATGTACAGCTCTCATACCATTTTACACTCCGCAATACACTTACTCAAGGGTTTGGTTAATTAAACAGTTTAGTACAGGTAAATTGTGGCAAATTGTGGCCGAGTCTGACGCATGAGCTGGGGAGGGGTTGGTAGCTCACAACTTCACAGCAGGCCCTTTCGTGACCAGACATGAGCCCATCCAAGACGAGGGCCTACAAGGTAACGATAGGGTAGAGCAACCACTTGCCGATGAACAGCTGCCTCCACCTCCTCCACCCGTCGACGCTGAAGATGACCAAAGCTTCATTTCCATGGTGCTAGCAGCCCGCCTCGGTCAGCTAGAAATGGCTTTGCAGGTGCTAGAAGATAAACTCACCCGGCGAATGGTTGAGCTGTCAGATCGGGTAGGTGAGCTGCAACGCATCCACAACACCGAGGTATTAACATACCAACATAAACTGGAGAATGTTCAGGTGGAGATGCAGCAACTGTGTCAGACAGTGAAAAAGCAATGTGAGGAGCAGTTGAACAACATAGGCCATTCCATGGTGGAGTGTATGAAGAGGCGAGACTCACAGTTAAAAACCATGATGGGTACACAACCGGTCGCTAGGTCCACTCCTCATCCTCCCTCTGCCAATAGCTGCTCAAACCCTCCTACTTTCAAGCCACCTGTAAAGCAAGTCACCCTTTATGTAGCCAATCCGTTGCCCCAAGTATCCGATGTCACCAACTCAGCCATCTCGAGCCTGGTCAGCAACGCCTCCCTGTCAAGAGAACTAAAATATCAGTTGCAGGAGCTGTTGTTAGAGTGGCCAACCATATGTACTGACCGAATTGGTCATACCAAGGCCATAACCCACCACATGTACACCACAGTTGAGAGACCTGTTAGGAAGAAAGCATACTCTGTTCCTATCTACAAACAGCAAATTGTGGAGGAAGAGGTTACCAAGATGCTGGAAGCAGGTATCATTAAACCATCCACCTCGCCGTGGGCCACCCCGGTCATGCTGGTGGGTAAAAAGGACGGTGGGACCCATTTTTGTGTGGACTTTAGGACCCTTAACAACAAAACACCACTGGAAGGCTTCCCTATGCCCCAGGTCCACGAGATCTTGGAGGCACTCTACGGGGCTACTGTATATAGTGGATATTGGCAGGTGACAATACATCCGGACAGCATCCCAAAAACAGCGTTCGTCACCAAAAACAATCAGTATGAATTTCTCTGACTTCCCTTTGGCCTGAAAAATGCTGGGGCAACGTTTCAGAGACTTATGACTTCCGTTCTGGCAGAAGCCAGCGGGAAATACTGTTTTGTTTATATCAACATCATTGTTGTTTATTCTAAAGACACTTCAGGTTCAGATTTCCCACTTCAATCATCTCCAACAAATATTTGCACTCCTCGAAACTGCCAGCCGCACACTTAACCTGAAAAAATGCAACCTCTGTCAAACTTCCCTCTCCTTTCTGGGACATATCATTTCTGCTGAAGGCAAAAAAACTGAGGAAGCCAAGGTGGCAGCTATACAAATGTACCCCGTTCCTTGCAACCTGAAGGAGCTACAGTGCTTCCTACTGTAGGTCTGGCTGGTTGGTATCATCGGTTCATACCCCACTTTTCAGAGCATGCTGCTCCTTTACACGCTCTGAAGAAGAAAGGAGCCAAGTGGGTATGGACCCCTGAATGCCAGTCAGCCTTCGAAGATCTGAGAGCGGCTCTGCAAAACACACTGGTTTTAACAGCCCCGGACTTCAACCGCCCCTTCAAGATGCAGACGGATGCCAGTAACGTTGGCCTAGGTGCGGTATTTACCCAAGATCACGAGGATGGGGAACATGTGATCGCCTACGCCTCCCGGCTGCTGCATGCGGCTGAAAGCAGATATTCAGCTTCAGAGAAAGAATGTCTGGCTGTAGTGTGGGCAGTGGAGAAATGGCGTCAGTACCTGGAGGGCAAAGTTTATCATCATCACTGCGTTGACATGGGTGTTTAATCAGCCGAACCCCTCCTCACGCCTAACACGATGGGTACTCAGGCTGCAGGCATTTGAATTTGTAGTTCAGTACCGAAAGGGGCAGTGCAACACCGTACCTGATTCCCTGTCACGGCGCTGGGAGGGAGAGACCACATCTGGCGGTACACAAAGGCAATGATCTGCAGTGGGGTCTGCCATGTGACAGGGGAGGGAGTTGGAGAAGGCCCAGAAGGCGGATGAAGCGCTTCATGCACTGTGGAGAGAGGCAAAGTCAGATCCTGATGTCAAGAAAATACTTTACTGCATCGTGAACCAGTTCCTCTATCGCCAGATCCCCAAACAGGCTGGGTGAAGTCTCCTCCAACTGGTCATCCCAACATCACTGCAACCTCAGTGTCTGCAATACGCCCACAACAACCCTCTCAGCGGTCATCTGGGACGGATGAAGATCCTAAGGAGGCTACTGGAGGTCGCCCTTTGCCGGCCTACTGGCCGGAAATACGCCGTGATGTATGGGAATATTGCAGAAACTGTGTTACATGTCAGAAATACAAACCCCGTATTAGTAAGCTGGCAAGTCTACTACAAAGCTGGTTTTATGTTGGGAGTAGATCTCATGGGTTCTTTTTCACGTTCATCCCGGCTCAATGAACATCTGCTTGTAGTCGTGGATTACTGCAGCAAATGGGTCGAGATGTTCCCTTTAAGAACAGCCAAAGCTCACAATATAGCCACCATCTTAACCAGGGAGATTTTCACACGGGGGGGTACACCAGCTTACCTAGTTTTCGACAGAGGTCCGCAGTTCACTTCCCAGCTACTTAACACCATCTGCCGGCAATGGGGTGTGACCCAAAAGCTCACCACAGCCTACCATAGACAAACCAACATCACAGAACGGACTAACCGGACATTACAATTCATGATCGCAGCATTCGTCAAAGAAAACCACAAGCAGTGGGACTAATGGCTTCCTGAGTTCCGGTTAGCTATCAATACGGCCTGGCAGGAAAGCACTGGTTACACGCCAGCGGAGATAGCACTGGGACGCAAGCTAAAGGGACCACTGGAGAGAATGCTGCGTCGAAACATCTCACCTGATCATCCCGCCTATGCCACGGTGGAGCATCAGGAAGAACTGTTTCAAGTCGTCCGGAGCAACGTAGCCCGCGCCCAGGAACGGCAAGGGAGGTATTATAATGCCAGACGATGGGCAGTTCCCACAGTCTCGGGCAGAGGACTCGCATATGGCCAAGTTGGCTCCGAAATGGAAAGGACTGGCTAAATTCATAAAGGTTCTTAACAAGGTTAACTACCATGTAGAATGGATTAATTAAGCTGGACCATTTACGGGCCACGTAGCGAATTTAAAGCCCTTTTTCGGCAAAGTCACGCCTTCTTTCCAGGGGGAGGGGGTGTAACAGGCGGTTGCCGAGTTACGGGCTCCCAGCCAGCAGGGGCGCTGTGGGAACCGTTTATACTAAATCAATAAAAGAAGTGGTTGGGCTAGGTAACAGTCTGTTTTGTGTAAGGCCCGCCGAGGCATTTTTCTGAGCACATGTTTATGCGTTATATAACCCTCCTGCTGTGATTACGCAGGAGGTTTTTTTTTTTGTGTGTTGTTCTTTCTTTTCTCCTCCGTGTGGTCTTCTGCTCACCTTTGTGCAAGCGCAGCACGTGCGTTGTTTGGGCAGTGCTTGTGAGGAGGGGATCTTCGGCAACCGCCGCGTCGCCGCTAAAGGGACGTCTGTGCCCGGAGGACGGTGAGAGTGGAGTAGGCCGTTTCTTGAATTGTGTACTGTTTGGATAGACTTGGTGTTGGAGTTAGCAAGGACTCTAAACCTACGCTAAGCCAACAGACTCTGAGTGTGTGTGGTGTGAAATATAAGGTGTGAATGGTGTAATGAAACAAACATTAAATGTATATATACGTTAAATATATATTATCGGTATCTCTGGTGGTCCTTACCCCTTAATTCCTCTAACGGCTAGTTACTGTTTTAAATAATAGTAGGTGGTTTGTTACATTACCACTTTCCTACTTTCTAAAACTTTTTGTGCTCAGGAGATTCCATGTGATAAATAAAAATGAATAATACCAACTGTTCACGCGTTCATTCTCTATACACGTCTTATACAGGGTCACAAGCGGGCATGTTATCTATTCTAGGGGGCAAGAATTACATCCTGGACAGGATGCCAAACCACTGCAGGGGCAAAGAAGCACCTATACTCACACACTGCCAGTTATTTTTATCTGCATGTCTTTGGACTGTGGCAATAAATCACCTCAAAGAACCAAACAAACTTCATGAACCCAGATCGAAGTCCAACCCTGGACATCTTGTAAAAATGAAATCTATGCATATATAATTCATAAGCATATTCTAACATCAGCTCCAGAGGTATTAATTTATTGAATTCTCACACAGACTTAGATAAGTACTTCAGTTCAAGCCCTGGCTCAGCAGCACATTGTGATGCCTTGTGAACATTTGCCAGTAATCTACGCTGTGTTTAACCCTGTGTCTGTTGTCATGATTTATTATTTGGATTATTCTTTAGTTTAATTACAGTGCCAAAAATGTTTTGTCTTACAGCCTCAGTGTAGTAGTTTTACTTTGCATCATAACATTGAGAGGCTAGGTTATTTAATTGAAGTACTATTAGTGCAAAATGTTGAGTTCCATTTGTAATCAGATGACTGTGGATAGTTATAGGTGCTTGACTCAAGGTCAAGTAATATGGTCATGGGATGAGCATCATGGCAGTTGTAGTTTACTATCTCAAACACTGTGTCCACTCATATTTTGGTTTGAGTGGTTTGCGACTTAAACGTTAGCCTTAAAATAGAAAGAAAATCTCTGCTACACACTATATGCACCATGCACCTGACACTGATCATGCTTCATTGTACCACAGTGCTGTTGAATAATTGATTGTGACTGGTCATAACAGTAACTCAGATAATAGATCCTGGTATGATCTCAAATTAAAATTCAAATTTTATTTGTCACATACACAGTACAATATTCTGTTTATGTCTTCTATCTGTTAGTATCAACATGTCTCAAGCTCCAAGTTTCATGACACAATATCTTTCTCCATCATCATAATGGTGTCATTCATTATTGTTTTTTTCCTCTGTCTTTTGATAAGTCAATTTCTCTTCCTGCAATTTTACTGGGTGCTGGTTCATTATTTTGGCCATGGCATGCCTGCTGCAATGTATTGGTGATAGCGACATACGCATCTTTTAAAATACACCTCCAAATTAAAGGCTCATATTTTTCTGTTGTGAGGCTTTTCCAATTCTTATTGGTTTTCATCCTGGGATGAAGACTTTCCACCTGCAAGGTTTAAATGTACACACTTGATTTTAGTACATTAAATTTTCTAAAACAAATCCTTACCCATGGGTACTCAGCCTGCAAGGTTAACACTTGGTATCATTTAATTTCTTCTAAAATGTTGGTATTTATTTATCATTTTCAATATGTGATGAGTTCTCAAGTCCCCAGTCTGAGCTAAAACTCTTCCTTTAAGTTTTCTAACATATGTATAGTTTTGTGGATATACTGTAGGACTTTGCAGTTTCTTAGAGCTAAATTGTTTAATTTTATTTACTTTAACAGGAACAAAACAGAGTAATGCAACAACTGATTACAGCTGCTATAAAGTGATAACAGGAACCACAGGGCCAAGGTTAATAAAATGTTTCATTTTATTAATATAAGTGAATTAGTGGTCTTGTCCAGTAATCTAATAGTATACCATAGGCCTGGGTGATAGACCGATAATGATATATACTGAGGAGACACTTCCTCTATAATGAAATGAAACAAATGTTTGATAGAATGGCTGATTAAAAGCAATGCACTAGGGGAAAAAAGGATGCATTTAAAGGCTGATTATGTCATAGCATCACAATGAAAGCTGACACATTTTAAAGTATCCTTCAAATGGAGCCAACAAATGTGGCCTTCCCCAAAAATGAAGGGTGCAACAATGTATACTTCATAGCCCGATCTATCTGATCTTTAGTGAGCCGGTAAAAGAGTCAAGAAGAGATGATGGAAAATGCAAGATTTTTTGTTAGCCGGGAAAGAGTCAGGAAGAGATGATGGAAAACTCAGGACCTGAGTATATAAAAAATAAATATACTATAAAAAAAAGAGATATAAATTAAACAAAAACATGTTTATTATTTTAAATGGGGATTTATGCTATTCATGCTGTCTGTTAAAAATATAGCATTGTAATAGCTCATTAAAAATGATCAATAATTATTGATTTTTGAATGAAGAACAGAGGCTGAAGTCACCTCGCAATAAACCAATGCCATCTAAGCCGGAAATCAACTGGACTCCCGCCAGGGGCTTTCTAGCTAGTCACAAGTGCACTGTAGAACTGGCACCCACACACTGAGTAAAAGTTAATGGAGCACCGCTTCCCACGTTACTAGACCCCGGGAGCGCAATAACATTAGCCCGGCCCGCGGTGGTTCCGCCCAATGCCTTGCCTTGCAAGCCAATGCCAGTTACCCGTGTACATGGTGGTCGGCAAAAGGTTCTGGCAGTGCACATTGTGCTCGAGGACAACAGGGGTAAAATACAATCTCAAACCTGTTATTCTCCCACTCAAACTTCCTAGGTCGTGACTGCCCGGCTTACTACTCACAAAAACGAGCCAGCTGCGGGGAAAGCGTGCCGTATGCAGATCAATCCCAATGGTATTGTCAAATCTCACTTATGGATGCAATAAAACATTAATAACAGTGTTGCATAGGAACATTAATCCAATGGAGATGTCTGTTTCTTATGTGTTTCAATACAGTGGCGATTTCATTAAGACTGCAAGGGAAGCTCAGCTTCCCCTATAATGTCACAAAATTAATGGTCAAATTATGTACTATTGTATTAAC
>JAOVVA010000032.1:8891464-8905436 GCA_028565275.1 Leiocassis micropogon | reverse complement strand
GATAGATAGATAGATAGATAGATAGATAGATAGATAGATGGATATATTTATAAGGTTCTGTTGACATCAAGATGGTAGGTGCTGATCTGCTTCCAACAACTATGAGTTAAGCCCCCTCATTGCACGAGGTGGAGCTGACCATGGTGCTGAACACATACTTTGTTTTCCTCTTGGTTCATAACATTACATTGTTGCATAATCTTGGTTGCTTTAGGAAAATTCATAAAATTGTAAGCAAAGATAATATAATTAATGGTGATTTTACTGCTTTCAAATGTCAAAGTATGTCAAATAAGCAAAAATGAACTCTACCAGTATGTAAGGGTTTAAAAAAAATCTTAGTCTAAAAGCTTGTCTTTTAGATAAAGGTGTTTTTTAATAATACAAAGCAGATGGGGGTATAAGAGAAATCAGCTGTTTAAACTGTAATTTAAAAATGCCTGTAGGCCACAATCAAAATGTTTATTATAGCTGCATAATATTTGGCAAAATCATACTGGTCATTTGTCAAGAGACAGAGAGTCAATTCATAGGGGTCTAATTATGAGAGAAAGGGATAATGAGAAGGAGAATAAGTTAAAGAGAGTAATGGGTTGAGATAGAGAGAAAAAGACAGGGGGAGGTGAAAGAAGGAGATTATTCATGTAAACCTCTTTGCCTACAAACTGGTTTGCTGGATACTCAGCAGTGCTTTAAATGAAGTCAGTGTTTGCATGAGAAGTGGATTCACTACCCTTAATAAATCTTCTTCTAAACTGCTCAACTTTGACAAATCCACTGTAGCTGGCAGTACTGAGAAGAGGTTCCAACTGGGGGGTTGGGGTCATTCAAAAAATAAGGCTTACATTCTGTATCAGTCTTTTTGTTGCCGTGTGGCTTTTAGTTTCATTTATATGGGGATTAATGTCTCAGGGTAAGGTCTGTCATAAATTTTACACAACATTTATATAAAGAATTAATGGGCAGCAATTAAATTATTGTGGGATGAGGTTGTTTATTTTTTATTTTCCTTGATAAAATGAAAATTTCTGAAACTGAAACCATATTTCTGGAAACACTAGGCTGAAAAAAAAAGTTCCCTGTAAAGTATCAAACTTCAAATTCAAATTCCATTTTTTTATTTGTCACATACACAGTCATACACAATACAATATGCAGTGAAATGCTTATATGACTGCCTGTGACTTTAAGAACAAGATTATCAATAAGAAATAAATTATGGCATAAAATAAGAATAAAATATAGAAAAAAGAGAAAAGAACAAAATATAAAAATTATATATATATACTTAGATGTACAAAACATAGACAATATGGCTGTACAAATATGGAAAATATAGAAACAGTTGTGAAAATTGGTATAGAGTTTAAATAGAATTTAAATAGAAATGTCCGGGGAGTGTAAAAATATGCATGAATGTGAAGATGTAATGACCATAAATGTGCAATGTGCAAAAGTGTGCAAAAATGAAATAGTTGCCACTACATTGTTAATCTCTGTAAGACATGTTTGTTGTAAATATATAAAATATATGTCTATAAAATATAACATTTTCTCTGATCATCTGATCAAGTAAGGAAATAAATGTCATCACATTTACTCCCCCCCTCGCATTTTTTTTTTACTTTGACATTGTCATTCTTTAATATTTCCATTTCTTCAAAAACTGTGGCTACAGATGGTGTTAGTGTGCTAGCAGGCACTTTCATTTTTACTTCTGTTGTTTTCCTGCATATTGAGTGGGATGACATGTTTTCAAGTGGTTTATCAAATCCGTAGTGGAGATGTCCTCTGGCATCATACCCCCTCTTGAGACTTGGCATGAATAGTGATTAGAAATTGTAGCAAGTGTTAAATCCTTCCACACAGCCGACATTTTCACTGTTCATCTGCTGCTGCTCAAACTGTTCAAACATGTCTGTGCTAATGGATGTAAAAAAGCAAAGGAAACCTGTTTCTTTTTATCATTAGAATTATTTTTAGAAATGTTTGGGTTGGCTGTATTATATATGGTATTTACAGTTGGGTAGCATCTACTATGTTACATCTTTAAAGAACTAAAGCAATATTATTGCTCCATTTATTTCTAGAAAAGTTTCTCAATATTGGAAGTGGTTTATACAGTAATTATAGCTATCACTGACATAGGTCTTAAATATGCCTCTGGAATTGTTTTTCTGCCTGAGTTTACTTTCTTTCTTCTGCTAAATGGCTCCAGATTTAGACACAATTAAGACAAAGTTATATGACCCATACCAAGTAAATTGTTGGCAGACACTCTGAAAGCATTAATCTTTTCACAACTGGGCAATTGTTTAATGCAGATATACATTTTCATTTGTCCCATGCATTATGTAGATGTAGTGTCACTTGGTACTGTGTAGGAGTTTTTTAGAGTAATTTATCTTACCAAAGTAGAAAATCTTACCATAGCTTTAATCAAGCTTCATTATTTCATTCACCTTCAGAAACTTCTTTATTCTCATCAGGGACTTAGTGGGTGAGAATGACGCAAGGTGAGATGGGATGCCGGCATGTGCCACATTTATTGTATTATTTAACATAACTACTACTGCAGCAACTGGTTTTTTTTTTTTGCTTTACAGGAAAAAAAAAATAAAAAATTGCAGCCTTGTACTAAAAAAAAAGGGAAAAAAGGTTTTGGTCTTCATAGCTACTGTAGATTCCCCACTCATGACAATTTTACAGGGGTTAATGTTAAAATCATATGAAGCCACAATGTCATGCATAATTAGGGGCATGTCTGATGTCCATTACTTTAGCTAACCAGCTTCCTGGAAATCATGTAGTTTAACATACCACTAGAAATCTGGGAGCGGACACAGGACAACAAGACAATGTGTGGAGTTTGAATGACAAGAGTTCAATCAAATGCATTAATTAATATTTTAACATTAGCCAACATAGCATTTAATCTAAGCTAAAGCTAAACTGAGTTAGGTAGACAGGTTCCAAGCAACAGCCAGGCTCTGTTTGTTTCGCTCATTTGCCGATTTATGGATTAACTGGGTTTTAGTGGAGTGTGGTCCTACCAAGACGGTGACGAACAGAGCTCCTAATTTGAGCTTTAAAACCACTTTTTAGAAAACATATGGGTGATATAATGAAAAGTTTGTCTAGTTTTTTTTATTAAGTCTATTTTCCCCAACTTGCAACTATCTACATTTTTACACAGTGGAAGGTCACTTGGAAAACAAGTAAGCAAACCGGAAAACAACACCTACACAAACACACTCTCTTTTTTGTCAGCTTCTTTTATGCATAAACTTGTTCAAATTGAAGCACAGTATGGTTTTTGCCTATAGACATCCATTTTTCTACATGACAGGTACACTAATCGATTAGAAAGATCACACACAATATACATCAATGCAGGTAAATACAATCATGGGTCTGGAGTGAATGAGCCCAGCCAAGCTGACACTCCCTGTGGACAGATCGCTCAGCACAAGTGACTCTATCGATTGGTAAGTTACACAAGCAGGGCTGAGTCTGAGATCTACAGAAAGCATGATGTGAAAAACAGAGCTGAACAGAGAGAGCCCTCAGGGGCAGACCAGTCAACATGAGATCAAAAGAAATAAGGATATAGAAATGGTAAATGAATTAATAACTGTATGCTAAAGGTAGTCAAGGGATTCACATTTTCTGTGAGCTGTGTTGAAGATTGCAAAACATATTGGGTTTTTATTATACAGAAAATGAACAATAAAAACCCTAATAACTTTTGCAATCTTTACACATCTTCAACACAGCATAATAACAAAAGTGATTTAATTCATTTTGTGCATAATAAAAATATATAGGCTTATTATTAAACCATGTTAATTTTTATTCAAGGTGGGCAAAACACTCTTGTGTTGTGCAAATATATGTATTTATTTAGGCAAAAATAAAATGATAAAGATTGCTCAGAAACCCTCAGCATTACAGCATTTACAATAACAATGTGCTGACAATCAAATAATAACTCATGGTTAACTCAAGCCCAATTAATACAAAGCAAATTTATTCCAGCAAATCACACAAAGTAATTGTGTCCTGTCTCACACAGGGGAAAATAAAGACTCAAAGAAACATCCCCTGTGATATGTGGTATAAAATGGGATTATACCAAATGAATGATAAACAATAAATAAACAGAGTAAACAATAAATAAACAAAGAGTGTAAGAAATAACATTACAGAACTATTATGACTAATCTAAACTCTACCGGTTTCTATTCCTGATGACAAGGGAGCTTTTTTTTTTACACAACGTGCCCAGACAGAGAAACAACCTCTCACACGAAACTGATTTGACAGGTGTTGCCAAGTGCTTGTGCGCAGAGGAGGTCGCTTTGCTGAGTGCCCCTTAGTTTTCGCACCACCCCTGCTAGCAGGCCCTGCCCTGTAATGCTCCACACATTACTCAGTAGAATCTACCTCTTCGTCAGAATCAGACAGAAGCAATGATAGAGAGGGTTGCTTATTCTAAGATGGCTCAGACTGTGCTCCTGCTCCAGTTGAGCAAGTCTCCCTTTCCTTAGCAAGGCATTGATTTAACTCCACACCTCAGCCCTCTCAGCTCTGTGTAACCTCTCGATGTCCTTAAAACTAGGCTCTGATAGTGCTCTGATAACTCTTTAGCAATGTCATTTGTTTACCTTGAGTTTCTGCATAGCTTTAAGTTCTGCTTAAATCTTACCATGTAGTCTACAAGTCTACAATAGTTATGTATCTGCAGTAATAGACACTTCATTTAGGAACGTCTAATGTTTATTCACACAAGGTATTGAATATCAGCAGGATGAAAATAAATTCAAAAAGCCTGCTTTTAGATCCAAAAAACTAGAATATATGCAAATGCAGTTTCAATGGATTTTAATACATTTAGGCAAACAAGTACAAAACAGTGTTCAATAATAAAATAAAAATCTCTGTAGTCAGACACAGAAATACTGAGCATATACTTTGCAATGGCACAAAGAAACACAAGGTTTTTATACAAAACTAATCAAAGGGACATACTTAAAACTGGTGAGAACAATGGTGACACACTAATAACAAAACTGATCTCAAGACAGCAGAGGACCAAACCAAAGGGCACATGGCAATGTATATAGACACTTGACAAACCACTTGGTAGGACAAGGAAAACCATGATAGGCCTCCCGCCAAAAGGCATTGTTCCAGATGTCTTTTTTTTAACCCAAAAATTGGTGCTTCCACACGTTTGAAAAAATATCTACCAGGTGTCCAGTGTGCTGAGGCAAGCATTGTCCACTCAAAAGAGCAGGCAGGCAGTGAAGCAAAGCAATGTCCTCAGTGGTACAATATGCTACATCCTCAGTAGGACAGGGTATGGGACAACAACATCCCTAATAGGGTTGGGGGATGAGACAGGTTTTAAACTGGATGCTTTTCTTAAGGCTTGTAAAGCCGCTTCCTTGCCCCCTGGCTTGGGCAATGTTTGTGAGGCCATCCCATCAATCTCTGATTTGCATTGGCCATGGAGACTACTACTGGAGACTGGCTGTGGGAACTGTCTCCTTGGACCTCTGGCAAGATCTTGGCATTGAAGGTCACCTTATTGACCTAGACATGACACAAGGCATGACATTTCATCAGTCTGTAACAAGCTCATCAAGAGTGCCTCATTGCCCTCTGGCTTGAAGTTATTGTGGGAGGCTGCCATATCTGCCTTTCTCTTAAACTCATATCGGAAGGCCTCTTTGTCAGCTTCAGTCTGGAGCTTGGCTTGGGAGGCCACCTTTCTTTTACGGTGTTACAGTAGTCCCTTTACATTTTCCTACTACATCAATTATCTCAGTAAAATAATGACATTAAATGGGGGCACAAATGGATGCAAGGGCAGTGTAATGTGGTTTTAGCAGATAAATAAATTTAGTAGGCAAACAAGTGCGAAAAATGTATCAAAATCATAGACAGAAACCAGCTGGGTGTGAGGTGATGTGCAAATGTACAATTCAAGGGCTAGTTAAAATCAAAATCATAATGAGGAACAAATACCAAAAATAACATGAGGCTTTGTAAAGGACACTGAGCATTTACTTCGCAGTGACACTAAGGACCACAAAGGCTTTTAAGGGGAGGGGACTAGACAGGAATAAAATCAAAAGTCACATGGGAAGTGTTCACAGACGCTTAATGCGAAAGCCAGTGCTGTAGCGCTGCATGCTGCAGTGTGCGTCAAAAGCTAGAGTAGGCAGCAAACAGTTTCAGGGGGCAAAACCATGACAGAATGCAACTATAAAAAGACTAATTAAAACTTCAGTCTTACCCCGGGTTTCGAAACTCCACATCCTAACACTAACACTATTCACCTGCCACCTCCCACGAGCTGTCAAGTAGGACTACACTACAGTCATGACTTGCATGGAACTGTTAAAATAAAAGACTTTTAAACACCGGGGCTGGGAAAGTAAGAAATACAGTAATACTTGAGCATATTCTGAAGGAAAGAAAGAAAGGGTGTAGAAAATGAGGGTGCTTTCTAGAGTTTTTCTTCCTATTATATTGTTAGCACTAGATAGCTTTTAGAATTAGTTTTTCATGAACCAGTGGTAGACATCAATATCGGTCAGTGGATAATAAAATGTACTACATTCAACAATATCATTAAATATCAACTACAAAATGTTTGTTTCTTTCTTTAATAAACAAATTCACTGAATAATGAGACCTTTGTTTGTGTTTGCATCTGTTAGCAGTGATTCCAGGGTTGAGTGTTGATTGTTGCTCTTATTGACGTTTGCATGGAGTGCACTATTCAACCATACTGTATGTGTCAAATTAATGCTTGAAAAAATCAGAGATAAGACAACAAAAAGACATCAAGACACAAAA
The DNA here is from genome assembly GCA_028565275.1 of Leiocassis micropogon. Classification (NCBI taxonomy): domain Eukaryota; kingdom Metazoa; phylum Chordata; class Actinopteri; order Siluriformes; family Bagridae; genus Leiocassis; species Leiocassis micropogon. The sequence goes on along the minus strand of JAOVVA010000032.1, from coordinate 8,898,566 downwards.
GGATTGGACAGCCGTAAATGCAGCAAAATCTGTCAACATTTACCATGATCTTCAGAAATAAATCTTAGCATAGTTACTCAAACCAGTGCAGCCTACACAACATATTCGTTATGGCATGCAATGCTGTTTCAGTAATCCGGTTCAATGGTGCGTAATGAGAGTTCAATTCCATGACCTCAGATGTGCTGAGTGAATACTGTAATCACTCTTGCATAAGCACGAGCATAATTTATCGCTGTTACACTAGAAGGCTATTTTTTTATGTCAGGAAATGAATTATGCAACTTTTTAAATTATGTATTTAAACATTGCTTTAGTGTATTGCTTAATGCAGAGGTATTCAAAATGTGGGGGAGGCCACCGGGGTTAGGGTAAGGAGTGAGATGGAAAATAAAAACTAAATAAATATTTAAATGACAATATCAAACCTGCAAATGTTTTTTTGCATTTGAACATGATTGTCATTTTTAACACTGGAGAACTAAACTTCTAAAAGAAAATAGAAGATAAGCTTACCAACTTTTGTGATGAGTCAAACACTGTAATATAAGCACAGCCTTGGTTTCTTGCTTTTTGTCAAAAAGTGTTTTTGAGTTCAGTGAAAATGGTTAACGTGTATTATTTCATAAAGCAATTAAAAGAGAACAATAAGCCCCCAACAAAGTGGTAGATCTAACAATCAAAATAGACAGAGAATAATGCTTTGTTTAAAGTTAATTAGAAAGTTAGAAATTCTTGCATGGAGATAGGGTACACCATGGACGGGGTGCCAATCTATCACAGGGCACACACACACACACACACAAACACACACACACACACTATGGGCTAAATTTGAAAGGCCAACTAAATTAATCTGCATGTCTAGAAAACAGTCCCCGGAGATACACTGTATGTGCTGTACCCACATACAGCCCAGGGTCGGAAACCGAATCCTTGACCCTGGAAGAGCAAAGCCACAGTGCTAACCACTACACCACTGTACCACCTTAAAGCTATAAAAAGTGATAATTTATTCAGAGTATTGTAGTTATAGAATACCTGCTGTGACAAATTTTTATTTCTTAAAAACATTTCCTAAAAACATAAAACCACTGTAAATGCCAAACCAAACATCCTAAATCTTACCATCACATCAAAAATATGAACATGCTTTCATTTGTTTCTTTCTATTTTCTAGAATACCTGCCTATAACAATAACAGCTTAGCTAAGATGTTGAATAGCAACGTGCCCTAGCAAAATGGACATGGCCAATTGAGTCTGTAATCAAATCCCTGCTCTAAAGATGTGATGAGGTCTTAAAACCTGTTTTTGGCTCTAACTAATTTCAGGAAAGCATGCCATTGTTTGTAGTAGAAACTATAATACTATAAAACTAAAAAATGTCTAAAATTTCACCATGTGATAGATTTTCCCTGGCTGCCATACATGTAACTAGATTTACTGTAGTAGTGATTAAGCCTGAAACTTATTACATTGAGCATACTATAAAACATACTATAAAATTAATATGTACAAAGCAGACTACATGCTTTTAAACAATATAACCAACATGCTAATACATACTTCCCAATGACCAGTGTGAATGCCAGCAAATCAATGTGTTCAATAAAACCAAAAGTACTTTTATAAAACATAACATATGCCAAACAAATGACCAAAAAACATCCTCAGACTTACATTTACATTTAGGCATTTGGCAGACGCTCTTATCCAGAGCAACTTACAAAAAGTGCTTTGAAGTTTACATCACTGGATACTTACACTGGGATACTAGGTTACTAACTTCAGACTTCAGAACTAAAAGAAAAGGGTGACTGTATATGCTGTAAAACCAATATGTGTAATACACTTATTCATTAGGCATTCTCTTTACTTAGCCTGTAGAGGGTCGCAAGAGGTCTGGACCCTATCCCAGGAGGATTAGAGCATGAGGTCCCCACACCCTGGACAGGTGCCAATCCATCCCAGGGCACAAGCATGCACACACTCTCACACTATGGGCAATTTGAAAATGGCCATTAGCCTACATTAGCCTAGAAACTGGAGTACCCAGAGGAAACCCACTAAGCACAGGGACAGCATGCACTCACACAAGCCCAAAGGCAGGACTCGAAACCTGGAGGTGCGAGGCCACAATGCCAACCACTTCGTCACCATGCCACTATGTGTAATACAGTATATTCAAATTTATTCCTTGCGTGCTACCCCATATTTCTGACAGACACATTTGAAATTAAATTCTGCCATGCTCTCACCCTCCCTCCTCCTTTCTTTACCTTAAATGTGTTAACATACTAAAGCAAAACCTGTTGATGAGCCAGGGAAAATCAATCTACAGTACTCTGTATCTGGATTCACCACACAGCCTGTCAGTGCAATTAAGAATGCCATATGCAGGATGGGAATCTAGATAAGTTGGCTAGGAGTATTGACTCCAGCGTTAGGAACAAGACCTTTTTAGTGTTTTTTGCAACTTTTCTACTTTTAACTTCACTCACCCCACAGAAGGTTCTTTTCTAAACATTTTAGAAATAGAGAGTGGATTTGTTCCATTTTGGTCTGATGAGGTCATTTCTTAGCAAACACAATAACAAAAGTTGCTTATCAGATTCAGTAAATTGTGTGTGTGTGTGTGTGTGTGTGTGTGTGTGTGTGTGTGTGGTCTATTGCCTCAAGGTTAGAAACCAATTATATAAAGGCTTCCATTCACCTCACACATCACTGTTTCAGTTGAGATGAACCTGTGAGCAGTTCAATGACTAACATTTTTGGAAATACAGATATACGGAGGGAGAGAGATAGATAGAGAGAAAGAGCGAGAGAGAAAGAGAGAGAGAGAGAGAGAGAGAGGGAGAGAGATCAGCCGTCATATTTGAATCACATGACTAATTTTGTGTATTTTCCCTGTCCTGCCAAAACAGCTCTGACCTGTGGAGACATGGACGTAGCTAAAGGTGTGATATGGTATCTGCCACCAAGATGTTTACAGCAGCTTCTTTAAATCCTGTAAGTTGCAGGGTTGGGTGTCCACGAATCAGATTTTTTTTTTCTAGCACAAGCTTGATGCTTGGTTTTGGGGAATTTGGAGACTATGTCAAAACTTGGAGACCATGTCAAAACTTGTCAGTTTTATTTTCTTGCTTGAAAGTTTTGGTGCCATCGCTTTCTGTAACAAAGAACAAAGAGTTGAGTTTGAATTTGAGTACATTGAGTAAAATCTAGTTGACTATGCCAACAGTAGATAGGTATACAAATATGAGCCATAACATATACATCGCCACCAGGTGAACTGATGAACAAAAGTATACATTATAATGTCTATATTACTATAATAATATATAGAAGCCTATCTATATTCTCAGGGACCAAAGGCTATCCAGCGCTAATGTTAGACACCATAGCCCACCTATAGGAATCTCATAGAGTCACAACCTGAGGGGTCAGCACCGCCCCAGTGGCACAATGGTATCCTAAAACATAGGTGTTTTTAATATTAAACGTTTAAAGGTTATCCTGTTTGGTGTATAATCACTATTATTAAACACTTACTATGTTTATTATTCCATCAGTTTATTAAGGATGCACTGAAATTTTAGAAATGCAAAAGAAAGATAATTATTTTGATCAAATGTTTAATTAATTGTTGGTGTCATTGATGTGCTGCAACACAAGTTTACAGGTTTACATAAAAAATATTTATCCCTATCAAATTTTAAGGCAGTTCCCAGTGCACACTGTTCTCTTGCTTTTAACTATGAATAAATAATTTAGCCTTTATGTACAGATCATATTTCCAGAGCTATAATCTAGCCTATGTTTTTTTTTTATTTTTTTTTAACATGACCATACCACAGGCTGAAGACATCCTTTTGAGGTTGGCAGAGGTTTTGAAGTGTAGATGATGCCTGAACCTGCCCAATGTTTCCAACACCTGTATTGTGTTACGGTAACTAGTGCACTGATGTGTGTGATGTATCACCTACATGGCAGTGGTAGGGGCTTGCTGTTGCTCTGATGTTGCTGATCAGAGGATGCATTAAGGATCTATCTGTCAGCCCTGTTGTGTTTCTGAAGGGCTGCATAGAGGCCAGATGTTGTCTAATAATTCAGCTTCCTATTTAATCAGTCCTTCCAGTATGTATATACTATCAAAGGACATGGATTTTATAGTATTTAACATGGACTATTTCAAACGATAAGTAGCAATCTGCAGATACGAAAGGCTACAAAATGGTCTATGTGTTTCCTACACAATAGGTAACAATGGTTCCCGCCTCCTACAGTCTCATTTCTAATACAATACAATCCTTTAAGCTGTATTTTATATTCTATTAATCTATTTTTGGACAGAAGCTCACAGCATGTTATGATAACTAAATTAGATTTGGTTATGCTACATGTTTCATGAGTAATCAAATATTTGTATTACTTCATGCTCACATTTTCTGTAAAATATTCATAACAAAAACTAGTAAGATATGCGTAACCAGAACATCTGTCTGATTGAAAAGCGGCTTGGAATTTTCTTCATTCGCTCAGCTTTTTATATTTCTTCCAGTCTGAACCCTGTAAAATAAAAATTTCATGATAGTTATCAAAATTCAGAGCAGATGTAAGTGCACATGCTGTGCACATTATAGTTTTCAATGGACTTATGTGTTGCTTCCCATCTCTACCAGCAAGCCAGGGGATCAACTGACTTTATCATTCTGGGTGTATTCAGACCTAATGCCTAGTGTTTCTGAAGCAGGCTCTGAAGCCACTAAAATAAAAGTTACTTAAGATGAATAAAGACAAAAATATGAATATTACCATTCAAGGACGATGCTACACATAAATCAAATCACTGCTTGAATCATTCCAGCACAACTCTCAACAGTAGCCATGGAATTCATAACAATAACCTTTATATGTTTTGGAACTCTCCCACATTCATCCAAACCAACATGATATCAAGATCTTAGAAAACTACACAGCCTTTGACAGTTTGGTTAGTAATTTTGAAATGTACAGGTAGTTGCAGAATAGAAAGCAATTCATTAGTTATTTGTATCTGGATCATAGTGGCTCTTAGTAAAGAAATTGTATTTGAGTCCATAAATATGCTGAATTCCTACAATTTGTTACTATTTGATAACCCCTCCAGAATTGTCACAATTTCAACACATGATTATTCAAGAATCGTCACAGTTCTAATATGAACCACCATGATTCAAACCCCTACAAATAGCGCTCATTCCCTCACAGTCACATGGTGACACTGGCTGGATGATAGAGCAATGTCCAACCAATATACTGTAGTGTTCCTAACTAGTCTGAGTGGCTGCATTTTGGAATGCACTACATAGGATAATCAACCGCTTTATTCTCTTCCAAATTTAGTGCACTGAAATAGGAAAAATAAAGCAATTCCAGTGTCAGCCCTAAAGTATTTGCTAGGTGAAAAAAAATTGCAGCAAGTCTTGGCAAATCATAGATGGTTCGACAGCAATCATAGCAATCATTATATAACAACTGGTCAGTATTTGGTGACAGTTCATAGGCAGTTCATAAACAGTTCATAGACAGTTCAGAATAAGTTTTGTCATGGTTCAGAGTGGAGCCTTTAATGGGTCATTAGTATAGCATTCCACTGTGTAGCTAATGCAGTCAACACGTACTTGATTGGGTGTGGAGTGACTGAGAGCTATTAAGAATTTCAATCCAGAACAATTTGGCAGGCTCTATCAAAAAGTTCAGGATTGTGGAAAAATTGCCTTACTACAGATGTCAGTCATAGGCAACTCTAATTCATCATTTGATTCACTATTAATTAAGATCTGCTGCACTGTTGTACTAATAACCTATACATTTTCTACATTATCTCCTCTAGTTGCTGCTTTATATTCCTTCAATCAAATACTGTTAAAGTTAAAGTCAAATCTATTTTTAAATCACATTTAACATAAATTTGTTGATAGTTGATCAAAGTGCTATACAATTGTGATTGTGAAATAGCTGCAGACATTAAAACAGACTATGAAATTTGCATGTGCACTTTACAGTATGTTGTCTTGTGTTATCTTTCGTATGGTAATGTCTTTTGTATAGTACTTCAAAATAGTTTTTGATGATTTATGGTGTCAATTAGTTTTGTCTTAGATAGTCAGCTAATTAGGTGTCCTAGGTAGCTAGTTAGTTTCTGTTACATGTACAGTATGTAGCCCCTTTGTCCTGAAGGAATGCTGTTTCGTTTCACTGTGTACTGAACTGTATATGGTTAAAATGACAATAAAAGCCTGCTTGACTTGAAAAACAGATAATAAAAAGAAAAGAATATGAAACAAAACAAAACAAATAAGATTATATATAACAATAAGATTCCCACCTTCAAAACAACAATTAAATAATACAAATAATTAAAAAAAGAAAAGAGTATTTCCTAATACTGTCTTAAAGGTAAATTAAAAGGTCTTTAGTTGAGATTTAAAAATAAGAAAAGGTAGGGGTCTGCCTGATGTACAGGGGCTACTAAAAAGGTATGATCGCCTCAAATATTCAACCTAGATTTGGGAACTGTAAGTAAAAGTTGATCACCAGACCTGAGAGATTGTGCTGGATTGTATGGCTACTGAAGGTCAGAAATACAGTATATGGTGGTGTTATATTATTCAGGGCTTTTTAGACTATTAACAAGATCTTAAACTTGACTCTAAACTGCACAGGAAGCAAGTGTAAGGATCTCAGGACAGGATTTATGTGTTCCCATTTATTTGTTGCCATTAAAAAACATGCAGCAACATTGTGGACCAACTGCAACCGTGCAAGAGAGGCCTGGCCAACAGCAACATAGAGGGCATTACAATAATCAAGCTGACGTAAAATAAACGCATTTATAAACTTTTTTAGATTGTTTTTTTTTTTGTTAAAAACAGCTTGACCTTGGACAACAATCTAAGATAAAAAACTTTAATAACATAAATTAATTTATTTCATTTTAAATCACTGTCCAGTAAAACCCTAGCAGTTTCTAGAAATTTGGTTTTACATATGATTTGGATTTTACATATGAGTTCATCTTCCAGACATCCCAACAGTGGTTTTAAACTGTATGTAAC
>JAOVVA010000032.1:8876600-8888173 GCA_028565275.1 Leiocassis micropogon | reverse complement strand
TGTGTGTGTGTGTGTGTGTGTGTGTGTGTGTGTGTGTGTGTGTGTGTGTGTGTGTGAGAGAGAGAGAGAGAGAGATTATTTTGGTTCTGCTGTCAGATATAATGCGGCTTTTTAACACATTTGAGATCTTCTTTTCCAAAACAAAGCCTGCGAAATTAAATGGAGAAAAGGGTAATTTTATCATTTAAAACATTTTAAAACACAACCATAAACATTTCGCTAATGTAGTAACAATATTGCAGGAACATGGAAAGTAACTATAAATAATATTTAAAATATAATATAATAATAGTTATAATATAATAATATTATAACTATTATGTTGAGAAATGCCTTGTATTATGAGCGTTTGTTAATGGCATGGTAAGAATGATAGTATCTTGGTTCTTAGTCGAGAGTCAGTGGTAGCTCAGCAGGTTAAGGCTCTAAAGGTTGGCTGTTTAAGCCCTATTTCCAGCAAGCTGTCACTTTTGAGCCCTAGAACAAGACCCTTAACCCTGTCTGCTTAATGGGTTCCATGTCATGGAAGCATTCTGGCCACAACTTTCTACACTGGATTATGCAAAGAAAAAAATTTTATTACATAGAAATATATATATGTAATAATTAACATTGTAAAGTGACACATAAAGACTTTTTTAGACCTAAGAGTCTAAAGAGATAAAGGCTAAAGCCCTACAAAGAAATCTGATCGGACGTGAGGCTTTCCACAATTGTTTATAATAGACAGTAACAGCACTGGGACATTTAACTACAAGTATCACTCTTTGTCCCAAGTGTCCTTATAACCGTTAATTACACTAACTGATGGTTGCCGGCATAAAAGTAGATATGTACTGAGGAGAGAGCAGCTGCCGGCCAAAAATTAGAAAACACATCTGATAAAGTTGTAATAAAGTCATATTAAAAAAAAACACTTAAGTTGCTTTTAAGTCATTCCGAATTGCATCTGAACCATCTGTGTTCTTTTATTTATGACTACAAAAGTAAAACAAAAAAAATCTTCCAACACAAGGCTCTTCAACCCTTGATCATGCACACTACTTGATGTGTGGGACAATGGATTGTACTGTACACCCTACTGCACAAGCTATCCCTTTAACACTATTTGGGATTTAACCTGGAAGTTAACTGAGCCGATAGTTTAAAACAGAATAAGTGGAACTATAAAGAAAACTACAGGACTGTCCACAGGGGTCAGTTGCCATCTCCACCAATCGCAGTTAATTAGTTCCACCAGTCCACCAGCATACTGTATGTGGAATAAATTAACTGGTTAAATAAACACACAAATCATAATCTGTTGATAATACATAGTGTTTGTGGAACTGTATAATAGCAATATCACTCAGGTGGTGCACTTCTGCCTATGACCGCATCATAGCCATGCTGATATTCATCCTCTCGTGTGATATTGCTTAATTATTTCACAAGCACTTTCTTGATAGTGTGGTATGTTTAGAGTGTTTTGCTCTCTGTTATCACCTAACATGACTGTTACTGATATCCTGCAAGAATCCACAGTCTTGACTAGAAAGAAATCCGCTGCTCATTTCTTCATGTCTTTACAGTATGTATATTTTTCTTACAAGCATTCATGGTGCTGTTACACGTGTCCAAAAAATACAAAAGAATCAACTGCACGACCTTTTCTACTAGCAAATAACCTGATATGGAATTAATAGAATACATTACATCTACTTTGTTTAAAAAAAAAAAAAGAAGAAGAAAAAGAAATTGAGATGACAGTCTTGTAATACCGTTCGAGTCAACTGCTATTTTCATAGCATGCTCAGTGTGCAAGTTGAAAGCTCTTGTTTAGGATGTTATACAATGAAGGTGATTATAAAGGACAAGAGTGAGTGGGCAAGTCAACTTAAAACAAGTGTAAGTGCATAAGAGCACCCTGCAGCTAGAAACTAACCCTTACCTGCAATGTGCAGTTTCTAAGCAACACTAAGCACTTAAAGTCCAACAAAATATTATGGATTTTTTTCCCTTTTAATTTAAGACCTCTGCCATTGTTATCTAAATTGATTTAAAATTAAATGAACATGCACTTCTTGTTCAGTCAATGTCATTTCCACCTATTGACTAATAAATAAACACATCCCTTAAATCCGTACAGTATTTCCCTTGTTTCTTTATTGCTGACAAAAGTAATTTGCTAAAAACCTTTCTGTGGTCTAGGGTTCAGCTCTACCCAGGAATCACCATTTTTATTTAGCTTACAATAGAGAAAATAGACTTGTTTTGTGAATTACAGGATTATAGAGCTACAGCAAGTCAGAGCCAAAAGCAAGGCAAGGTCAATGTCCTGCTGTTTGCTGCAAACAAGAACATCAACAACCTTTTTTTACTACCATTTACTAAAGTAAAGAATCAGTGGCTATAATATATATTTATGGTGGAAACGTTCCAACAGCTATCCCGAGAATATATGTGTATATGCTAAACATTTCACATCAGACTGATTTCTCAACAACGTGCAGTTCAGAGCTTGCAGAACTAATGAAGATATTTCGAATGACAGTACCTTAACTTTAGATCCTAGAACTGTAAGTGTTGCTCACTCATTGTCTATACCACTTTATTCTGTATTCAGGGTCACAGCGGACACCCTGGACACCCTGGTGCTAATTTATCACAGGGCACATACATACAGTACACACACACTACAGGTCATTTGGGAACGACAATTCCCAATTAGCTCAGTCGGTTAAGCCTGTGGGTTACTGGGTTACTGATCGGAAGGTCGGGGGTTCGAGCCCCAGTATTACCAAGTTGTCACTGTTGAGCCCTTGAGCAAGGCCCTTAACCCTATCTGCTCCAGGGGCGCTGTAAGCTGGCTGACCCTGCGCTCTGACCCCAGTTTCCTAATTGGGATATGCAAAGAAGACATTTCACTGTGCTGTAAAGTACTTGTGACAAATAATTTAATATTCTTCTTCTATTCTTCGGACTGCCAGAGGAAACCAGAGCACCCGAAGGGAACCCACCAAGCACGGGAAGAACATGCAAACACCATGCATAAGGCATGAATCGAACCTGGACCCTGGAGGGGCAAGGCAACAGTGCTGACTATTAAGTCGCCAAGCCACCTGCTGTTAGTGTTTCTGTTTTTCAAGTTTTTCAAGTTAATGTTTGTTAAGCCAGTTTTTTGAGTTTAGCCACACTTATCTTGATGATATTGCATACTCATGCAATATGCATTTTTGGGCTAATTATTTTGAGTTATGGTTTAAATGTACCAGTGAATCAGGGTGAAACTTTTTTAAGACAGTTTAATCGGAGTACTCTTTAGTAATATAAATGTTAAACCTGACTATGGAAGATATGGAATTGTGTTTTAGGAGCGAAAGAAGAGGGTAGATTCATTCTATATAGATTCTGAGTATATATTTTTTTAATGTTGAGAGAAAACTCCAGCCACAAAGCCAGAAACTAAGGCAACATTAGGGAAAGGGCCTAGATGTTACATGCACGTTAACAAAGGGGTGAGGCAGGGCATGGCTCAGCGGTAGCTATTTATACATACAACAGTTCCTTTGGATGAGAATTGAAAGAGAGAGTTTTTGAGATATGATAAATGCTTTAGCTAAGGGTTAGTTTGACTGGAGCATTAACAGACGCTCTGGGAGACCTCTGAAACCTATTTTGACTTCTTTAAAAACATAATGAAATAATTAAAGCATGCTGGTCATTCGATTGAGGTCTTTTGTGGTGAGACTGTACCATTCCGAAATGCTAATCATCAGCACTTGTGACGTGCCCTGTGACCCGATAGCCATTATAAAGAACTCTTTGGTAGCTTTTAAATTACACAGCCCTGCAACTTGAATAATACTAAGGCCAATAAAAAACTGCTAAATTTAGGCACTTTAGTCAATTTTGAAGCTCCATTTAGGGCAAAAAAATTTAGTGTTGGACCAGATTGTGCGAATCTGGACTTGCCCTCTCTCCTCACCCACATGTTATCAAATGCTCATGGACCCATACTCTGTTAGCTAGTACTAATAGTGTGAAGCTGTAAAACATTGAGTTTTACAACATGTTTTCCATTTCAAATCAGCTAAGGCCAATAAATGTCAGGTAAAAATAATAATTGATTGTAGAATATAATTTTTGAAACTCCATAAAAGGGTTAAACATTTTTATTTTTGTCATGCTAGAAGCTTTTCTTACATGATGTATGTAGCCTCTCATCTGTCAAATGAGACATTTTTTTTGTTAGACATGGCCTTTAATATAATTTTATTTTAAATCTCTTCATTAACATATAGTGGGACAGTGACTAATGATTATTAATTGATGTCCCCTGGTTTCCTTTGTTCTCCCATTTTAATAGCTTTTGCTCAATAGTTTTAAGAAAATGGGTTCTTCTTCTTATGAACATATGAACGATAATGTCCAAACCTGGACATTAATCACTGTTATAAAGGATGCACTTTTTTGTGTACTCAGTTGAATAAGTAAGGATACAAATAGTAAAAAAATGTCATAATGTGTGACATTTAAGCAATTTAGAACAAAAACAAGTGCTGTTGTAATCAGTATCAGTAAGTGTAAGTGAGTATCAGTATGGCTGTGATTCGGCTTCAGACCAAGTGCTGCAGGTAATTATGACCATGCTGGTATTCAGTACAACACCACGAATGGGTTTTATACAGCCGTTCAATGCGCAAGAAACTTGTGTCAAGTAATTGATCTTTTAGACATTCAGTTTGTTTCAGGATTTTTACTTCATGAAAATAGATCCAAAAACATTGAGCAGTGAAAAGTTCCAGCAGTCTTATATTACATATTACCACTTTTGGAATGCCCCTTGTGTGATAAAATTTGTGGTCCAAAAATAACTGTTGATTTAAAAATATTACAAATTACAATATGTAATAAATTAATCATGCAGTACATGTAATGTAGTATATATAAGCAATTAAGTTCAGTCTTTATTAATCAAATATACATTACTGCACAGCTTCTTGTTAGTAGCCTGGAGTCAGATCGCAGAATCAGCCAGTATATAAGCGCCCCTGGAGCAGACAGGGTTAAAAGCCTTTTTCAAGGGCCCAACAGTGGCAACCTGGTGCACCTTGGGCTCGAATCACTGATGTTCTGATCAGTCACTCATAGCCTTAACACAATGAGCCACCACCCAATTGGTCTCATACAGTATCAAACATTGGAGCATAACCAATTTTCCAAATTATCATAAAACCATCCGAGCATTATAAGCATCAGGGTAGATATTAGAGTAGACTTTGAAATAAGTACGTGTTGCACTCGTGAACTGTTTTAATTGATATTAATTCAGTTTGTAATTACACTGTGTTGTGTATGCACAGATCCGTCATGCCCACTGACAGGCGCTACTGCTGCACAGCAACTCATCAATTAGTGACATCATTTTAAAGTAATGTCCCAGTGAGTGAGAACATCTTGTTTGGGGAATATAAAAATATGTTTGTTGATGATTCCTCTTTTTGTTGCATATAATTTTTGTATCTCTTTAATTAGAGGGAGGAGCTATGAGGCACGAAATGAAGGGAAGGGAAAAAAGTGTAATTAAACATTCCAGAAGATTAGAATTACTACAATATACATACAAAAAAGCATAATGACAAAAATGTACTAAAGATGTGATTTTTATGTAAGATTCCTATGAACTACCTCTATTTTAAGTACCCTATAATAACATTGACTTATTGACATGACTTAACAGTAACAAATCTTAAATTTCAACATTAATAAAAATACTGTTGCCAATGAAAAACAGTACATTTACACCTACTGTATATTAATTACATCCTGTGTAATGCTACTGTAAATGTTAAATGAATATGTCTGTATTAGCTAATGTTTATTGAAATCATGACCTAAATAAGTAAACAGCTTGAGTTAAATTTTAGCATGTCATTAATTGTTAATAAAGGTGTATTGGGGAGTCAGTGTTAGGTTTCTTACCTGCTATGTGGAAAGCAAGGGTAAAGTCCAATATCTAATGCCAAAACCTAGCCACTGGATGCAGGGCATCGTAAGTGTACCTCCTAAGCCCAAAAATAAATGGGAGGGTTGCAAAAGGGGATCCGGCATAAAACCTGTGCCAAATCAAAATGTGCAGATCCCAAAAACAACAACAACAACAACAACATTAATTGCAATTGCAATTTAGCCTTACTTTTACATATTGACATCCATCCATTCATTTTCAACCACTTATCTGAAATTGGGTCACTGGGGTAGCTGTTCCAGTAGGGAACCCCAAACTTTCCTTTTTCCAGCCATCTCAACTTATGGTGACTGGGGAATCCCGAGGTGTCCTCAGGTTAGTTTGGAGATATAATCTCTCCACCTAGTCCTTGGTCTGCTCCATGGCCTCCTCCCAGCTGGATGTGCCAAGAATATCTCATTAGGGAGGCATCCTGATGATATCCTTACTAGATTCCTGAACCACCTTAACTGACTCCTTTCCACGCAAAGGAGCAGTGGTTCTACTGAGTTTCTCAGTTGAGAAGCTCAGTTGTCTGAGTTGGATAACTGAGTTTCTCATCCTATCTTTAAGAGAAGGGCCAGCTACCCTTCTGAGAAAACCAATTTTTAAGTCGCTTGTATTTGCGATCTTGTCCTTTTGCTGTTGACCCAACTCTCATGACCATAGGTGAGAGATGGAATGAAGATCGACGATAGATTGAGAGCTTTGCCTTTTGGCTTACCTCTCTTTTTGTCACAACGGTGTGGTAAAACGGCTGCAATATCGCCCCCCACTGATCCGATTCTCTGGCTAACCTCACGCCCCAATGCAAGTCCATCTTACTGCTGAGAACCCAAACACAGCCCTCACTTTGGGCGTAAAGAGATTTCGATGGCCCTGAGAAGTGACCCCCCCTCACCCCATACTCCCGCAGTACTTTCCACAGAAAATCCTGAGAGACTCGATCATACTCCTTTTCCAAGTATATAAAACACATGTAGACTGGATAGGCATATCCCCAAGCACCCTCCAGGTTTCTACAAAAGTAAAAAGCTGGTCCATCGTTCCATGACCAGGATGGAATCCACATTGTTCCTCTTCAATCTGTGGTTCGACAATCGGGTCCTGAGGTGCCGGGCCATTTTCCTGAAGCACCTTGGTGCCACCTGAAAGTCCTTCTTCATAGTTTCTTTGAGCTCCTCCCACACCCGCTGCTTTGCCTCTGCTACTACTGCAACTGCCTCCAGAGTCCCCCAGGATAGCATATCTCTGAAGGCTTTCTTTTTCAGTCGGATGGCTTCTCTGACTACAGGTGTCCACCACCTGACCCCATTGGTTCCTCTCGCAGGTGGTGCACACACACGCACACACACTATGCACAATTTGAGAATGTCATTTAAAATAATCTGCTTGTCTTCGGGCTGTAGGAGGAAACAGGAATAACCAGAGAAAACCCGCCAGGCACGGGGAGAACATGCAAACTCCATGCATATAGACCCCAAGCAAGAATCAAACCCTGCTCTAGAGCTGTAAGGCTACAGTCTAGTGCTAATCACTATACGACTTTGCTTGGTAAAGATCCAGGGTAAAAATATACTGACTATAGAAATCACAGCTACATTAATCATGAAAGTAAGAGAATTTTCACATGCACAATGCGACATGAAGTCACAGCATTGGGACTAAACAGCTTTGTGGCCATAAGAAAACCTCTTGTTAGTGAGATTAATCAGGAAAAAATAAATAAATAAATTTGCTAGGGAGCAGAAAGGTTGAGAGGTACGGTGGCTTAGTGGTTAGCACTGTTGCCTTGCACCTCAATTCCTACCTCAGTGTGCATGTGAGTTTGCATGTTCTTCCTGTGCTTGGTTGGTTTCCTTCAGGTTTTCTCCCACAGTCCAAAGACATGCAGGTTAGGCTAATCGGCATTTCTAAATTGCTTGCAAATTGTGAATAAGTGTGTGAGTGTATGTGTGTGTGCCCTGCGATGGATTGGCACCCTGTCCAGGGTGTAGCCTACAGGTACCTTGCGCCCTAGGTTTCCAGGGATTGGCTCCAGGCTCCCTGCAACCCTGTATACAGAGCATGAGCATGAGTGGATGAGTACGGGAACATGAAGATTGGACTAAAAAAAGATTCAATCTAAAAAAAGATTGAATAAAGGCATGAAGCAATGTACCCATCATGCACAGTTTAGGATTTAGTTTTTTTCTTTTATCAATGTGTCTAATGAACATTAGATATAATGGGAATTGCCTGGGTTAAATAGATCATCCCTGCTACAGTATGTTATAAAAAAAAACAAAAAAAAAACAGGAATGACACTTCTGGACAATGTGCACAGCAATTTTGTCAGATCACCAGTGAGGGAATTCTGTGTAAATCTAAACCGATTCAGCAGACAACGTGGGCTTAGGGCATCAGGTGTGTATCATATGCTTGATTAATTACATGTATTTGATTCACGATTAAGGATATACCCCTGCCTCTCTTTTCTGATTCTCTCCGCCTCTAGTTTCAAACACACAGTCAGATGTCCTGTCAGAAGGTAACCATGCTGTTTGTGTGCAAAAGTGAGGAAAGTGAAAAATGATGTTGAGACATGTCCCGTGAGAGAAAGAGAGAGAGGCCGAGTGAACAGGGTTGACTAAATCCAATTGTTCGAGAATTATTTTTGTGTTGAACAGCTTTAGAGGCATGCTGAGGAATCACTGTCAGATTTGATTAGGCTCAGTGTGCGTTCGGGAGGCCAAAGGGACGTTCAAATTGCTACCTTTCTCTCCCCTTCACTACAACAATAAGCTCCTAACTTTTATTACTGATTATACAATTATTGTCAAGGCTACAAGCTGAGGGAAGGAAATGACTAGAATGCAACCCTCTTCTTTATCTGTTCCTTAGAATATGAGTGTAGGAGAAAAAGGCAGCATAATATGCAGTCTGTGTGTATGTGTGTGTGTGTGTGTATTGGATCCCCTCTCTTATTTCAGCTGCATTTTTCCATCATTCGTTTTGTTGTATAAGAAAGAAATTGGAACTCGGTGATTGGTTGGTGATGCAGCAGGTACTGTTGCTGCCTCACAGCTCTATAGTCCAATTTGTTTTTTGTTTAGTTTTTTTTTTTTTTTTAACTGAAAAGTGAAACACTGAGCTTGAGGTAAGAATACATAATAATATATATTAAAGGAATTGTTTGTCTTTTTTTTTTTTAATCTGTCTTAAATCAAAAATGATGTGCATCTAAGTACAAGGGCAAAACCTATGGTAATGTATTTAGATGCATCCCGATGTTGATTTTCAAGTGTACAATGTGTACAATGTAAGTAATTACGGCCAAATTCCACACCCCTCATTCTGTGCAAAAGATGTACAGAGACTCATGAATCTCCTATAGAGATTCTACACTGAACTAAATCCAGTTCAAAGTTCTGGTGCATTAAGTCAAATTGAACCTTTTCTTTCATCTGAACTAGTAATACATGAGTATTACTAGCTCAGACGAAACTTCAGATGAAGTAGTCCAGTCTGGAGGTCTACTTTTGGTTAACCAGATGGCTATTTGTGATGAAAGAAAAGTGTTAAAATTGTTCCAAATACACCAACTTCTCGATTTAGTGTAGAGAAAGATAAGCTTCATATTAGTCTCAGCTGAACTCTGGAATTCACTCTGTGGAATTTGGCCCTGATTACTTACATTGTGCTCACATTTTATGTGACAAACGTCATTACAATTATAACAATAAAGACATATGGTAATATATACTTATATTCACCTTAATTTTGATTTAAGTAAACTTGAAATTACCCAAACTTTCTTGCAGCTGCTCCCATCGAGGAGTCACCACAATGGACCATTTGATCCAAACACAACTTGGCACAGGGTTTACATTGAATGCCCTACCTGATGCAAGCCTCCCATTTGTTCCAGGGTTTGGAACCAGCACTGCATCCAGTGGCGTGAGTTTGGGGCATTTAACAGTTACTTTTACTATCCTAAAATTGGTTTTCCATAACAGCACAGCCAGAAATGTTTATTCCTCTTATATCACACTATTCGCATAAAAAATACAATTTTATTTATTTAAAAATATTTAATTAAATTTTTTATTCAATTTCATTTATATTGCATTTTAACAATGATCATTGTCTCAAAGCAGTTTAACAAAAATGAAAAGAAAATTTATGGAAGTGAGTATGTGTGAGAAAAATGTGTCTAGATAATAATGAATAATGTTCCTGATGAGCAAGCCAAGGGTGAAGGCAACAGTAGCAAGGAAAAACTCCCAGAGATGGCAATAGGAAGAAACCTTGAGAGGAACCAGACTCAACAGGGAACCCATCCTCATTTGGGTGATAATCATGTGTGTTATGCAGCTGAAAGTTTAACAGAAGTTATTTAAATTAACATGAAGTCCAGTTCAGCACAGGGACGATTCAGCAAGTGCAGAGGGCAGATGGGGTCTGGATCACTGGGAGCACAGGAGCAGCATGTGTAGCTCTAAACCATCATGAAGCAGAATCCAGTTAGAGCTGGTCCTTCTCTGGATGCCTCAGGATCCTCGCAGGGTTGGCCTATGTCTACTGAAGCTGGCACAATCTCCAGAGGCCTCAGGATGGGTACAAAAATAAAGAACTGGTGGAAAGAATTAGCGTAGTTGCCATTTAGGATAGATGTACTGGAGTATGAGGTTATGGGATGAATTGCCAGATGCGTCTTGAGTCTACTTTTAAACTGGGAAACTGTGTCTGAGCCCCGAACATTGTCTGGAAGGCTATTCCAAAGCTTTGGAGTTAAATATGAAAACGCCCTAACCCCTTTTGTAGATTTTGATATTCTGGGAACTACCAGAGGTCCGGAGTTTTGTGATCTTAAGGAAGGTTATGGATTGTAGCGTATCAGAAGACTGTGGAAGCTAAACCATTTAAAGTCTTGTACTGTATGTAAGTAATACTATTTTGTAGTTAATTCTAAACTGAACAGGTAGCCACTGCAGGGATGATAATATTGGCGTTATATGATCATATTTTCTTGATCTAGTGAGAACCCTGGCGGTTGCATTTTGGACTAACTGTAGCTTGTTTATTGAGGATGCAGGACAACCACCTCGTAATGCATTACAATAGTCCAGTCTGGAGGTCATGAATGTAGCTTTTCTGCACCAGATATGGATGAGATGTTACTAAGCTTGGCAATATTTCTGAGGTGGAAAAAGGCTGTTTTTGTGATATTGGAGATATGATTTTCAAAGGACAAGTTACTGTCTAATATTCCACCCAGGTATTTTACTGTCGAGCTGGTAGTAACAGTACATCCTTCTAAACGCAAGCTGAATTGTGAGAGCTGTTGTGTTTTTTTGGGCCAATACTGGTTTTTGGGCCAATAAGTAATATCTCTGTCTTATCTGAATTTAGTAAAAGAAAGTTATGACACACTCAGTTAGTCTAGTCAACTTGGGTATTTCATCAGGTTGATGTATCTGATGTATAACTGGTATTATCAGCATAACAATGGAAACTAATCCCAGGTCTTCTAATGATGTTACCCAAGGGAAGCATGTATATTGAGAACAGCAGAGGTCCTAAAACTGACCCTTGTGGGACC
>JAOVVA010000032.1:8848018-8867854 GCA_028565275.1 Leiocassis micropogon | reverse complement strand
TACAACCCTGTACGTACATGCTGCTCACATATTACTGGAGCTCAGTTTGTGATGAATACAGTGTAATTAGACTTTAGCTATTTATATGGTTATAAGTAACTGAAAAATATCAGAAAAGTATCAGGACATGTCAAAACTTCTTCAGGACCTCAAAATACCTTCAGACCCCTTTGCTTTTCATGCAATGATGTAAGCCATTTGCACACATTTTAATTTATTTAAAGCAATTAATGACCATGATATTAATTATATTGTGCATGTAGCTTTTATTATCCACTGCTGTGATTTACAAAGTTGCTGCAGAAGAGTTTTCCAGATGTGTATAGTCACTGGGTTTGTGCACATCTCGTTTTTGATGATTTCCATTTCATTTCTGCTCTAAAAGAATGTTGGGTAAATGCAATGGTATTTTGTAAAAAGCAAGTAAAATGAATTTAAAAGTTTAAATTGTATTGTGAACTGTATTGTATGTAAATTATATTGTTGGTGAAGTTATTTTGTGGATGGAAAATTGTATTTTATATATATATATTATATTATATATATTTCATATATTTTATATGTGAAGATTTTCAGCTAATAGAAGTGTTTTATTTAGTTTAAATATCTGTTTATTGTAAACCTGAAATATGTATTTTTATAGAATATTTACTGTAATCTAAGGTATAAACATATGCAATTGATATATTTTCATAGTCATTGATAATAAATTGATTGAATATATTTTTCAATATGAAAATTATTATTTTTTTATAGTTCCCAAAGGAACACATTAGACACCATTGAGGTACAAAAGGAATTGTCACTGGGGTGGTACCTTCAAGGACAAGATTTGTACCTTTGATTAAGGTACAATAATGTACCAGCAAGTTTATAAAACAGAAGGTACCTTTTTGGTTGTCCATGGTACAAATAATGTCCTTGATGGTACAAACAGAATTGGTAAAAATTAGTTTCTCTATATTAAGGTACAATTCTGTGCTCTTGAAAGGGACTGTACCAGTGACAATGGTTTGTACCTTTATTAGTACGAAACTATACCTTTATTTCCGAGAGAAAGTAAGATTTGCCTTTTTTTGGCAGATTTGGCATCTTGTCTGGGTTAGGTGCAGCCTCCAGTGGATCAGACCAACAGTATCTACATAAACAGCATTTAAGAAGTGCTCCAAAGGCTGCTGTGTGGTGGAGGCACTTTGTTCTTTGAATATATTAAATTACAAATGCCTTTACCAATTGTTTCACTTTTCAGGCATCCAGGTAGGGTTGATCTTGTTAAAATATCATAAAGCACTGCATGAGAAAATGTCAGTGAAGTAATGGAATGTTACCAGAGCTGAGCACGCGGTCATCCTCCTCCAGCTCCGATCACCTTATCCAGGTTGTTTGTGCTGTCTTTGTTGTTGTTGCACTCCAGGATGATTGTTTGCACTATGCTTGAGAGGACCACATTCTTTTACCATTTGATAGGTAAAAAACTAAAACTAAACTGTTAGTATAGCATGAAAGGAAAGCATTTTGAACTATAAAAAGTTCTTAGTGTTGCTCTATCAACATATCTCTTCACTTTTATAACTCACTTTATAAACCACTACAGAAATCTCCACATCAATAACATGCAGTATTTAGGACTTCATTATATAAGCACATCACCACTATCCTATCCACTCTGATAGATTTGCCTGAGGTAAAGGAGCAGATCTGGGGGACTCATGGACGTAGAGTATAATGGTGAACTGGTATGTTTAGATGCAGTCTTGCCCACTCTCATTGATCACTCAGTTTTGGGGATAGTGGAGTGACTGGTTGCTTTACTTTCCAGAAAGCCCTCATGTCTGTGTTTTCTTTTGGCTCTCTCTTTTGGAGTCCCAAATTGCAGTTTGCACTAAATATACATTCACCTTATACATTATGTGACTGTGACCATACCTTCCTTTCGCTCCTCTCCTTTCGTAGATCTTGTTGCATGGATGCCCCTTGTGATCTGCTTGGGATCTGTGTGGTGACTGGGGATGGTTCCATTGTACCATGAAGACGGTCTTGGCCTACAGACTCTGAGCCAAACTGGACTCCATATTAACTTAAACACCTCTTCTGTTATATTAAACTTCCAGCTGCCTGACACATAGTATGACTGCAAAAATAAGGTTTCTTTCTATTTCCATCTCAGGGTGTTTTACCTTGCCAACATCACCATACCTTGCTCATCAGGGACAATCTGATCATTTTGATTTATACAATTCATTTTTTATTTTCATACACATTTCCATAATTTTAAAAGCATTATACAAATAAAATTTAACTGAACTGAAAAAAAAAATAGAATGGTGGTGAGGTAAGGGCTTTTATGAGAAGACCACTTCCACCTTTGTTGCAAATAGTGTAGAGTGAGCTTGTTCTTTCTAACCGTTCCAGCCGTTGTGATCTGCATCTATAGGAGCTACTGGCTGAGTATGAAGAAATTGTCAAACATGACAGACACAAGACTAGAAGTAGCCTCCTCTCCAGACCCATACACACCTGCCAAGATTAGCAGCATTATGTAGACCTGTAGGCATGTTAGGTTTTTGTGTTCTTACATTTCCCCTAGATGTTGTTAAATGGCTTCTCTTTCTTTGTTCCCCCTCTTCCTCCTCACTCCTTATATGGCAATTCTTCCTATTGCTCGCTAGAACACATTTGTTTCCCCAGAACCCTTTTGTTCCCCAGATTTCTATAGAACATGCAAATTCATGAAGTACAATTTGAAAATGGATTAGTGCTTATATACCTCTTTTTCTTGTAAATTAACAAAAAACCATTCAAAAACAATTGCGTGTGTATATGTTTCGCTCTCAGTTGACAAGCATGTGAAAGCTGACTAGTAAGCATATTGACAAACAGTGGACACCTCAAGTAGTTGATCCCTCACTTTACACTTAAAGTCAATATTCTACAAATTTGGAAAATGTCCGTAAATCAGGAGAAAATGGATGGATGGATCCACTGTTTTCCAGTTTTCTCCATTTTTCCATGAATCTTCCAAATTTGTTATCTCCTAAGAAAACTTTTTAACAGTTGGTGTGATGGACATGTAGAACATTGAGGTAATATCCTGACCATGGGCAACTGCATATCTTGTGGACCCTGGGGTCATTGTTGTGTGTATGTCTGCGAGCATCTTTGTGGTTTTCGTGGCGTGTAAACAATTTTTATCTGCTAGGTGAAAAATGAGCTGATGACTATCTTTGGAGCCTGGTGTTGTATAACTTACATGGAAATTTAAACAAAGATGGTGCCTCACATTTTTGTGCTGGGATCACTCTAATAAAATCATTCGATTTCAGGTTGAAAAAAGATAATTTAGGAGATATTACTTCTGTTGTTAAAAATAGCGGTGAGTCATTTGTGACACTGAAGAAAACAGTTGAGGCATTGTTTATGGTTGTTTAGTTTTTGTTGGTGGTCTATGAATTTATGCCACTTAGAAAACAGCCTTGTCCAGGCAAACTTACCTTTATCTCAGTACACATATGAACAGTTGAGGGTTAAGATCCTTGCTCAAAGACCCACCATTTCCAGTGCTGGGGGTTTGAGCCTGGGACCTTCCGATTAGTGGTACTACGGCTTAACCACTGACTCACCCCTGCCCTGATGTAAATGCATTATGTATGTGAAGTTTATTAAGGCATCACAATCACAGCTTTATAGCCAATCATAGACATTTGTGAGCTCACGCAAGTGAAAGGAACGGATAGCGCTGTCCTCTGAATGTGTTACGCCACTCACAATGGTGCGTGAGCAAAGAGTTTGAAAAGACACGGTTGGCTGGGTTCACGTGGTTCAGAGGATAGTCCTCAGCCCTCCCTTGATTGGTAGTTGTAGGCTTGATGTGACGGGTGGGAATTGGCTACTACTAAATTAGTAGTATTACTACTAAATTAAACCAGGAAAAATCACAAAGAAAAAAAAACAAACTAAAATCCTCACCATTATCGAAGCTCCACTGAAAAATTATTCGTTTTTTTCATTCATGTTAGAGAAGGGTTCCATATGCTTCTCCTAAGATTTACATTTTTGAGGTAAAGTATAAGCATAGTGCTGCCTGTGACTATAATATTCATTTGTGGTTAGTTGCTGTTGCTAAATTAAAGAAGCAATTTTGCTCTGTCTTTCTTTTCAAAAAGGAACATCTTGTTCAGTTCAGTTACACCATCACAAAAAAGTTCTTAAGACGTTGTTTTGAAAACCTGTAAACTTGCCATAATTACTGGTAGAAATGACAGGACATTGAAATGAAACTAATTTCCTTTTATGCCATTTATGTTTTTAATCCCTTTTCTCTCATCTTCTTATCTATGCCTGAGCTGTGCTCATCTGCATGGGGAAGCTTCCTTCGTTAAATCCAATTTCTCTGCTTCATGAAAATGTAATAACCTTGTTTTTCAAAACTGGTTGTAAAATTGGTTTGCTGGAGAGAAAACCATTTTACTCTATTCATCATAACTCAATAAAATATTTAATTGAATTATGTATGATTTGATGAGATTAATGGACAGTTGGGTGTAATTTGTAAGGGTGAGCTTCATTATACACTGTGTGCATGTAGTGGTAGAGGAAAAATATGGTTCTTAAATTATAAATTATATATGCTAAAATTCATGTAAAAAAAAATCTAATAGGTAACACTGATATTAAAATTTCTCAAGTTTTTATTGTAGAAATAAAGTAATTGTAAAGCCATGATTAATAATAAGTACATTTCCAACTGTATTTTTTTTATGCAATTGTTCTTTTTCTTTATCCACACATCCAGTTACGCTTAGCACATTGTAATGCAGTGGTGGCAAAAAGTATTAAGACAAAATATGTCCTGTCTTATACAACATTTAGTTGTGACCAAGTCATTGGATTGGATGAGAAGCTTTCCATGAGTGATCATAATATACGCTTAAAGGACCGGGATGTTTACTATGTATACTATATGTATCACTTTGCAATACAAGTGTTCTAATAGTTATTAGTTGCATTAACTATCAGGCGCAGCATGGGTGAAAGTAGCCTGGTATGGTCTGCAGTACTGAGGAGAGGGCAGCTGCCTGACAAAACCATATATAAAACCAATCATGGAAGCACTTTCAGCAAGAAAACACATCCGACAAAGTTATGTCATCTTAAACAACACTTTGTCTCCTTAATAATCGTTCCAAATTGCCTCTGTGTTGTTGTATTTATGCATTAGGTGAGCTACAAATCTAACTAGCTTCTAAAACAACTCCTGATGAAGGGCCCTATTGTGTGTGTGTTGAACAAGATGGTATAAGATTTGATGGTACACCCTAGAGCACTTGCTTTCCATTCAACGCTATTTGGGATTTAACCCCAGTTAATATAGTGGATACTGTAAATAGGACCTTATTAGATTTCCAGGACTGTCCACCACATCCATGGTTATTCTCCTCAACTTTTGGCTAAAAACTACATTTTCCCCTGGTACATACACTAGCTGTTGGTCATTAACTGTCAGTGAGCAGTTCCACCAGTCACGGTTACCAGTCGCAAAAGGATATGTGTTGGTGGAGTAAAGGAACTGGTTAAATAAATTAACAAATTATAATCTGTTCATAAGAAATGGTGTTTGGAACCGTTGTATGCAAGAAATATGATACTTGAGGTTGTGCTGTTGTGCTGGATTACAGCACGGCTGTGATGCTATAGACACTCCTGCTTGTTATAACCAACACAAAAGCACAAGCTCTTGTACAATATTGCTTAAATACAAAACAGTGTAATGGCACTAATAAGTTCTCGGCTATTTGGCAGAAGAGCTGTGCTAATTAGAATCAGCCGGTTTACTTAATGAATGGAACAGATAGGTGGTAGGACTTTTACTATCTGTGACAAGTGACAACAGAGTACTACAGAGTACTACTAATAAAATAAATTATCCTTATTATCTTGATTGTCATTATTTCTTTAAAACATTGAATTCCACCACTGTATATCAAAAACTGCTGAGTTGTTTAATAATAAAAAAAAAATTCTCCTTGGGTTAGAAACACATTTGATGAAATGTACAGTCTATGCACTTCTGGATTTTGGATTATAAATAAAAAATGTACAAAGAGTGATTGCGTGCAAAAATATTGAAGGCATGATAAGGATAAAGTGTGAAGGAAAGAGAGAGAGAGAGAGAGAGAGAGAACTTAGGGCCTACAGCAGTGAAGCTGATGATGAAGCTGGGAGTAAAGCTGGCTGCATTCATGCTCCATATGTTCCCCTGTTCTGCTCGTTAAACCACCACTGTGCTTCTGCTGTTCTACTGCTCTCTGTGTATGTGTAAAGAAGAGCGAGAGAGAGAGAGAGAGAGAGAGAGAGAGAGAGAGAGATGAACTGCTCTTTTTAACCTTAGACTTGCCTCATCTTTTTGGGAACGAGTCTCACACACTCACACACATCCTGTGCTCTGTGGTTAAAGAGTGATAAGACATAACAGGCAAAAGATACATATTTTCAGGTATTTAAATGTTTTTGTTAAAGCTGTTTTGGGGGTTAATTTTCATCTGCTACTGGGAAGGATTGAGCTTATAAAAAAAATCGAATTTCACTTCATGGGCTGCAAACATATTCATATTTATATGGCACCGGAAACCCATGAAATGTACAAATATTACAATTGTGAGGCTTTTAGGATGAAAGAAGAGGATAAAAAAGGGGAGAGGAGATGACGAGCCAAAGAATGGACAAGGAAGGAGAAGAAAGGATATACTGCTGAGGAGAGGGAAGGAGAAAATAAACGGAAAAAAGAGGAAAATGAGAAGTGGAGAGGAGAAATAAGAAGGGCGAAAGGTTTCAGAAAAGGAAGGAAAAACAAGGAGAGTGTAAAGAAAATGAAAATAAAGAGAGAAGAGGAGGAGAAAATAGCGAGAGAAAAATTGAGAAGATAAGAATTGAACAGACAGGCAAGGTGGGGGTACGGAGAGGAAGGGAGAACAGCTGAAAGGAGTAAAAATGTGGTTGAAGAGAAAAGAAAAGGAGGGATACCCCATGGTGAAAGGAGGATGATGAGAGGGAAACGAACAAAAAAAGGAAGAAGAGATGAGAGGATAATGATGTGAGGGCAAGGAGAAAGGAAACAAGGAAAATGGAGAACGGAGAAGATCTAAAGAGCGGTGAACAACAGAGAGAAGAGGTGAGCAGGGAATGAAGAGGAAGAAATGCTGAGTGATGTCACTGTGCTCTTCAGAACTCATTATCAAGACGAGAGATGCTTCAAGGGCTCCCCCTAGTTATCTACCTAAACACTACATAACCTAAATCCTGAGCATCATGAACACACTGCACTAAACCTCAGAGCGCCTGAATGCAAGTAACAAGTAAACTCCATCCATCTCTCTGCTCCTCTTCCTGTGCACCCTAAAAGCAGATCACTTGTGCAACAAAGCTTTGTGCAAGTAAGACATACAAGCAGCTTTGACCCTGATAGCAATCAGGGGGTTTTGATCTGTTTAATCCCCAAATATTCCCTAGAGAATAAATATATTTTGCATAAGAGACTGTAGTACAATCTGTGCAGAGGTGAGTAGGTTGATCACTGCATGAAAAGAGGTGTATCTGTACTTGGAAACTCCACTACAAGTACCACTGAGCGTATACATCAAATTCCACTAAGCTAGGATACTTCCAGATTGATGCCAATTCGGATGTATCTTGCTGAGGAATCATTCCATGGTACTGCCATTGCCATGGCAAATAATCCACTCAAGGATTTTTGTCAGGAGACAGTCACACCTCAAGCCACATTTGCATTTTACACCTTTGCACAACTCTGCTCTTCCCTATTGTTTTTTTTTTTATATCAACATCGATTGGTTTAAAAAAAAAAAAAAAAAAAAAAAACACTTCCAAAACCCTGACGTCTATTGGGACATTACCCAATCACTACTTTTTATTTAGCCCAACCCAAGCCCTCATAACTTAGTGACTTGATTGCTTATTGGGCAGTTATGTACTGTAGATAGACCCTATCCACCCCCCTACCCCCCCGCCCACGACAGTACTATATATCCACATCCTTTAAAAAAAAAAAAGACTATAGAATTGATTCAGAATTTTTTTTTAATTAAAATTAAACCAAACACTAATAAATATACAAAGCAAAGTAAGAATAAGGGGGAAAAACATAAAATATGGAAACAATGAAAAAATGTGCATTTATGAAGGTGCAATAAAAAAGCAATACTAAAACAAACATGTCCAAAATAAATGTCCTTCTAGCTCGGTCCCATTAGATATTACATGCCAACGTCATGGCACGCAATGGCATCCTCCTCATCGGACATCAGTTCCAGTATTGCCGTCTGCCACAGTTCTTTCTCTGCATCTGTTTGAACGACCCTACACCTGGACTCCAGCAACTGCAAAACACACCGTACGTTAACCCCTAAAAACACTCAGAGATGTACCGAACTTAATACATAGATGAATTTGTACACTTACTCATCTTTGTCGTTTTTTTTTCCCTGCCTTAATGGAGTCTCTTAGCTGAGACTTTCCTGGCCGAGACAAAGAGTATTTCGTATATTCGTATGCCGAGGCACCACTAGAACATCCATACTCTGATACAGTTGTTTGTTGAAATGTACCACCTCCACTCCACCCAAACCAAGAACAGTGATTCTAATGGTGGATTCATAAGAAAACATCAGTTGGGCTAAGGCAGCTTTGGTATACACAGTCTACAGCATTTGTTGAAGGACGAGGTCATTATTACTGGTTACGTTTTTACAGCCTGGCTGGCAAGCAGCTCTCTTCACCTCATACATACATATTTGACCCATCACTATTACAAACAATGAGGACAGAATATTTCTCATTTTAAAGGGTAACTGCAATGTGTAACATGCAATATATTTTTTTTTTGTGTGTGTGTGTGTGTGTGTGTTTGGGGGGGGGGGGGGGTTGGTTGGTCTTGAGTTTTGATATAGCCATGGTCATAATGCAATCATAAAAGTACACAGCTCTGGTTATGTGATAATTTACACAAAACATGTGACACAGCATATACATAATAAATAATAAAGGGTTTAAATTAAATGTTTTTTGCTGGAAATGCAACAATAAGTCGCTTAGGAACATTTTTCACTTAAAAAATTAAACACTAACCCAGACCTCCTGCACCGATGTTAATAAAAGCAATCATGTCACTATTTCTCAAATCAGTTAGTCCCAAATAAGCACACGCTCCGTCTGTTTGTCTTGACCTCACACTTTCAGGTCTAAATGGTAAGCTATAGGAGGTGATTATATTTTAATTTATTATTTGTTTTAACATTTACCATGTTTCAACGTGTCAATATATGAGTAGTGGCCTTTGGGAAATTTCTTTACATTGTAACATTGGACAATTATATTATACAGTACTGAACATAGTCCAGTCCTGGGCTGAAAATGATTTCCCTTTTGCAGGTCTCTCAAACAGACTTAAGGATGTGGCATTTTAAATTCTGGTTACCCCTAAAAGTGGAAAAGGATACTTAGGCTTATGTCTGTTTCAGTGCTGTGCTACAGTAGGTCTTGAATCATCTGAACTGGATAGTTGTTTAGAAAAGTATAGCTTGGTCTTTTTCCAGTCTTGCCATGCTTCGGGCAAGCATGTGCCTACTACAGACTCCTATTTTCTGTTTTTGGCTGAAAGACCTGTAACCTGATGTGATTTTTAGCCAATCCACTTGTTCATTCGGAGAAGTTTTTCCACTCAGCATGGCTGTAGGACAGACTTTTTTGAGTTACTCTAGAATTCCTGTCAGTTCAAACAGGCATGATTGGATCATATTACATTTGTCCAGGTATAGCAAAGGCTGATTGCCACGTTTGCTTCTTAATTTTTTATTTCTTTTTATAAATCTTTGACAGACAGAACAGAGAAACATTTTCTGCAACATTTAATTTTGGTTTAAAAAGTTATGCTCAGAAATGTTTTTCGGGTTTTTTTTTTTCTTTAAACATCAGACCATTGAATATTGCTCTGAGTGAATTCTATGATTCTGTTCGTACAGCCGGTGATGGTTCTGGGATCCTAATGAGACTTCACATTTGTTTCAAGAAAGACAAAAATCCAAGGTTTAGTGTACTCAGATTCTTTTAGGCCAAGGAGAACAACGCAGGACACAGAAACCCAAAAGCTATTATGGGCTGTGTACTGTATGCAACTACAAACTATTTGCCAATGTGTGTGTATGTGCCTAACCTTAAGGCAGAGTTCTTGCCTCTTCCTTGGTGAAAACATTTCAGCCTTTACAAAAAATAATAATCGTTTAAAAAAAAAAAAAAAAAAAAAAAACTTTCTGTGCTCAGTTTGTAGGCTCTCATTGCTAATATTTAAAGGTCATTATTGTCTCATTAAATGGGAAAACATAAAATGCATGATATGCATTAGGGTTTAATGCTAATATAAAAGGCTAAAAACTGCAAATTCTCTCTTTTTATGTTAAGTTTATTATTACAAGCAGTTCACAAGTTCTGGTTTGTGGTAGGTGCTGAGCGTAACTGCAGTGTAATATTTGTCGTAGTACCATTTTTTTTTTGTTTATACCTTTCACATGCTTTTCTCTGTGAATTAACACCTAGGTAAATTCCTGGCTGCACGTATTAGGCAGCTTTCATGCTTGGCATTCATACTTTGCAGTTACCAAGCAAATAGTGTTCTCACAACCATAAGTGGTTCAATGGTGTGTATTCCATGCCAAAAGCATCTGAAAACACCAATCAATTGAATACTTTTCCAGAGCCCTGTAAGTTGCTAGCTGACTGATGAAGCACCAGCTCTGTTCTCACACTAAGTAGACCATGTTATTCTGCAAATTAGCCTGTTTTGCCCTTCATAAAAGTGCCTTTGGTTATAAATTGCATACAACCCTTAGGTCAGATGTTCTATATCCCCCATTACACTTTCTTGTTATTATATAATTTAGTATCATGAGTAATCACAGCATTAACACAACCCCTATTAGTGGAAGAAGAAAATTGGATCTGGTGATAATCCTAGCATTTTAGACCTGCACAACTTATATAGGAATGTCTTAAATATGAGAACTTCCATTCGCATTGTCATTGTCTATATCGCACAATATGATGCTCATTCACACACTACAGGCAATTTAGGAACGCCAGTTAGCCTAATCTGCATGTCTTTGGACTGTTGGAGGAAACCGGAGGAAATCCACCAAGCACGGTGAGAACAAGGAAACTCCATGCAAACATACCCCGAGGAGGGAATTGAACCAGCACCCTGAAGGTGCAAGGCGACAGTGCTAACCACAACGCCACTGCGCATTCATGCGAAATTCCACCATAAAAAAATTAATAAATAAAAAATCTTGTGAACTGCCATCAGGTCCCAAGTTCTCAGCAGGCTTTTGTGATCTGTTAAGATCTTTCTACACAGCAGCAGGACCCCGAGTGTCTGTAGCAGAAGCTTTAGAGGGAGCGTTGGGAGAACAGTGTCTATTCTAAACTGTGGTGATAATGACCCACTGTTGGAGGTTCATCTTAGTGTGAACAGGCACAAATGTCCACTGCGCCTGCCTTTGTTAAACAGAGAAACTCCCTGAACGTCCTCAATCTCTGCAAGTAACACCCTCAATCTCAATAGGGAAATGGCAACCCAGTGCTAGAGCTTTACCTCAGCACTAAGCAGGCACAGTGTGTGCTGCTTCTGTTCCCTGTTAAGAGTAAATAAATAAAGCGATTTCTCTACAGAGAAGGATTTTAATAATTATAGGTAACCTTTGATTTATTAAGGGAAACACAAGCTTGCTATTTACTGTACCTCGAATCAGGATAAGCTTTGGGGATAAAAACACAAGAAAGAAATAAAAACCCCAAACACCCTAATCACACTGTTTTTTAGTTAGTACAATAATACACAAACTCTCTCAAGTGACTTTGACCCAGGGATTGCTCTATAAAGCCCCAAAGCTCAACATGTTGCCTTCGGACACCTTTGGTAATTCACCCTGAACCCAACCATCTGGCTAAAATGTGCGCTTCTAAGTAGCATGACGGAATCAAAAGAGGCATGACGGGTAACACAACATTGACAATAGCAGGGATCTTTAACTCCAGTCCTGGTGGGTCCAGTGTCCAGTACAGTTTGTAATTCATCAACATCTAAACACACCTACTGAAGCTTGTAATTAACAGATTACTTGAATCAGCTGTGCTTGAGCAGAAAAACCACCAAAGGGTGTTGGACACTATGACTGAAGTTAACCTCCATGACTGGAGTTAAAGATCCCTGGCATACAGTTTAATGTAACATACATTATGATTATGGGCATGCTCTTAAAGCCATCCTTTAACACCCCCATTATATGGAGATTGATTTCATCCTCTAGTATAAAGTTAAGCAGCTCCTGGACCTCAGTGCCTCTACAATTTGCTTCCATTTCCAACTATTACATTCATTTCCTTTTGTTCCTGTATGATTAAGAGTTTACAGGGTTTTTTTTTTGTTTTGTTTTTTAAATCTCCCAGGGCCGGGTCATACTCATCACGCGTCTCAAAACATAACAGCCCTGTTCAGAGATGAGGTTGATCTCATTTTGCCCCAAGCAAAAGCGCAACAAAGATGACCCCCAGTCCATCTCAGGGTGCCTCAGACAGAATAAAGAGCCATAAAAAGGCACAACAGTCCCAGTTTAAAAAGGCTATGTAAAAGTGGCTACACTTTATCTCACTTATAGAAACATGTTTGAGCTACAAAGAGCTAACTACCTACTGTAACTACATGCTCAATAAAGCCCACATGTCCTTCGGACACACTTCTTGCAACTGACACAAGCAGGAGACTAGGGTTGGGGCTTTAACCCAACTATACCTAGTTTGGAAGCCACAGATCAGCAATGTATGTACAGTACACTGGACTTGTTTCCAGTCTGTTTGAGATGTAGTCGAGGTGAAAATTTGTTGAGACACCACCCCACATTAGCAATCCTAGCCAGAGAGCTACTGTTTAATTACCCATGTTTAAATTTCATACAGTTTAATGCACAGCTTTTGTTTCATTATATGCCGCTAAAAGTCTGGATAGGTCTCAGAAATACTGTCACCATAGAACTGAGACAAGCTGCAAAGTCCCTAATCATGCAATTTAAAAATTAGTTGCTTATGTAACAACCTCAGCAGCAACCTCATTTCCCGTCTTGTCTGTACCAACCACTCAATATTCATCCTTAAGTATACTAATCACCAGCTCGATCATCTTTTATCGTCTGTACCTGTTTCTTGGTGGTTCATGCCCTAAGTTAGATTTTTTTTATTGCTACCTATGATTTTTTAATGCTTCATAGGTCACTGTGTGGCTTTACCAAAAAAAATAAATAAATAAATAAATAAATAAATTCCCTCAAAATCTTGCCAGAAATATGAGCCAAGAAAGACCTTCAGGGAGTCTGGAGAACTATTGCTCAAGACTACATTAAAAATACAAGTCTAGACCTTT
This sequence comes from Leiocassis micropogon, assembly GCA_028565275.1. Lineage (NCBI taxonomy): Eukaryota > Metazoa > Chordata > Actinopteri > Siluriformes > Bagridae > Leiocassis > Leiocassis micropogon. Next base: position 8,854,374 of record JAOVVA010000032.1, on the reverse strand, counting down.
GGAAGCAAAATATAAAGAAATTGTGGTTTGCACAAACTTTTGCACAGTACTATATATGGGGAAACTGCTTATTTTTGCAATATTGAAAATGTATTGTTTGAAGACAGAACTCTATTGTATTAAATTGTAATTTTGTGCCTGCGGGTCATTTCAATGAGGTAAACAATAGCATGAATAAACAACACAGTTACTGTGCATATCCTAGATTGTATTCAGCATGAGTTTTGGCAAAATAGCAAACAGAAGTTCCTAAATGCATGTTATACATTTATAGCTGGGTGGATTAGGTTTTTTGTTGGCAAATAAATGTTTTTGGTAATAGTAAGACAAGCAACTTGTATTGACCAGTATGCATTGGTTAGTTCAGACCAAAAGTAGTTCAAGAACGCTTCTGCAAAACCTAATTCTGGCATTAAAAGAAAAGGGTCACATCACACTAGTAGTGGGCTACATAGCTATAGACCATCGGATTGTCCAAGCAAACAGTTACAATGGCCATGTGAGCATCAGAAATAGATGATGTGTAATGGTGGCCTGATCTGATAAATTGTGTTTTCTTTCACATCATGTGGATGGCCGGGTGCAGGTGTACCACTTACCTGTCAGGAAGATGCACCAGGATGCACTATAAGATGAAGTCAAGCTGACAGAGGCAATGTGATGTGCTCAGCAGTGTTCTGCTGGGAAACCTTGGTTTCTGGCATTCATGTGAATGTTACTGTAACATACACCACCTGGCTAAACACAATCCAGCATACCAATTACACCAAAAAAAAAGTGTTCAGAAATAGTTCAAGGATTTCAATTTGGTCTCCAAATTCCAGAAAGCTCAATCTGATTGAGCATCTGCGGGATGTGCTGGACAAACAAGTCTGAGCCATGGAGACCCCACCTCGCACCTTATAAAACCTGCTGCTATTGACTTGGTGCCTGATATCACATCACACCTTCAGAGGGCTTGTGAAGTCCATCCTTAGACAAGTCAGGGCTGTTATGGCAGCACAAGTGTGACTTACACAATACTTGGCAGGTGGTTTTAATGTTATGGCTGATTTGTTTATTTCTGTATGTGTGTGTGTTACAGATTTTAGACTAAGCATATATACAGGCATCTCACATCACTGCAGCAAACCAAGCATTTCACTGTGCTTTGTCTAATTTTTGCAACAAGGTTGTTCCTGGTCAGCCAGAACATTTAACAACTGAACAATATGGCCCTAATTTTAATTTGGATATCCTCTCATTTAATCAAGCTGCCAGTCAAATCAAACCAGATTTGTTCTTGGAACATCTACGTAGTTCTTGAGCTTGTACATATTTATTAGAAATAGAAATCATCTGAATTTTTTTTTTCCCCAAGTCAAACTGGGACTTTACAGTAGACTTTAAGGTAATGATACTTTTCGCCACAGCAGAACTTTTGAGTGGTGCAAGTGGTTTAAAGAAGGTCATATGTCCATGAATGAGATTCCTAGTCCCACCTGACCTCACGACAAGCAATTTCCACATATTTTGGCCAATAAAGGAGTTCCTGGGAGGCCAGCTTTTCAAACGTGAAGTAGACAGTCTAATCATAGCTCTGGTGTACTGATAAAAACTTTCTACCTTGATGATATCCAAGCACTAGTAAAAAACTGGGATAAGTGCATTACCGTAGTAGGGGATTCCATAGAGAAACAAAGGTAGTTTTTACTCACATAAACTGTGTTATTCTGCAGAATCGAAAGTTCCAGATTGACTTGAATGCCCCTAATATATAAACTCATGTCAGGAGACAAGCTGTCGAAAGAACTCTTTAAAACAACAGGGAAAGATAAGTCATGAAGCCGTGAAGAACAGGCCTTTAGCATCAGATTTCAATGTTAATTTAGGGTAGATATGCTCATGATTTCTATTACATCATCTTTCTAGGTGTACAGAAAGCAAAGGCTTCATTCACATATAAAAAAAATCACCTTCCTTTTATTTCATTTATTATCCTGGGTTGAATATCGATTCATACATACATATAACCTTGAGGTGATCTTTATCACAGTTCTATCAAAAGTTAACTTTATTACAAAATTGATCATCAGTTCCAAAAGTTTACACCGATGAAAGACACTGATGTGGCAAAACCTCACGTGCAAGTTTCTTCGGGTTATCTGTAGACAACTTTGATGCAGTATGTCTCCTCGTTCTTATCCTCCAGATCATTGATGAAGACGAGGATCTCCTCTGTACCTGCACTCTGACTTGGAGCGAAACGCAGCCCGATGTTGTAGCTCGCACCTCCCTCAATCTGCATTCAAAAATACAACCACACAAAAACAAACAATATGATTATGAGGTAAAGCTTAAAGATAACAGTTAAGAGTCTACTGATGGACTCTGGTCTGAATCTGAGGAAAATACTGGGAAAAAAAACGTTCTGCAAAACATAGTTAAGTGACTCTTAAATATTAAACAGCATGGTTTCTGTAGAAGATCCTCTGTTGCAGTTTATCCAACCATATGTATGTAAATTATTAAGCTGAAGGCAGTATGTTGAGCCACAGAAACTGGAGATGTCAAACAGGAAAGTTTTGACATACACAGACTGCTAAAGATTCTGTTGTTAAATGTTAAAATTCTGATCATTCTTGGACAAGGACATGTGCACTTTAAATTTTGAAAAAGAGGATCATAGGTTGTGAGGTGGGGTCTCTATGAATTAGACTTTTTTTGTCCAGCACTCTGAACATTTCTGAATAATTTTTGCAGTGTGGCAGAGCACCTTGTTCCGGTGAAAGAGGTCACTAAGGTCAGTAAGAAATACTGTTACCTTGAAGGTGTGTAGTTGATCTGCAATAGTGTTTAGTTAGGGGATACGTGTCAAATTAACACCCACATGAAGGCCAGGACTCAAGGATTCCCGGCATAACGTTGTCCAGAGCATCACACTGACCCTGATGGCTTGCCTTCTTCCTATAGTGCATCCTGATGCCACAATGCCATCTGCTAAAGATGCAGTTGGTTGGCGTCACATGGTTCAGAGGAAACACCTGATAGTCTTTTTCTCGCTCACTTGATTGATAGTTGTAGGTTCGACGTGTGAGTGCCCTAAAGAATGGTGGAAATTGTCTCTTTCTAAATTAGGTACAAAATCAGGGAAAAATCCCAAAGATAAAAAAAGCTCTTTCTATTTGAGTGACATTAAAAACACACTCATGCAAGCACCTCTGTTGCAGACACATGACATTTATAGACGTGAACTAATAATCAACCATCAAGAAAAAAAAAGAGGTAAATACTGTTTTCCTATTCAGTCATGTTAGCTGCTTCTCTGTACCATTGTAAGGAAGAAATTTACAGGACTTTTACACATTTTAGTTGTTTTAAAGATTTATATAAGTCAAACCAGTCTGTGCCTCTCTCCTCTTTTCTCTTCCTGTATTAGATATAATGGCTAGCTGAGACATATTGCCTTGTATTCTGGATTTATACAGTAATCTCCTCAAAACACACAGCAATATCGATTTTTTTGTTGCTATGATGACACGGTTATTCACTCTTGAAAGGAGGGGGGAAAAAAACAAAAACAAAACACCTTTAAAAATGTCATAAATTTTCTGGAAGGTAATAAAATTGAAGCAGCATTGACCAGTTGGAGAAATGGCACTGGCTATTTCCTTTCTTTATGAGTTTCGCCATTTTTATTTGATCCATAAGAATGATTAATATATTTTTTTCGAGCACTGTCTGCACATTATTTCACTCTTCCCAGTTGTTTACAGTCCGATATATGGAGCGCATGTGGTCATGAGACTCAATGAACTGCCTTAGCAAATCATTGGAAGCAGTCAGTGATGAAATTAACATTTTCCCATTTGCAATATCCTTCCTGGAAGAAAGTAATAAGTGGTGGATTTTTACCCTATAGGCGTTAGAGGTTATGAAATATGTTCGGGTGACTTTTGTGAGCACTGCAAAGGGCAACTGTAGTGTACACGGACTGTAAATGATGCTAAAGCAATTTATCAACAGCCCCTAATTAAAGTCTTGTATATAGCAGTTAATGCTAGAGGTGTCATCCTTTGCTCTGTTGGGAGCAGGTATGAAGGTAATGGCCTGTTTTCTTTTCCCCTGATGGTTCACACACTCTCTCTGAAAAAAAAAAACAATGTACTGTATCTCACTGGAGAAAAGGTATGGCCCACACACATTCTTAAATAACATTCTACGTAATCTCCAAAGCTTTCAGAGATTACTGACTGGCTCAACTGAGGAGAAAAAGAACTGATAGGAGTTTAAACTTCTGCAATAAAGCGACTTTCCCCAAGTCATTTGTCTGATCTACGTCCCCTGCTCCCTCCCTCACAATACCTTTATGAAAGCTATGGTCCATTTTGTGCTGCTGGAAAGAGAGCCCCGTCTTTTCCCATTTCCTTTCTTTATGAGATTCAGCAGTTTTATTTGACCCATAACATTGCTTGGGGACTTAATGTTTACAGTTGCAACAGTGCTGATACACTGTGCATTATGTGAGACTTCTAAACCTGTAGTGCTGATATATAAATACCATTAAAAAGCAAATACAGTAGACTATATACTTTTTGTCGCATGTACTTATTCAAACTCCTTTTGCCACACGAGCCACTGGACTACTGGACCTACTCACTGGCAGGTGATACATAAAACAATATTCTTTAATGTAGCATTTACATATTGGTAGATGAATAAGGTGTGAATATTTGTCACTACAGAAGTACTAATACTCCTGCTTTCATGCGGTGTGCATAATCTAAGACCATAATTATAACAGTGTGCAAGACATACTGCCTGACCAATAAAAAAAAATAAAAAAAACTTGGAAACTTGAAATTTCATTGGATTGATTATGGTGCACATTCACCGTGGCATTGTTTCAACAAAGTTATGCAATGCCATAACATTTATTTCTGTCCGGAGTTGTATTACTCATTGGGCGGGAACTGATGATAGGAGTGTTGTATCACTCCATGCTGGCCATTTCAATTCTCTGCCTTGTACAGTGGGCACTATGCATGGTCACTTCATGTGCTTCTTTTCTTACCCTGACACACCCATGGTTTTCTAATAGCCACACAGCCCATAATCCCAATCCTCAGCACATTGTGCATGTTGAACTGTATTTGTGGTTTATGTTTGATGTTAGAGAGTGATATACCCAGTGAGACCACTTTTTTCTTTCAGTAACGATTCTTTTTCTTTTTATGCTCATGTACATGTGAACTATGTGTAAAAATATCTTAAATAACAGAAAATTTAACACATCCAGTAATTAAACTGGATTAATAGAAACATAACATCATTAAGCCCAATTTTAAGATTAAGACCAACATTTTGCTTGCTTTAAATGTTAATTTTAAGAAGGCAGATATATTACCTAACTATATGCTACTAGTACTACTACCACTTCCACTACTACTACTAATAATAATTATAATGTTTTCCTTCATAGCCTTTAAAAATGTCTTCGACACAAGAAGAAATTAATCTCATGGCTGGATCAAAGACAAATCACAAAGACAATTTACATTTACATCATGGCATTTGGCAGACGCCCTTATCCAGAGCGACTTTCTATTTCATTATACATCTAAACAGGGTTAAGGGCCTTGCTCAAGGGCCCTACTGTGGCAACTTGGTGGTGGGGTTTGAACCTCAGACCTTTCAAACTGTAGTCCAATGCTTTAACTACTGAGCTACTTTTGCCCTCAAATATTTTTTTAGCCACTGTTTTTTTTCACCTGGGAATTGAACCCTGAGCTTAAAGACCACAGAGACACATGTATGCACCACCCGACCTGCTGAGTGCTCAATTTATAGCACAGGTGTCAAATCTTTACCAGAAAGGGCCAGTGTATCTTTGCAGGCTTTTATTCCAACCAAGCAGAAGCCTCACCTGATTCTACCTGTTGAATTAGTCGTTCGTGGCTTTCAATAGATTATCAGATGTGACATCTGTTTGGTTGGAAAGAAAATCTGCTCCAACATTGGCCCTTTCTGGAGAAGATTTCACCCTTCTGATTTAAAGGAACACAGTCGAAGTGCAATTACATACATAACACCAAATGTGTCAACACGGGTTCATCATGGGTGGGAGAGACGACTCTGTGTGTTTAGAAAAGAAATGACATCATGTATGACATCAAAGTTGAGCAATGTGTGCAGGACATAAGAAATTGGATGATAATTAACTTCCTTCTGCTTAATCCAGATAAGACAGAAGTTCTAGTCACCACATTCAGCTAGAAGTAAGATTCTAGATCACTCTTAAACTTTAGATGGCCTTTCTGTTCCATCAAGTGCAACAGTAAAAGACCTCGGTGTGATTATAGATTCCAGCCTTTCAT
>JAOVVA010000032.1:8816674-8836500 GCA_028565275.1 Leiocassis micropogon | reverse complement strand
ACACACATACACACACATACACACACATACACACACATACACACACATACACACACATACACACACATACACATACACACAGCCAAGGAGAAATGGCACATACTTGAACACAGTGATGACAAATGTCTTAATTTGTGGACTGGGCGCCCCTGGCACTTTCAGATAAATGTCCTGAGGTTCCCCCGGAGCCTGCGGTGCATTAAAATATAATAATCAGCTTATTTATTTGTCTAATTTACTTACCGATTAAATAACATAAGAACAAGTCATTTCAGCAGAGCAGTTTTAATGAATATGCAGCATATATTAATGAATTAATAAAGTGTTTCCTCTCGGCCTCATTTCCGGTTTGTCTAAAAGGTGCAGTGTGACCGGCTCACCGTGCCAATGACGTGGCAGATCACATTGGGGTCGCTGCAGCGCACCTGGAGCCTGGAACAAACATCTGTGTGTGTGTGTGTGTGTGAGAGAGAGAGAGAGAGAGAGAGAGAGAGAGGAGACAGAGGACAAATGTGGTCTTTAAATCAGTAATGTTGAACAGGACAGCAGTGTATAAATGTGTAAATGTTAGTAAGAGACTGAAACAGAAAGGGAAAGCAACAGAGGTGGAAAGTATGTGTGTGTGCGCCTTCAAACAGTTGTAAGGCTGATAATGAGCAACACCTGGTGCGCCGGGTTCAGCAGGAGGCAGCCGGATGGCTTTCTTAAAGAAAGAGAGCTCAGGCTGATAGAAGCGAAAGGTCTGGTCGATGATGTGGGGAGTCGGCTCCACTCTCACTTGGCAGATGGCCAGCGGCTGACTGTCCGCCGCTCGGAAGAACACCTGCACAACAAGTAGAAGCAGAACGGGTCATAAACTCCCTTTAGGAGGAGGACATATAAAGAACATTGCCTCAATATTCACTAATTATTATTTACTAACAAATGCTATTGTAAAGTTTTTAATTGAAAGACCTCTTCATCTCTGTTATCGCGGTCATGTAGCCAAAAGGATGAATGTCTCATAGATGCTTAATCATTCCTTAACAGGCATATTGTAATGTGTTATTGTCAGGGGTTAAAAGTAATTTAAATTTGTGCCGGTACTGTGAACCCAAAAGGTGAACCATGGAGGTGTTGGACAGACTTGTTAAATTGTTTAAGTTTCTCTTTATATTTCCACTTATTCCACTTTAGAATTACGTTAGTTAAAAACCTCAGTTGAACCCTTGGCTCTGGGGTTGAATCCTACGTAAATAACATTTGAAATTTAGCCATGTGATAGAAGCTTTGTAGCTTGCGTTAGCCATGAACAAATCATTAAGGCGAGTCATGAACCTGTTAACACAGTGACAGAAGCTCGCAGTCACGTCAACTAGCAATAATGAAAAATCGAAATACATCACGGCCTGTTCAGAGGCAATTTGGAAAATCAAAGCCTGATAATAAATGTGTGTTCCCTTAGAAGATTAAATCAATATTCATGGAAGGAGTCTCCAGTGTCAGTAATTTTCCATTGTGGTAGAAGCTTTAAAAGAGCTAATTTTGTGCTTTCCAGCAACTCGGCAACATAATCTGAGCCCGAGCCCGACCCCCCCCCCTCCCCCCTTATCTATTAACATCTGGATTAAGTAGAGGAAAAAAGGACCAGTAAAGAAACACCAGTTTCTATTTATGATTACTAATTTTATAACTTGAACCAATATACCTTATCAACATTTCATAACATTTAATTCAGATACATAGCACAATGTGTGGTTCATTAATAAATAAATGATGTGGTTGTCAAAATCACTATTATTAATAATAATCCACTTAAGGGTGGTGACAGTTAGTCTGGTTTGTTCCAGGCTGTATCACAACCACACATCATGCATTATGTTCTTATATTAGTTTGCCATCTCACATTTTATTTCTTATACAGATCAGTTTCTGGAGATTTTTTTTTCTTCTTCTGGCTATGATAGGTCACTAGATCCAATGATAACTTATGTATAAATAAACACAATCTAGAGTATCTAGAACAACAAAATGGGATTTGTGAGCACATTTCTTCACAGAATCACAGTGAAGTGTTGCTGTTGTGATGAAATTGTCTGCAATTGACACACTGAAGCATCAACCCTTTGAAGTTAGACTTAATAGCCTGAAATAACAAGAGACATGTTAAATCAATCATTTCTGTCATGGCGCACAGAAACTAGCAAGAAATAGGTCAAAAGGGCAGATTCATTTTCATCTGACCCCAGATAATAAGCAGAAAAGGAGATTTTAATGTGGTTTAAATTTGCAATATATGGAAGGAGCATTCATTTTTTCCTCAATTTGAGCTACAGTAGCTCTTCTATTGGATCAACAAAACGGGCCTTCATTCCCCACGTGCATCAATGAGCCTTAGCCATTCATGCCCTATCGTAGCTTCACCACTTTTTCTTCCTGGAACCACATTTGGTAGATCCTGACTACTGCAGATTGAGACAGCATCCTATAAGATCTGCAGTTTTGGAGTTGCTCTGACCCCGTCATCTAGCCATCACAATTTGGCCTTTTGTTAAAGTCACTTAAATCCTTACATTTGCCCATTTTTTCTGCATCCAACACATTAACTTCAGGGAAAAAAAGAAGGTTCACTTGTTGCCTAACATATCCCAGCCATTTCTACTCTAGGTGACATTGTAATGAGATACAGTATTGTAACTGTAGTTACTGTGACAAGGCCCACATTGTGATGTCTAGACTACAGGGTCAGAGCGACTCCAAAACTGCTATTTTAAGTTTGCTAAAAGCAGCTCTTGTGGGATGTTTCTGGAATCTCAACTTATGATATCAGTGCAGACTCCAAACTTTAAGAATGGCAGACTCCAAACTTTTAGACATAGATTTATAAAAGGTGTGTGTCTGTGTGTGTATTCCACCCTTATATTTTAAGAATGGGATGGCTCAATACGACCTTAGGGGTTAAACAGTCCTTAGGAGTAATGCTTGTTTAGCTGAAGCTAGATCAAGGATGTTAAAATGGTCAATTTAAGTTACTGAATTCTGAATGGCTGAAAGATGTTAGAAGCTGTTGTAAAGTCCTCAATATACATTCAATACACATTAAAAATAATGTTACTTAACAATTAAGAAGAGCTGGCAACCCAACCCTTTAAGTAACCACAGAAACAATGGATATATCTCCAGGGTGAGGAGTATTCATCCGGTGGGTCGGATTCGAACCACTACGGAGCCGGTCGTGGCCAAACGGCCGCGTGTTTGACAGAGCTTGATCAATTGTGATATCTCTTGTTGAACATGCATGTTAAGTGTGTTGTCAGCTTTACAGTTGCACTGACACTTTGGCACATCGCTCGAGGTGGTGTCACTTGGAGCGTAACAAAAGTTGACCCTGACTGTGTATCGGAGTATGAAGTGAAGTGTGGAGACTGTCTGCATGTGTCAGCAGGTCCTTAAAGGGTAAGTCTCTCTAGGCTGCATATGGCAGCCTAAGCCTGAAGGCAAAATTGCAGAAGCGCACAAACGTGCGTGTACACACACATATAGACACATTGTAAGTCACAATGGTCACTTGAGGACTGAGACATCACTCTTTCTCTCTCTCTCTCTGTGTCACCATCTCTGGACGCTTACACATCTGTGTATACAAACACACTCTGGGAAAGTCACCGATTCAAACGACCTAATCAAATCAGCTTCAAATGATTATGATAACAAATTTCCATTTGAACTAGTAAGCTCCCATTACCAATGTACCAATGTAACAAAAATGATAAACTGCACAGAAAATAAGTACGCCGAGAACCAGGAAAATAAAACGGAAAAGTAACCAAGAAAACTGCGCTTAAACAACCTGCAGACTGTGGCCAAGTTCTTTTCTGCTCACATGCTCTGATGTTCCTCAGGAGAGAAGCTGCACAATTTATGATTTAAAAGCATACTCACTACCCAGGATAAAGAGAACTGTTCTGGGAAATTTAGGTGATCTGGCTCTTTGATTTCTATCAAAAAGCAAATATCTCAGAGGGACAGCACTTTAGAGAATTTTCCCTGCCTTCTAAGCATCTTGAACAGCCGCTTAAATTTTTTATTACGTTTTTGACCAGTGAACCGTTTGTGTACTATGAATCAATTTTGCCCTAATTAACTGTGAAACCTAAAATCAAGTATGACCTTGCACTGGCCTTCTGCAACCACAAAGCATAACAATAATACATTAGCTGGTTTCCTTACTCCTTAGAGTCACTGACTTAAGTTCAAAAGTTAAGGCAGAATTTACAGTATACAGGAAAAGTTTCTTGCATTCAGAGTACACTTGGGCAGGTAAAGAAATTATTAAGGTGACCTGCACAGAGTTCAGGCCTCTGAGATTGCCAGCTGAGGAAAAAAAACAAAAAAAAGACAATTGTTGTGGTCAAATGTAGTAGGGTTCAAATCAATAAACAAATATCTGGTGAAATATGAATAAGGAGATGGCAAGAATTCATATAAGCATCTAATAAACCTTTAATGTATTGTCAAGATATGCTTTATGAATAGTCCTAGTTTTAGTCCCCCCCCCCCCCAGAGTGTGTTATCCCACCATGTGACCCAGCATAAGCAGTAGTCTGTAGTTTAAAAGTAGCAGTAGTTTAAAAACTGCGTTTTTTCTTCGTTTCGTCTACATGAAAACGCAAAACGCCCTGTTACGTGCTGTTAGAAGCCTCCCTAATCAACAGGGGGCCAATCAGAAGCCTAGACAAAACGTCATTACCTGTTGCGCTTTGTAGAAGTCCAACGGGTCTTATCCGAAACCGCCGTCACTGTCTGCGGGGTCTGTGTCGTTGGAGTTTTATACAGTATGTAGCAGCAGTGAGTTTTGTAGTATATTCAGGTACCTCTGTTTGTTAACGTAATGTGTGAGTAACTGCGTGTGTATGTACATGCATGTAAAAAGTCCAGTACGCAACGTTAAAACAGTCACTCGTTTACTGTAAGTATGTCCACCATTGCACAAAATATCCTCATAAACAATGCTGACGTCAAATCAAGGAGACTAGTACACATACAATGGCATCATCGGCACAAGGTGACGTTACAACAAGCTGAAATCTCTGTTTCCTCTGTCCACACAACACCACTGAAGGAGTTTTGGAAAATCTTCACTTTGGACGTAGTTTTCCAACGACCAAAGCTGCGTTTGGGTATGAACGAAAGGCGGAAGCCGCTAAGAAAAATCTCCGTTTTAAAAAATACATGGCTACGTGTGGACATGGCCTAAGAGGAGGCACGTGTTACACCCACGTGTTGGTAGCTGGTAGGTTTGTAGTTGGTAGCTGGTGGGTGGGAACTGGCCAAGTGGAGAAAAAGTGGAGAAGAAACATTCTTATTGACAAGGATATATTATATAATGATTACATATACACTGCCTAGCCAAAAAATAAAAATAAATTAAATAAAAGAAGTTGCATTGCTTTTTCCATTGCTCCAAAGTCCAATCTACTGTACATTTAGGTATTTGTCAGACACTGTTATTCAGAGCGACTTACAAAACTGTTCTGAAGTTTCCGTCAATGGATATGTCCTTACACTGGTTACTGGGTTACCATCTAAGTACCATCAGAATAACCAAAATATCTAAGAAGCAGATACTGTACAGTAAGTCTTTATGCTTCCTAAGGAATTTAAGCTTTTTTTTTCAGATTATTCTAACTAACAAGTGGTTTTCGTATGGCCACACAGCTGTTAAGTTCCAATTCTGTGTTCTCATCACATTGTATGTTTATGTAAATGCTCTTACTTTTACTATTAAACATAGCTATGTTTTTTATTTTTGATATTTTTAACATCACTTAACCAAGTGTTTAAGTGAACTCCATTCATGATGATTTTTTTCTCCGATAACAATTCCTTGACTTAAAATCTTAAAATCTATATGCATCCAGTGGGTGGGCAGGTGTTACAGGGTGCTAAGTCTTTATTTGTGAAAAAGAAATTCTGTGAATTCTGTGCAATACAATTCCATAGCTCTCTTAACTGCCTAGATCCATGAACGATTCTCATTCTTTATTTTTGTTACAGTGGTTTGTTTAATTTCATCACTGACATCATCATCAATTGTCATCATTTCAATTACATGTCTAACACCACTTTTTTCTTCATAGCAGAATCATCAATCTGAGATGAACCCATCAGTCTTACAGTATGGATATAAGACAGCACTCCGTTTAATCACATCCTCAGGAACATGTAAACACTGCAAAATGTCAACGTTCTTGTAAATTGATTTGTGGAATTTAACAGCAATAAAACAGAAATAGTGTCTGTAGAGCTCGATGAGTGTTTGCTCGTACTACAGGAATCACGGCACAGCGCTGGTTGTTAATGTACACTTCTCTACTTGCTATTTTTATATCGCTCTAAAGCTCCGAGAATTTTTTTCTAAGCATAAAACTCATTACCAACACATGGTGTAATCTTCATTGCGTTTATTTATACACAAGTTATCATGGATTCTCTTCTCTCGCTAATTACTGATTTGAATTGTTTTGACTTTGATGGTCTTGAACATTAGTATTCTTGCTTTAACATCTTTCCTTCATGGTACACTGTGCTCATGTTTGGTTAGGCAAATCAGATCAGTTAGGGGTGGTATAAAAGTACATGGTGTGTCTCTGTTAATGACTTGTTACAGATATGATATACTGTATGATAAGCTAGTAAAATATATGTACTCATTTAAATAAGGTCCTACTTGCTTTCATAGGAAGGTACATACTGTAGGAGCTGAAGAATATTACTTTTTCCATTCATGCTGCAGAAAGGTCACGCAGAAAACTAGAGATTAATGTTCTTACCTTGATAGATTTAGCCATCACTGTGTTAGACTGCTGGTGGTGAGCAAAATGTGGACTGGTAGAAGTCTTCGAGTCCTAAAATATCAACACATGGGCAGATAGTCAACAGCACACAGTATGTGTCTGAAATCACTTGCTGATTTACTGAACTATATACAATCAGGTATACAAAGGGGGCAAAAAATGTATACACACTTCAACATAAAAATATATATGATGCATAAAAATGCACAAGTCACATGATAGCATCTATGATGGTGTGTCTACTGACATTTTTAGAAGAAACATAATGCTACAACATTGCAGCCATTATTCAATTTAAGTTTTAAAAAAGGGCATAGATAACTTTTTTAGTGTGTACTATATATATTTTTGGGCCCCTCTGTATATATACTACATAAACCATTAGTCAACAGCACATAGTACATGTCTAAAATTGTTTGCTGATTTACTGAACTATATGCAATCAGGGGCATCACAATTGGCATAGTGCTTAGTGCTATGGCCATGCACCTCAGTGTGACCTTGTGTGTCCTGTGATACATTGGCATCCCGTCCAGGGTGTACCTGCCTCGTGCCCCGAGTACCCTTGGATAAAGCAACAGACATATTGGATTAGGCTAAATAAACTGAAATATTACTCATTTTGATAACTATTTGTTTTTAAAGAACAAGAGCTGATTTTTGAAATATTAATAAGAAATCCAACATAGGAAACATTGTTTCATTCTTCTATTTCACTAGGGATGATGCAAAAGCTAAATTGCACTAGCACTACTATCAGTGGCTAGTGTAATGGCATTGTGGGTAATTTTGGAAATTGGTAATCAAAGCTAAAATAGAAAACCATGTTTAGTAAATTCTTTTTTTTTTTAAAATATGCTTGAAATTTCACTCACTCATCGTCTATACCGCTTTATCGTGTATTCAGGGTCGTGGGGGGCCTGGAGCCTATCAAAGGAGGCTTAGGGCATGAGGTCGGGTACACTCTGGACAGGGTGCCAGTCCATTGCAGGGCACACACACCTACACTCACTCATTCACACACTACAGGCAATTTGGGAACGGCAATTAGTTACTGTGTCCGGAGAAATGCAAACTCCATGCACACAGAGACGGGAATTGAGCCTGGCCGGAAATCGAACCCGGAACCTAGAGGTGCAAGGTGACAGTGCTAACCACTACACCACCGTGACACTCGCTTCAAATTTCAATTTAAAACAAACCGTCTATTCCTGTATTCCATATCATATGTAATTATAAAGTTGAACTTATTGTTATTTAAGGTAGACTTTTTCTTCAATGCACCAGTTGGCTTTAGTTATCAATAAATAACATTTATTTTTTTCTATAAATTGACCACTTTGGTTTTATTCCAACTAATACATTTTGAGATAAAATAAAATGCTCTGGGTTATTGCTTTTATTTCCAGAAATATTGTGCATCAGTTGTTTGCTGGATTACCATTACTGTGGGGGAGCTATTTAGGGAATAAAACTTTTCTAGAGAATTTTGGTAATGCTACACACCGGGTCCACCCCACATAATGCACTATATAGTAAATAAAGAACAGATTCATACATTGCAACAGACGCAACTTTTGTTGAGAACAATACAATATCTGTATTTTATGAAAATGAAACTGCCTGAGAAAAACAGTGTACCTGATTTAAAGTTTACCTGTGAAAGCAGAGCATGCCCAGACACAAAGCTTTGGTACTTCAGAGGGATGTGGACGCTCTCTCTGGGCCGCAAGTAAACCTGAGGTGTCGAGTCATCCTCCTTCATGTGAAACATCTCCACTTCCAACGGAGTGCAAGTCTTTGTCAAGTCTTTAAAATACCTCCATTCCTCAGCATTCACTATAACACTACAGGCAGAAATTGAGAAGTGAAGAACAGCTTCAGGCTTTTCTTTCTCTTTCCAACACTTTATGCTTCCGGTTAAGAAAGCAGTGTGGATTCTGTCTACTGCAAAAAAAAAACAAAAAGAAAGCTCTCCATTTCCCAAGGTTTTGCCAGGTTAAAAAAAAAGGGGGGGGGGGGGTGGCTAAGATGGGCTAAGAATAAGATATTACTCCCATATAAGAAATTTCATCCACAAACACATAAAGGAAAAGGTTGCTTGAGACATCAAAGGCTGACTCTCGGATCATGAGAAAGTGAATATTTGTAAAAGATGATCAAAAGAATTTCAGAGTTTCAAAACTCCATCCCGCACACAAAGGACAGGGAGTTGAAATTGAGTCTCATCATGTTTTATCGAATTCTGGACCATAATACCCAGCACTAAAGGCAGCATGTCTTTCTGAGACTCACGCACACTCCTGAGGAGGGAAAGAGTTGAATGCGACAATAAGACATTTCATGGTTTAGAAATAGGAAAGAAGCTGCAGGCAGAACGAGATAAACACGTTCAGCTCTGCAATCCAAGATTCAGCATCCAAAACGGTGGTAAATAAGATCTCTCTAGAAAAGACAGACACAGGAATCACAGAGTAATAATTTAAATTTGAATTACTTCTTTATGATTCTTTGTTTTTTTCATATATATTTATATTATAATTATATATTTTTTTTCCCATTTTTCTTGAAAAACATTGTAAATACTGTTAATGAAAAGCACCTGTTTTCTGAAAAGTGGTTCTGAACATCAAAAATAGGAACTCTGATTATCACCACCTTGGCAGGAGCTAACTCTGCCTAAACCAGGTTAATCCATGTTATTAATGGGGAAATGGGCGGAACAAATCGAGCCTAGCTGTTGGTTTAAACACACACCTACTTACATACTGTAGTTTGCAAGCTTAGCTTTAGCTTGTCTAGAATGATAAGGTTGCTACAGTAATGTTAATTGATATATTAACATTACTTTGCAGTTGATTGAACTGTGTCATTCATACCCCACACGTCGTCCTGGGTCAACTCCCTACTGTATATTTCTTGTGTAAATTAAACTACAATGATTCCAGTTAGCTGGTAGGCTAAAGTGAACGCATACCAGGCAGCTAGTGGTTTGATACTTGCAATGCAGATGCACTCAAATCAGTCACATATGCATGAATTTATGGATTCATGTAATTTTAACTGACGAGCAACAGAAAAATTCATCCCTGGAGAATCTAGCTATGGAGAACAAAACCATTTTGTACCAGGTTTTGAACATGTTTATATATAAGGTTGGACATTTTTTACTTGGATCCACTTCTAGTGGTCATTGTGTTCCCTCATCATTAACATAGGCTTTTTTAAAAATGATAATAATGTTTTCTTTTTTTTGCATTCTGAATTCCTTATTTATAGTATACTGTTTTAACCTAACATTTTTACATTTTATTATTAATTGTTATGGTTGATTGATTTGATTTGCATTGTTTTGTGGATCCCTCAAAAAAAAAAAAAAAAAATCAAACACAGCTGTTTGGTCTGTGTTGAAAGTGAATTTAAATTGGACTGTTTTTGACATTTTGCTTCTTTGCTAATCTGGTTATCATGGAGAGCCATGCAAGCCACTGGAGGCAATCCAGGTCATTAACATCCACAATTAAATCAGCATCAAATCATCAAAACAACTGCTGAAAGACCAAATATTGTAGGTCTTGAGGTTAATTCATACCAAGTTCTAAGCACATTATAATATTCAAGTATACTAATCACCGGCCTGGTCATCTGTCATCATCTGTGCTTATTTCTCACTGGTTCATGCTAGATCCTTTATGCTTGAATGACTCATAGGTCACTGTGTGGCTTAACAAACAAACAAACAAACAAAAAATCTTCTGAAACTGGTCTGGACTGAAAATGAGAGCAAAAAAAAGTCCTTCAGGAAGTCTGGAGAACTATTCCTCTAGACTACATTAAGAAATATTGTCTGACTCTTTCCTGGGAGCCTATCTCAGGAGACTTAGGGCACGAGGCGGGTTACATCCTGGACAGGTTGCCAATCTTTGCAGGGCACGCACACATACACAAACTCTCACATTCATTCACACACTATGGGCAATTTGGGAACTCCAATTAGCCTAATCTACATGTCTTTGGACAGTGAGAGGAAACTGGAGTACCCGGAGGAAACCCATCAAGCATGGGGAGAACATGCAAACTCCATGCACACAGAGGCAGAAATCAAGCCTGGCGGGGAAATGAACCCGGACCCTGGAGATGCAAGGTGACGGTGCTCAGTGCATTTTTTTTGTCTGTAAATTGCTACATTATTTACAAAAATATGCTTATTTTGTACTTAACATGCTGTCATTGTTCAGCTTTGTTTTTGCTGCCTAGCAGTTGAAAGAACTACCATGTTTAATTTTTGTTTGAATGCATATGTTTGGGTGTTTATGTGTGTTCAGTTCAATCTGTCGGTATTTTAGGTAGATATATGCTTCAAAGTAAAACACTTTAAATAAAAAAGCCTCTGCTAGATGAAGAACAGGTAAATATGGATATATTTGCAGTAAATGCCCGTGACACATACAGGGTTGCTTCAATAACAGCATCAAAGTTTAAACACAACACACTGTCTGTTCAACCCAGGAGGACGTGACCGATTTATAAGTTGTGCAGATTCAAAGAAAGAATTTCACTCATATTCCAGGTATTGCAGCACCATGCCGGAGTGTGCGCCTTACCTCCTGTAGCACTGCCAGGGTAGATGTCTTGCCCTACCTACTGCTTCCATGTCACTACAGTCAGAAAGTAGACCTTCAAAACTTTTTTTTTTTCCTCGCTATTTTCGCATGCCTGTAGAACTAACCACTCCAATGCTGTCAACAATCCACATGATATGTTTGTAATTATTTGCTGACATGATAAATGATTTCGTTTTTTACTGCTAATTACTCTTTTGTATTGAGCTGATTGCAATGATCCCATTTCATTTGCAGCATCGGTTTCTTTGCCTTTTTCCAGCTGCTTTACTTGTTTGAAAGGTAATTCAAAGAAAAATAATTCACATTACTGTTGATTGATTTTTCTCTGACAGTATTACAAGATGCAATTCAAATCATAGGTTTATATTAACGCACTAACGTCTAATATTTTGGCACTAGCATGGACATTTATGGCAGACAGAAAAAAGATCTGGATGGTTGCATGGTTTCCTAGAATTATACAGTAGTATTAGCTTAATACAGTAGTAGCAAAATGGCACTTGATGACCATTCTACTGTAAATCTCCCTTTAAATCCAACAGTAATAATATTGTACCGAGTATGAATAACTAATTTACAGGGACTTACAGTATATGCTGGACATTCCAAAAAGGCTATGGCTAATACTATTATAAATATTTAAAGAAGTTGAAGCCTGGAGAGCTTTGCGCTGTCTGATTCTTTTTTTCCAGGAATAAACTGCATTTTTTTGTCTTATTAGCATCAAGAAAAAGTGAGGAAGTTATAGCTGCTAGCAATGAGTAGAAGGAACTAATTTGTTCTGTAGATGTTCCACAACATTAAAGATATCAATAAACAGATAAAAAGACACTGTTTGTAAATTAATAATAATAAAAAACATTGTAAATAACAGATTCCAGAAGATGGAAGTTCAGGTCATGCTGTTACCAGAAAAAAAAAAAAAAAAAATCAGACGTGTAACAGTAATTGTACATCATACTGTGCTGTGTTTTACGTCATAATAATCAAACATTCTTTTTGTGCCAATTCTTTTTTACATTTGCACGTACACAAGGCCAGTATACATTGAGTATCTTCAATGCACAATTACACGGCATCATCTACTAGACCACCAAACTAAATAATAATAATTAAAAAAATAAAATTGCACAAAAAAACCTATTCCGTTGTTCAAATATTGTATGTGCGGCTCAACTCCAGATTAGCATATTAGCAGCATTACTCATTTCTTTTTTTATGCCTAACTACAAAGCACTGCCATCTACTTTCTTAATTATCATCCCAGCTTCAATATACAGGGTGTTCCTCCACTCAAAGCCAAATTACACTCTATAGCTTGGGGTGTAAACAACAACTTAATGTCGACTGTGTGGGTTTGGACATCGTTGTTAGGTTTCAGTTCAGACTCCAGGCCAAAACTGCCATATTATATTGCACCCAGAATATGCTGTTGAGCATTGTTAATTAAAGGCCTGGAGACTGATGACTCCTCTGGCTCTCCTCTCTGTGAAATGTCTTCTCCTTCCCTATGTTTATAAAAGTAATTGAGCTCAGGCTTTGGAAACTTATGACATATTAGGCTCTATTTTTATGTAGGTGAATACATTAAGTGCTGCTAACACACTAGAAAATTGCTAAATTGTTTGGGAGTAGGCCATTTCCCTTTAATTTACAGAAGGGTTATTGAAATGTGTGCTATTTCCACTATTCTTAAGTATAGAATGAACTGTTTAACCTAAGAAATACTAACTCACTATACCGTTCAAATCTGTGTACAGGGGTGCAGAGGGCCTGAAGCCTATCTGAGGAGACTTAGGGCATGATGGAGTGCCAGTCAATCGCAGGGCACACACATACACACACTCACTTGCTCATTCACACACTACGGGGCAATTTAGGAACGCCAGTTATGCTAATCAGCATGTTTTTGGACTGTGGGAGGAAACTGGAGTACCCGGAGGGAACCCACCAAGCACGGGAAGATTCAAAGTCCATGCACACAGACCCGGATCGGGAATCCAAACGGGACCCTGGAGATGCAAGGCGACAGTGCTAACCTCTACAGCACCGTGCCGCCTCACCACAAAACTAACTAAATTTTATTACAACAAATTGTTTATTTGTATCATATTGTCCTCAGAGACATAATCTAACCAATATAACGTCAGAAGGAAAAAGAATACAATGAACACTAATGATACATTATATGGCCAAAAGTACAGTATATGCGCATCCTACAAAACACACCTATATGTGTTTTTTGGACATCCTACATTTAGGAGGATTTTAGTCCTCCTTTGCTGTTATAATATCTAATGCTTATTTGCAAGAATTTGAAGCATGGCTGTACTGATTTGCTCATTCAATTCACTAATTCACTAAGAGCATTAGTGAGGTCAGGCAGTGATGTTAGAAGATCTGGTAAAAAAAAAAAAAAAAAGTTCACATGAGTTGAGGTCTAGGCTCTGCGTAGGCCACTTGAGTTCTTTTACTCTTAAGGACCTTGCTTTGGACAAATGGGAATTGTCATACTTAAATATTTTTGGACCTCCTAGTTCTAGTCAAAACAAATTCTTAATTCTACAGCATGCAAAGATATTCTGGACAATTATGTACTTTAAACCTTGTGGCAATAGTTTTTGGGAAGGCCCCCACAAGGATTTGATAGTCAAGTGTCAACATATACTTGCTACACATAGTGAATGTTGATGTTCAAAAATTTCAACTTTTAAACTAAAATCTAAACCTGACAATGCATTTCTTTCTTTATTTGCTTGTTTGTTTGTTAATTACAACTTTCTGCCTATGACATCTTAAACGTCAAGAAACTCCTTACCAGGCCACAAATGGATGACCACAAATGTCACTGGAATGCAAAATGAAAGAATAGACATGCAGTTCTTGATACTGAAACCTGAAAATGGACTTCAAGGTACTGGGCTATTCTTGGAGCTAGCAAGAAAGAAGAATCCAGAACAGAAATAACTGCACGACCCTTGTCTGTAGTCTAGAGCTAGGTATTATGGAGGCACAATGGTCTTCCATACCGTCCAAAATATCGGTTGATCATAACACCCTAGAATTGCACACTATGCACTGTAAAATAAGCACAATATGTAACTGTTGGTTTAACCATTGAGAAAAAAAAAATTATGTATGTGCATGTAGGTATCTACGTATGTATGTACGAATCCCACCTAATCTCAGGGTCTTCACACTCAATAGTAACCGTCTGAGGAATGTTGAAGGGGTTCTTCAGCACAAATTCAAAAAACTCGGCGGTACCGAGGGTAGCATAGATTGTGTGCGAGGTTGTGATGGTTTGGCTCAGCATGTTCATGATGCCTTCCACCTTGCAGCGCTCTCGATAGGCCTCTATCAAGCGCAGGTCCTGAGAGTGCTGTGTCCGATCTTCCTTTCTCCTCTGGTATAGAAGCAGACAATTGAAAAAGAAACCAAGTTGTTGAAGAGATTACAGCACATACATCAACCTTCAATCATACATACAGAAAAAAATCTTGACCATTTAAACAACTTGTTCAGCGACATAAGACTAAGAAAAAAAAAAAAGCTATAAAGAAATGTTCACGAACGTCTAAAATGGATTCTTTTTATCAGTCTTAAAATGTAGTAAAGAGGATGTGTGCAGAGTGGATTTTAGGACAGTGCTTAGTGAAGTGGAGATGAAGAGGGAGGCAACGATCCAGAGTGCTTTATCTCATATATCATTCACAGATGTAAGTGCCAAGTTCAGTTACAGCTCAAAACCAAGCGATGATCGGAAATATGATGTGACTACCATAAAGTGTAGTTTAAAAATATAGAATTTTCATTTTAAGCATATCCTGGGAGTACCAGCAGTACAAAAGTATGGGTCCACTTTATATATATATATAAAAAATTATTTCAAATAAATGCAAATTCATTCATCATGTACAGTATTATCAGTAAAACATCTGCAAGACAGGATACTTCCTGTTTTAAGAGAATCAATAAATAATAAATTTAATAAATTTATTCCTTGAGCAGCCTTTTACTCTTTTTTTCATTAAATTGAAGAGAAAATATGTAGTTTGTCATGTTCCAGAGACACTGGAAACCAGAAGTCTTCTTAAAAAAAAAATAAAAAAAAACATTTAAAATAGTACTGTAGGTCCTGAGGACACATTGATTGCTAAAAACTTAGGAGGCTTTCACATTTTCCTGATACCAAGCTCAAGACCACACAATTGAACTTACGCATTCCTTGAATTATTTATTTATTTATTTTTTTGTGGCTACTATTATTCCCAAACCCTGGTGCGCTCTAGTGATGGGAAGTTTAAATCATTTTAGTGACTCAGTTCTTTGAATCTCGTTCATCAAAATGAACAAATCTTTTTTTTAAATCATTTAGTTCATTTCATTCTTTTGATCAGAAATAAAATAAAATGTTACATTTTCAATAAAAGACCCCCAATACGTCTACATACACAAATTTTGGCTATAGTTCCAGTAATAAAAATATTACACTGCAGCTAAGGACATATTATAATAAACAGAATGAGTAGCTCACCTCTTATATCTTCTAGTCTGAGTCGTTCATCCTTTTGAATCTATCGCATTGCATAGAGTCTATGGGAGTCACGTGACAAAGGAACGAACGACTCGGAGTAGAAGAGTCATTGAGAAAGAATCGTTTAATTCTGTTTCCTATGTACTGCACTGCATAGCATCTATGAGAGTCACGTGACAAAAGAACGAACGACTTGGGACTAAGAAATATTAAGAAAGAATCGCTCAATTTTGTTTCCTGTACATAACATACGGGGGTTTTGCGATAATGTGCACACAGAGACTACTCGTTCTTCAAGTCATGTTAACTATCTTTTTCCTTATGTTAATTATGTGGAGCTTTACCTATACAAGACACCATGAAAAACTGTTCCAATAGAAACTACAAACAATAACTAATGATAACCTGCTTTTGCCTTACAGCTGGAACTACTGCCAGATATTCTGTGAAGCACAACACATTTAATTAAATTCTAAAACGGTGCTTGCGGGATTTGGCGGCAGTCTGCGAGACAAATGGCGGAAGCCTGCGAGATGAATTGTGGCCTTCCACGGGAAAAAAATGCATATTCTTAATGGCCACATCTGTATAGTGAGTATTTTGGCCTCTAATGTTTACAGAGTGTTCTTTCTCTTACCGTATAGCTGGCTTTCTCGTGTGTGTTGGGTATGGAGTTTTCTTCATGTTGACGGACAGCTGCCATCCTCTCAATCTTCCTCTGACGTACTTCCTCTGTCTCACTTCGACTCTGCAGCCTGGAGACATCTACTTCTCTAATCCGACTGTGCAGGAGACTAGCCAACTCGCCATCAATATCTGGCAAACGCTGGGCCCGCCTCACGTTCCGTGCTATCACACACACAAATACACCCAGCATTCAGTCTGGAAACTAAGTGAACTGAATAAAGAGCATATGTGTTCCCGTGTTCCAGTTTTTATTTTTCGCCAGGGGTCTTTTGACTGACAGGTGAAAGCATTTAGACGAACCCTCTCTGTAAGGCCTTAAAAAGCCTGAGGCAGTGTGAAGACTGCGGGGTTATTTTTCAGTGACAGGGCTTGAGCTGACTTCTATTAAAAAAAGAAAAAAAAAATGCCAGACTTGTCCTAAAAGAAGGCTGGTTTTCTTCAAGCTTCAAAATCTTCACTAATAAAGGTTTTATCTTTATACGTTTTAAGTACCATCTACTTAAACTATTTATAATTCAGTTTGGTTCAAGTTATTTCTTCAAAATCAGCATCTATAGCAAAATAAATACCCAACAGGAACCCAAATATAGTATGACATTGAAATCTAAAATTACCTTGATAAAATTATATTTGGATAATGTTATACAGATGAACCAAACTAAAATGTTGTGAATACAACCTCAAAACAACAGAATAGCATCAACAAGAGGCAAAAGGGAAGTATAGGTTTGGAAGTGAAACAAAAGCCTACTAAACAACATACTGGTGAAAAATCTGTCAAAGCTATTCCTTGTGATTTAGCCATGTCACACTCATACAGTGAGGCTAACTTGCAGGATCCCAGCTACAGGTTTAGCGTAGCAGTATGAACATTTTAAGGATATATTCTAACTGGGAGTCAAAAATAAATTCTATTAATAAATGTTCTGAAGTCATACTTGCAACATTGTGTTGGGGCCACTTTTTCAATGTCACCCAAATTTCACATACTCAATGTTGGTCCAAAGTCATTTTATCAAAGTAATCCTAACTTTCAAAAACATCCTAATTCAACAGTGGTTCAATGTCTGCAATATGGCCAAATTAATGTTGGCACAATATTTTGGATATTTGACAGTTGCTTCATTAAAATCAATGGCTTCATTAAACGGTTTCTCCCTTCTAGATTATTATCATAACTCAATATTCCAGCTTCAAATCAGTATCTTAAGTAAAGGTTTTGTGTTTATTTTTAAATTCTTACTAAAAATATATGAACATTCATGTACTCTACTGCTGTAAAAGATCAGCAAATACAGCTGTTCTGCCTCCAATATCAGAACTTCCTCTTTAAAATGTAGGCCCTCTCATTACAATCAGTAGTCTCACTACAGCATCCTTATTCAGGATCGGTACATTCAATAAAGTTTTCACCTTTATAATTATATTCAGTTTAGGTTCTGTCTTTCGTACATAAGAATTCACAGTATAAAACTTAGAATCCTAACCAAAAGTTCTTTCTTCAAAGTCAGCATCTTAAGTTAATCACTCCTTAATGTCATGTTAAAAAATAAGCCCCTTTAGTAAATCTTTTCTCTTTTATATACAGTATTTAGGTATATTTGCCTACATACGGGTAAGGTCCTTAGGACAAAAACCAGCGTACTCCCCAAGGAGGTGTCTTTTTTTTAAATTAGCATGTTGATTAATTATTCTGTTTTCCCAAGAATCAGGAAAGATTTCATTATCGTTGCATCATCACCTAAGGGCTAGTGGCCAAATGACTATTATAATCAAATGCTCAGAATTTATTTTATTCAATGAATATTGTGTTTGTTAGCAGTAGTATAATCCTTCATTACTACCACTCACTAACAAAAAGGAGAAGTGCAGTACCGTTGTGGTTGAGGACGCTGACGTTTGAGAACAGACTGCCTCCATGAAAGCCTGTGGGAGTCTGGCTGGGCTGAATGACACGAGAGCGCGATGGGGGAAGAAGGACAGACGAGTTCAGGTTTTTCTGCACCACACCACCTGTTAAATACAAGAGCAGGTCTGATTCTGTTTGCTTTTGACCTTATTCCTTCTCATTTTATTTGGCCTGATCACTTTTAGATATCCTTGGTTTAAATGTACTGTATGGCTTGAGACAAATGAATAACCAAAACCTTCATACTTTTTCCATAGTTTTCATAATTTTATCCAGTGTGTTTTAGTTTATTTAAAAACAAACAAAACAATTCTCCACAAAATGCTTCCAGTACAGACACAAAAACAGGAGTAAATGAATAGTGAATCATAATGGCTCCAAATATAAAATTGACATGGTTTATTCAGTTTAATAAGAAAGTGCTTTATTCCACTTATGTTGCAGAAAACTGTCAATGCTAACACACACACTTTGTCAACAAAAAAAAAATCATTTATTTAATGCTTGCATGTATTCACTAGTCTTTTCTAATTCTATTTCTTGAATGTTGTTTTTTTCTGAAAAAATAATTGCTTTAAAGCCTCCTACTACATACAATATTGTGATCACTAACTTAACTACTCTCACAACTGCAAAGAGCCAACACGTGAAACCAGTGTGTTGAGACTAGTATAACACTCTATGACATTTTTTCTGCAGATGAGGAGGAGAAAAAAATTGCATTGTTTGCAAAATTCATGTACATTTTTGTAACCCTTGAAGATCCAATCATCATCAGTAAATCATCATCAGTAAAGCGTATGTCATGCAAACAATCAATTCAAAGGGAAATGCAGTGATCTAAGATGTAGTAAAAATTTAAATAGGTCTGATTGATTTACAATGTCAACTCATGCACTGAGTGGTATGCAAGAAAATTGCCAGTAACACTTATGTAAATTAATAAAAATGGAAAGGCAGCGAAACGTTTTTAAACTATCTAAAAAGGTAAAAGTTTCCGCAGGGAATGAAAGCATGTGGTGCTTTTCATATCCTAGCCTTTTAGCTAAGCAGGACCTTTGCTTGCATGGCATGTTTGGCTCACCGCCATGTAATATTCTCAACACAATAAAACTATTCTAATATTCGGTTGATTGTGTGGTCAGTTTATAGTTATAATGTAAGGTATGTAATATATATACCTTACATTATAATGTATGAATGCGTGATGATTGATTATGAAAAGGGTTTGC
>JAOVVA010000032.1:8799526-8816574 GCA_028565275.1 Leiocassis micropogon | reverse complement strand
ATATAACATTAAAGTGGAGTGATTTTCTTTCCAGTGATTTTTGAGGGGGACATTATTTTTATCTTATCATGCAATGTCTCATTTCTGATTGAGTCAGTGGAGCAAAGTGGTTCAGCATGGGTACGACATGAATCCTGGTGCATTTTGTGCTGATTTCTCATTGCGATTGGGAGACCTAACTGAACGTTTTGCTATAAATTTGGTGGGGGTGATTTTAAAATTTAAAATGAAAGGGGTATGTAGTCCTGAATTGGAAAAAAAAAAGGAATTACTGTACGGGAACGTTGGTCGAAATCCATTGCCAGTGGGGTGGAGGGATTGAGACGCTTCACAACTAACAAATTGACAATTAATTGCCAAGTTCTTGCGCTTCGAAAATAACAATAATTATGAATAATTACTAGCAATGAAAAAGTATGTGACCTAGCACGAGTACTCTTCGCAAGGCTGGAATTTAACTTCTATTCATAACAATGAACCAGTCTATTTTCATGCCTTCATGTTTGTTACTGTCTATTATTAGGGGGGAAAAAAGAGGATAGTTTGTTTATATTGTTCTCTTGGTCAATGTACTGTGGCCAGCATTGATTCTGATTATGAGGCTGAACTAATCAGATCTTCTGAGAAAAGTCTTTGGTCAACTGAAACAAGATATAATACTACACTAATAATAAATT
The DNA here is from genome assembly GCA_028565275.1 of Leiocassis micropogon. Taxonomy (NCBI): domain Eukaryota; kingdom Metazoa; phylum Chordata; class Actinopteri; order Siluriformes; family Bagridae; genus Leiocassis; species Leiocassis micropogon. The sequence goes on along the minus strand of JAOVVA010000032.1, from coordinate 8,815,897 downwards.
GATAAATTGAGCATGTACAGGAGAGGAGTAGTAGTTAAGTAAATTGTCGGCCACACGTTTCAATGATTTTCACAAATCTGGTGACAACAAGAGAGTCCTTGTTTACTCTCCGTCAGCTTGAAGCAAATTCTAAATGACTGCATTAGCTGCATTAATACTCTATTCTCATGGGCGTAACACACACATAAACCACCCTAAGTGTCCCATCAGCTTTGCGCTTGATTACGCCTATTCGAAATGCTGTAATTAGAGCGTATAAGGAGAGCAAGGTCAGGTCTGAGAGAAAGGTGTGCTGGCATGCGGCTTTTGATCGAGTAGCTTCTATTAAAAAACACCAGCAGCGCGTACACGCTTTCTACAAAGTCCCGAGGCTTTGGCCTGTCAAAGCAAGGAAGATCTGGCAGGAAGCACCAGCGTTTTTTCGAACCTAAGGGATGATGGAGAGCCAAGCTTGCTGAAACATTGTTCACAATCAGTTCGACCCTGAAGCGTGTTTATTTCACAAGGATTGCCAGGGAAACGACTTGCCATATCATACAACAAGCTACACAGGATTGACTCGTGTCCTTGTGAAACACGGAACAACAGGCATCCATCAACTACAGCCGTGAGGAGAGCCGTCACATCCCTTCCCTCCATTCAGAAAGAGGGTACAAGCATCTAATCATGAAATATGGCTCCTTTGCTTTGTCATAAATATACCTGCTTAAGACTGAAACTGTCATTTTTCAAAATATCATCTGCAATTTCAATATCATAATCAATATCTTAAAAAAACAAACACTAGATGATAAATGTCTTGCATACTGTGAGTGTTTACTTACACTGTATTGCTGATTGGTTTGAAGGTGTTGATTAATTGTCTGTTAGAGCAACTCTGGCAGAAGGGCTTTGAGGCCAGGTCTATATTAATGCGCTTGTTCAAATACTTACACATTGTCTTGTACTGCATGGGCCATACAAAAAGATGTATGGTGCACATTTTCTATGAGGAGCTTACAATTATTGGACCGAGTCTGCAATGTCAGTGCTTTTTCATAGTTAAAGATAAGTCTTAAGGACCGCAGTTTCTTGGTAAACTGCATTTATTTTATCTCATTAACTTTAAACAAGAGGAAATGAGACAACCTGATAAGGAAATAATTTTTTATAGCTGCTATAATGTAAGTCTTAACAGGAACTAATTTGCTTTACAGGTCTTCGATTACATTAAAATGTCATTTAAAAAAATAAATCAGACAGCACGACATCCTTTAATACAACACATACAGTACACTGTTAGCTTTGACAGACTGCTATAATAGAAAGCAAAAACATACTTTAGGATGCGCTGTTACTAGACTTCACACATTGATAACTTTCCTACAGCATCACACACTTTTATTCTCTATATAGTTTACATAGTAGCTAGGTTTATATGTACAATATTTCCTTTTTTTCCTTTTAAAATCGTTCTGATTAGAGTTTTCAACTCGACTGTTTACATGGATGCTGATCCGATAAGATGTGCGTTTACATGCTCAATGCATCTAATTAAAGTATAACTTTTTCGAAACGTGCAAAATGGTTTTGTCTGTTGTGAAGCGTTTAATCTGCCAAATAATAATAATAAATAAATGAACAGAATAGGGAGAAGAAGGATAAAGATAACAATTTTTCTATAACTTTAAGGGCAAGTTAGGCTTCTCATATTTTCCAATACATCTAGATGCTTTGTTGCATATGAAATAAAGGGGCAATCAGTGCTCCTTCTTGGCCTGAGACCCAATGGAAGAATGCACAAAAGGACTTTATTTATTCTGACGGAGAGAAATTGTCGGATCAAGTGTTTACATGACTAATATTTACCTATTGAATGGATTAACAAAGATTTAGATCTTCCCTCATATTCTGATTGAAAATCTATTGTGATCGAGCTGATTGTAACTATTATTATTTTAGTACAGTTTAGCTATTTTTTCCACCCATCATTATACTATACTTAAACTACATCTCAGTAAAAAAATGAATTGCACAAGTTTTCAAATAATTTTAATATTATTTAGAAATTATTGGTGGGTTTTCTTCGGGTACTCCGGTTTTCTCCCACAGTCCAAAGACATGCAGATTAGGCTAATTGGTATTTCAAAATTGCCTGTAGTGTGTGAGTGTGAGTGTGTGAGACCCCATCCAGGGTGTACCCTGCCTCCTGCCCAAAGTCTCCTGGGATAGGCACCAGACCCCCGTGACCTTGTATACAGAATAAAGCGGTATAGACGATGAGAGAGTAAGTGAATGATCTTCCTCACCCCAATATATGCTATTGTTCGATATTTTTTTTCCCCATCACAGAAATAGGACATGTTAAAGGAAAAATGAGTACACAAAGACGATTTAACATATCAAGCTTTTCTTCAAGCTCAATCGCTCTCTATTGCTATTTCTCACTCAACTCTCTCAGCTTAGAGGCTGCCATGCTTATCAAGCTCTTGCAGCCGAGCGGCGGAGGAGCCAGAGGTGGGCAGAAGAATGAAATCCTAATCTTAATTCACTCCATCTGCCTGCGTTCATCTTCTTAAACCTGGAAAGAGCGGTCTGCTGAACGCAGGTGAAACAGCCGGTTGCTACAGCGATGGCTCATTAAACTGCTCAACTCTGGAAATCCGTCCACTATGAATTATACTTTAATTAATGCGTCCTTTTTTTCCCCCAAAAGATTTGAAGTTGTTTTCATTATCTTCTTCTCTGTTTGCTTTGAAATGAAATTAATTACAGAAGATTTGATTAGGTTTTTCTTCGTTTTGTTTCCATACACAACCAAGATGTAGTTTTAGCATAGAGACAATTTAAACAGATCCAGAAGTAAGCACCGAATAGTATGGTCCGTTAAACCCCCAGCCACTGGATGAAGTGCCGGTCCCAAGCCCGGATAAAATGGGAGGGTTGCGTCAGGAAGGGCATCCGGCGTAAAACCTGTGCCAAGTTGTTGTGCGGACTGGATATTCCGCTGTGGCGACCCCTTGCCGGGAGCAGCCGAAAGACTAACAACAACAGTATGGTCCTTTAACCATCTGATCCAAAGTTAAAGCATTAAAAGAAAGTTATTTTTGTAGAGACATGCAAAACTTATCAGATGTCACTGAAATCTGACAAGTTCTGGCAAAACTTTTGATTTTCTGTAACCTCTACTTCAAGCAACTATAAATATTTCTCCATAACTTTATGGAAATGTTGTTAGCTACTTTTTAGCAACTTTTTTTGTTGTTTGCCTTGCCAAACCTCCTGCAAAAATCTTGTTCAAGGTGCCAGTTTAGCAAACTTGCTGTTAAAAAAAAATGTCTAAAACCTCACTATGCACATATATCATGATCAAGTTGTTGGATAGTTACAGTAGGTGCCACAGCAAAATGGAAATAAACCTAACCAACTTAATTTGCAATCATATATCGTACAAGCTGTCAAAATAAAACTTTAAATGCGACTTTCTGCCTTTTCACTTTTGTGTGTGACTTTATAAACTTTATACTTGTGATGGAAAATTAAGCACACTAATTCAAATTCACAAAAAAAAAACCTTTTTCTTCTCACTCAACAAATCAAAACTTAACTGAAAACAATCAGGAATCTAATTGATGCATTAATACATTGGAGACCTGCAAACATATGAACAGCCGACTTACTGCTTTCATCTACTTTTTTTATTCTCTCTTATTTGTCTGGTAATTACTTTAGCTTTGACCTCAAGGAGATTGGGACATGCCTGATAAAAATCACTCTGATAAATTCCAAATCGAGTTCTCAAAAAGACTAATGACCATTTCTCATTAAGAAACAAATACTTCAGACAAAAGCACTAATCCTGGATAAAAGGGTCTAAGCTCTTTATTCAGGAGTCTGAGATGAATTAATTGATTGTGGCTATGATGAGCTGTGATTTGCCTTTAGTAGGCTACAAAAATAAATGCTATTGAGCAAAAAGTGTTACACTGATAAATGTCACTTTGTGATTCTAGTGGTAATTTATGTAGTTTATACTATGATATCCGATACAGGATGTACTACTGACAGCAAACGTAACTTGCTGAATTAATTGTATCAATTGATGCGCCATTGTGCTAATTCAAATGCAATATCAGTAAGGCAGCATTGTAGCATAGTGGTTAGCACTGTGGCCTTGCAACAAGTTTGCATCGTCCCCCCAAGCTTGAGCTTCCAGGTGCTCCGATTTCCATTTAGGCATTTGGCAGGCGCCCTTATCCATCGCGGCATACATTTTTATCTCATTATACATCTTTGCAGTTGAGGGTTAAGCACCTTGCTCAAGGGCCCAACAGAGACAACTTGGTGGTCGTGGAATTTGAACCTGGGACCTTCCGAACCGTAGTCCAATGCCTTAACCACTGAGCTACCCCTGACACGATTTCCTGTTCATAAATCCTGTCCAAAAACATGCAGATTACGGCTAACTGGTATTTTCAATGAGTGTGTGCATGATTGTGCCTTGCAATGCACTGGCACCCTGTCCAGGATGTACTTTATGCCCCAAGTACCCTGGGATAGGCTTCAGGCCTCCTGTGACCCTGTACAGGATAAGCGGTATAGAAATGTAAGTGAGTGAAACTATCAGGATAGTGTAACACATACAGAACTTAGTTTGCCATCCCGGCTTTATAGAACCTTCTTATCTCCTTACGTTTAATTTGACTGAATTGGTTGTCTGGTTTAGTAATTAGCCATCTGTCCAACCACCAAATATTTGTCCACTTGAAATTAAGGGTTGCTAGAAAAATGTATCTTATAACATATGGCGTACAGTATGTGGTAGGTGCACCAGATAAAATATCCAAACAGCGTAGGCGCACATATACAATTACAGTAGGCATCTCAGTGTGTAAATGTAATCAAAAATCAACTGTGTCTCTCAGGTTTCTCTCTGTCTCAGTTTACCAACATAAAACATGGAAGCCATAGGATGTGGTGCACTGCGCTTGATGTGGCGTGTGATGCATTAGCCATGTTATTTTCAGTTACTTCTTTGTCCTGGTCAGGGTCACTGTGATGGAACCAACAAGATGTGTCAGAAAGTAATGAAACAAAAACAATGACTGCTGAAGGGGACAAAATCGGTCTGGAGTATTTGAAGGAGTTAGCGGTACTGTATTGGTCAAATGCATGTGGAAGCTCCCAAAATAAAAAATCATTTCTGTTGGAGTAAGTAAGATTTTTACAAACATATATGCCAGATTAAGGAGACTGATTGAGAGCTTGTAGAAAATTGTTGTCTGGTTGTCAGAACACCAGTGGTTTCTTTCTGTTCAAGATATTCCAAACTGTTGTATTGGCAACACGAACTGCTTTTGCGACTGGTCTGATTGATTGTTTACCTTTTTGATTACTTGAAAAACAAGTTCTAAGCAGTTTAACAGATCTAGTTGTAAATATGAGGAAATGACAGATGACATTTTGATCCATCATCTTATAATCATCTTTTGATCTAAAACCGAAATGTCAGCATATAGCCGAAAAAACAAACAAACAAAAAAAAGAGCCTTGCTATTCCAATACGGTCAAAAAAAAGACAGTGCATGCCTACATCAGCTGAAACTTTAGCCTTGTACTGTTGAGAAAATAGGAAAAAATGGAATAATAGTGCAAAAGCAAAAGATCACACTGAGACAGAACGTAGCTTACCGATGTTGCCGAGCCGGATATGCAGCCTGCCTTTGACAATGGTGTAGACGCTCATGGCAGGCATGACTCTCTGCCCACCTGCATGCACTCTTGCCAAATTGGCATCCTGCAGGTACTCAGTGCTAATGACCTCCAGCTCATGAATCACTTGCACAGCAGCTCGGCCCTGACGCAACAGATGCTACAAAACACAAAATGCAAAAGTCAGCATATTTTCAGATATTTTTCCCTTCACTGGTTTAACTAACGCATTCGACCCCTTTTTAATTCGAATTTTATCATATACAATTTACTCCTTCGCTGATTCTATCTCCTGCACGCAAATAAATGCCTGATTTTTTTTAAGCGCGTTATACAGCTTACCGGACACTTCACTTGTTTTTTAATATTGCCTTTGTGCTTTGCGTTTGTAATATTTTATGTAGCACTAAAATTTAATAAAGACGATTATTACTGATAGAGGCACAACTCACAACAAGGGACTATATTCATTAAGCATCTCGGAGAAGTAGTGCTGAATAGCAGACCAGCCATCTGGAAAAAAGTCCCAGTGGGCAGACAGGTCTGTACGCTGGCCATGCACAGCCAGAGAGAGAGAGAGAGAGAGAGAGAGAGAGGAAAAAAACAAGTGAGTGAGAACACTGTCTGGCTTCTCAGTCACAGCCTAATTAAGACAGTCTAGACCTTTGAAGCACTGGAAAAATCAATAGGTGGGGACAGTGTGACTGTACAGATTTAAGCACACTTCACCATTGTACTTTTACAGTATATTGACAGATTGAACAGAGTGCCAATTGAAGGAATCAACATAATTAAGATTAAGAATTGGTTCATTGCTTGTTTAATGCAAAGTTTTGTTGATTTAAGGCATTTTCATATTCCCTACTTGCAAAAGTCTTGGTTCATCCATTACTCTTTCATATTGAATGAAATTAAATTAAATGAATTTTTTTACTGTGACAGTCCGAAAAATAACTAAAAATTGGTAGTTTATGTAACAACCTCAGCAGCAATCTCATTTCCCCTCTCATCTGCTTCAACCACTCAGCATTCAGCATAAATTTTCAATTCAATTAAATTGTAGTTGTAGAGCGCTTTTAACAATGAACACTGTCTCAAAGCAGCTTTACAGAACATAAGAAACAAAAAACAAAAGGGCAAAAAGTTGTAGTTGAGGTGAGCAAGCCTGAGGCGACTGTGGCAAGAAAAAACTCTTTTAGAACCCATCCTCATTTGGGTGACACTGGAGTGTGATCATGAATTATTCTAAACACCGGGGGATGTGATATAAACAATGTCGTTTCTGCAGTTACAGTATGTACAGTGTGATGCAGATACAGCATATGTTGAATGTTAATGTGTATTAATTAGGAGGTTGTTGTCCTCCTCAAAGTCCAAATAGGGTTTGCATAGTTGCTTTGATATACCCAAATCATCACAAAGAAGAATCCAGCATCCACAATCTCCAGATGCATTGGGATAAGTAGAAAAGGGAACAGGTGGAAAGGAATCAGCGTAGCTGCCGATCATGATTTTAGCAGCATTAAAGGTTAATGGTACACCAGTATACTAATCACTGGGGTTTGATCATCTGTTATTATCTGCACCTGCTTATTAATGGTTCATGCTCAAGTTGGATGGTTTTTATGCTTGATTGATTCATAGGACACTATGTGGCATAACAAACAAAAAGCTTTCCTTTAAAAATGGTCAGGAACAGAAACTGGACTGAAAACGCGAAACAAAAAAACTTGACGAAAAATGAAAGCCTCAAGACTGCATTAAAAATACAAGAAAATTCTGTCTCTTTTGAAGAAGAAATGAGGGGTGGCTCAATTACTTTTGCACAGTACTGTACGCAGGATTTATTCCCTACAGCACCCAAAGGACCCACTGCCAACGTCCTTGTGCCAGACACCATTGCACCTCTCAGATGTGAAGCCACGCCCCGAAGGGCCAGAACCCTGAAGTGGTACTAGGGGAAAACCTAGGTGTTTTAATATTAATGGTTTTGATGTTATGGCTCATTAGTATATGGATCATAAAAGGCAAATTTTCTACAGTGTGGCAGTGAGCGTAGACTGGCTCTAAAGTGTACAATAAATCACCATCTTTATACAAGAGGAATAAGATGATGTATAAAATTCTCTAATTTTCCCCTCACTTACTGATTTTTTTTCTCCTTGTTGAAAAATATGCTGTAAAGTGCCCTCTTGCTTTCTCACAGGGGTTTCTAATTTATCCTTGCAGCCAAGCAAAGCTCACCTAAAGATGCCTTAAAGTCAAATGCTAATTGAGCAATTGTACTAATAACTCATCCCATCTTACAGCATGAATGGGTAAATTGGTAGCCTACGGAGAACATGTAAAGCTTTACACCAACATAAACCTGAGCTCAGGATTGAAACAGGAGACCCGGAGCTGTGAGGCTAACGCTACCCTGAGACATTAACAGGAGGGGATAAAGACCACAGCGATATAAAGTCACCGCCTCCCAGGGATTCAAGTACTCGCTCATTTTCCATGGGTGGTATTAATGCACATAATTACCTCATTATACTTTTTCTATTCAGTTACATTAGGTGTCACTTTTTGGCTAGTCAATGAGACATTTGGAAAAGAACACCATGGGACTGGGCTGCATGTTGCAGCTTTAAGATGTCCAGTGAGATGGTCATTGATTTGTCCACCCCTGGGATTTTCAGTGCCTTAGTAATGTTTACAACATATACAAGCAGTAGTTCTCCTTTATTTTCTCATTTCATCTGTTTCACTGGCCAATTTAGTGTTGGAGGTTTCATGATTCTTCATTGATTGCACATTCCACCAGTAAGAGCAGAGTGTGAAGGTTCAATTAGCAGAGTAATAGCACAGTTTTGCTTAAAATATTGCAATGCACAAAACATTATGAGTGACAGAGTTCAAAAGAGGACAAATTCGTGTCAAAGACAGCAACTCTTTGTGATGTATCAAGTGCCACGGTGTCCAGGGTAATGTCAGCATACCACCAAGAAGGACGAATCGTATCCAACAGGAGTAACTCTGGATGCAAGAGGAAGCTGTCTGAAAGGGATGTCTGGGTGCTAACCCAGATTGTATCCAAAAAACTTAAAACCACCCTACTCACTGCAGAATTAAATGTGCACCTCAACTTTCCTGTTTCCACCAAAACTGTTCGTCAGGAGCTCCACAGGGGCTATGGTCGGGCTGCTATAGGCAAACCTTTGGTCACTTGTGCCAATGCCAAATGTCGGTTTCAATGGTGCCAGCAGCGAAAATCTTGGGCTATGGACAATGTGAAACATGTATTGTTCTCTGATGAGTCCACCTTCACTGTCTTTCCCACATCTGGGAGGGTTACAGTGTGGAGAAGCCCCAAAGAAGCATATCACCCAGACTGTTGCACACCAATGTGGGTGGATCAGTGATAGTTTGGGCTGCAATATCATGGGATTCCCTAGGCCCAATGTTCCCTAGGCCCAACATTGTATCCTGAAGGCAGTGCCGTGTATCAGGATGATAATGCACCAATACACACAGCAAGACTGGTGACAGAGTGGTTTGATGAACATAAAAGTGAAGTTGAACATCTCCGATGGCCTGTACAGTCACCAGATCTAAATACTGTATTATTGAGCCACTTTGGGGTGTTTTGGAGGAGTGAGTCAGGAAACGTTTTCTTCCACCAGCATCCACTATTCTGCAAAAAGGATGGCTCAAAATCCCTCTGGGCACTGATCAGGACTTGAACCTTCCAGAAGGACAACCATCTCTGCAGCAATCCACCAATCAGGCCTATATGGTAGAGTGGCCAGAGAATTTTGTTTCTCATGGTCTGAGAGTCCTTCAGGTGCCTTTTACTAAGGAGTGGATTCCTGCAGAGATGGTTGTACTTCTGGAAGGTTCTCCGCTCTCCACAGAGGACCTCTGGAGCTCTGACAGAGTGACCGTCGGGTTCTTGGTCACCTCCCTGACTAAGGCCCTTCTCCCCCGATCGCTCAGTTTAGATGGCCGGCTAGCTCTAGGAAGAGTCCTGGCGGTTTCGACTTCTTCCACTTACGGATGATGGAGGCCACTGTGCTCATTGGGACCTTCAAAGCAGCAGAATTTTTTCGGTAACCTTCCCCAGATTTGTGCCTCGAGACAATCCTGTTTAAGCTGCAGAAACATCTCAAGGATGATCAGGGGGAAACAGGATGCGTCTGAGCTCAATTTTGAGCTTCATGGCAAAGGCTGTGAATACATGTACATGTGCTTTCTCAATTTTTTATTTTTAATAAATTTGCAAAAATCTCAAGTAAACTTTTTTCATGTTGTCATTATGGTGTGTTGTGTGTAGAATTCTGAGGAAACAAATGTAAAAAGACAGTAAGAGCACTAGGACGTTTAACGTTTATACAGTATTTATTGCCCGTAACTTAACATAGGTGATATTCTAAAGTGGAATAATTGGAAATATAAAGAAAAACTTTGGCTGAGATTTGGAGGACTGTCCACCACTTTCATGGGTTATTCTCCTCATCTTTTGGCTACCGGCTAAGAAGAATTTAAACTACTTAAACTTCAAAAAATGTTTAAATTGTTGTATGACATTACAAAAAACTTGAGTTGTCTTTATGTATGGTGATTAATGATTGATGATTATGATAATATACAGTAGTTTTTTATTGTTTTATCTGGCTCATGTTTTTTTTATATAGATTTGTGACAGTGAAAATGATCAGCCACCTGTTTGCAAATGCAAACAAGCAGGCAAAATACAGACAGCCCATCACTTTCATGAAACTTTTGCCTGTCAATTATCTATATTCTGAATAAACTACAAAAATTTTTTGTAGCACTACCCTCTATCACATACCTGACTGAAAGGCTCATGTGGGTCTTTGTCTTCTCTGGGGCAAATTACAGCATTATTCATGATCATTCACGCCTCTTCGCATATGGCCTTTCTAAACAAAAAGTGTCTTAGACAATGTAAATAAAGATATTGTTTTCTGTGAAAGAGTGAGCAGGATGATTGTCACATCATTTTGAAGCAAGGCTGCAAGATCCAGTTCACAAAAGTCTTGTACACAAATGTTATGAACGAGTTTGTTATTTCAGTGACTTATTTTTTCATTGTTTTCAATAACCACGCAGAACTGTCATTTTCTTCGAAATACAAACATGAAGGACATGCATTGGCGGTGCACGATACCTGATTCAATGAACAAACAAAACATAATCTGTTAATAATAAATGAACTTTATAGAACTGTTGTATAAAAGCAATATCACTCACCAGCCTGTGCCCGCATGTCAGCGGGGCACTGCCAATCAGACCTGCACGTGCACATTCAGTCCCTCCCTTTCTTTCCATCCTCCCTCCTTTAACCCACCTTTAACGTGCTTTATGGTGCCGCCCGTGCAAAAAGGGTCGAACCCGGTACAATCACACTCAAGGACATGCTGTTGTCCTTGGTAATCACCATGGCTTTCGGCACCGAGGTCGTCTTCATGCCTACAACTACATTATAGCCAAGCTGATATCCAGTACAACAATGTTTGTAGAGCATTTATTACAATTGTAGGACTACTACAATAAAATCTGCACATTTGTGGTTTATCACATTTGCGTGCCGTTATTACATTGGCGGGTGTTACGCATGCCTTCAGAAATGGCTGCTAGAATCGTATTCATGTTTAATATGCACATCCTTTTTTCTAATGGGAAGATTAAAATAAAATAAAATAATCTAACCATTTGTCACATGTACCTTACAGCCCAGGGAAATGTTTATTATATATTTTTTTTTGCATATCCTAGTTTGGAAGCCAGGGTCAGAGCACAGTGTCAGCCCTGGAGCAGATAGGGTTAAAAGTGGTACTCAAGGGCTCAACAGTGGCAACTTGGCTTTGCTGAGGCTTGAACCCTTGACTGTCCGATCAGTAACCCACAGCCTTAACTGATTAGGCCATATTATATAGTTGTCTGTGTTAAATGTTTCATATCAGGTCATGTGTCAAAGCAATGCTTAGAAATTCATATCACATGTTATTTTAAATCATAAAAACAATCCTGAACATGTTTTAAAGGATTCTTTCTGATCTTCGTGACTCACCCTAGCTGCTGACTAGACACTTGGAACACAGCACACAAGCAAACCAAGATAAGTGCAATTGCAACAAGCTGTCGACATGTACTGTACAGCTAGGGCACAAAAGCCACAATCTGATGACAAGAGGCTAAAGGCATATCAGAAGTTTGATCGGCCTTTGCGTGTTTCCTAAGAAGGTCACCGTGTCTGTTAGGTGCCGTCATTTCGACAGCATGGACACAGAGGTGTTTTACTTTTGTTCTGTTATTCAGCATCTGCTGCTTAACATGTGCCTACTGAACAGGATGCCAGCACTGGGCACGCAGCCAAGCAGAGTAGTCATGGACTAAAAGTCTGGGAGTGTTACCTAAGAGAGCTGTTTAAATCCATTACCCAGAGTACTCAAATCCATATCTCATTAATTCTACAGCAGTTTGCTCTCCCTGCTCACCTGGACAAAGAAGCAGAATAAAACATTCATAGCACTCAGGGACAGGGAAGTAGGCAGTGTTCAGGATAGTTTACAGTAACAACCAGACACTCCCAGATACCAGATTAGCCCTACTCGGCTTTTAGTGATGTGTAGTGAGACGGTAAAAGAGTCCTGACCTGGAATGGGATCTGAAACCATGATCGCTTTAGGAAAATTCTTTTGACACAGCACAGTTGTGGTATAACTGTCTGTTTAAATATTAGAAAAGTAGATCACAGTAAGATCACAAACCTCTTTTCTGTAGTTTTTGTTATCTGTGGTTAAGGCTTCAGAGGTGCTTCAGAGAGGTGCTTTTGTAACATCCATGGTTTTTAAAATGACAGAAAAATCTCAACTGTCAATTACAGCAAGAAATGGGTTATTAGATAAGTAGTTATGGGTGAAAGCGCAGTTTTATTGGATGTCTGTCCAAATAAAACGGCTGCAGTTCAACTGAGATCAGAAGCTTTCAATAGACTCATCTAAGGACATTATACTCTCTAATAAGAACGCTGTAAAAAGTCACAAGTAAGAATGTCTTGAACATAGTTAAATTACCTGCACCAAAACTATAAGATTATCAAGCTTATTTTTAATCAAATTGTCTAAAAATTGTAAACAAAATTGTCTTGTTCTATTGTCTATTGTAATCTTGCAGATTTTTGATAGTTTTAGGAATTTTTTTTTGAAAGAAGCAACATTCTCTGTCAATAGAACAAGAAACTTTAGCTTACAATTTTTGTAAAATTTGACTAGAAATGAACTTATATTTGAAATGTTATTTACTTAATTTAAGAAAGTATAGATAACTTTGCAAGATTCAAGAATATTTCCTATATTTCTTTGGAAAATTAATCAAAACTGACGAGCCTCTGATTGACGTAACCTTGCCCATGTCTATAATAATAATAATAATAATAATTACTAATAATGATAATTATTATTAATAAATATAATAAGTATTATAATTATCGCTGGGCGATATGACCCCATGATTGTTTGTTGTTTTGCCCTCATGGTTCATTGAAAAGGTTTGTACTGTTAAAATGCTCCTCCGAGTTCTCCTTCAAACACAGCAGCATGTTTTAAAGGGAAAGTACATGAGAGCAGCTAAAGGAAATTGCAACAAAACAACAACAATAATAATAATAATAATAATAATAATAATAATAATAATAATTATTATTATTATTATTATTATTATTGTGTTTGAAGGAGACCTCGGAGGATCATTTTAACAGTACAAACCTTTTCAATGAACTATGAGGGCAAAACAACAAACAATCATGGGATCATATCGCCCAGCACTATATAATTATTATTAGCTTTTCCGCAACTACAATACTGTACATATACATATAAGTCTGCATGCTCTATTAAAGAAAAGGCTTCAGTACGGTGCCCTTTGTCTGCCATCCAGTTTCCACTATTTATATCTGCCCAGATGCTGCTGTCAGTACAATTTGTCTAACGCAGTCATATTTTATGCTAAAATTCACTTTAAACATATCACTGTTTCTCTAGCCCTTAGGTCCACTCACCCATTCAGCCTTATGCTCAACTCGACTGTAACTCTGTTGTATGTCACTTTGAATAAAACCATCTGGCAAATGAATAAATGCAAATGATGTTGGAAATGGAGCTCTGAGTCACATGTCCTCAGAGGAAATGACTGGCCACCTGTCGCTCGCTAATGTGAACACGGTTTGAGCTGTGTTAGTCCAATTCTGAACAGTAGCTTAGCGTGTCTCAGGTGTGCAAGTGGCGAACCTTCAGCTGAACGGCAGCAGAGCCGATGAGCAGCAGCGAGTCGCTGTCCCACACGTCTATGTGCAGTGTGTGCAGAGCCAGGTAGCGGAGGAACCATATACGCTCCCCAGGCTTTAGGAGGGCAGGATCCACACGATACTGCAACTGCAGCCCAGGTGGACCTGAAAGACACACACACACACACACACACACACACACACACACACACACACACACACACACACACATAGGTAAATAAGAGAAAAAGCAAAGAAAAGTATATACAGTATAACTGCATTTACAAATTTACAAAAGTTCCCAAACTATAATATTATACAAGATCATTAAATCACAGTGCTCACAGTGAAGCAGAATATTTTTAAAAGAATGAATGCAATAATTATGTGTGCATTATACTGTTGTATTAAATCCCTGCATGGTCTATAGCTTGTTTATGAATGTATAATGGTAGAGCACACAGTGTTTATAATTAGGAGTGTCATGGTAACTGAAATAGTGTAAAATCATAGGTTATAAATATTTATTCGTTAACACTTCCTTAGTTATTTTTGTTTAAATCACCATATTGGGCTGTTCAAACAATAGCAAACATAGCATGCATTAAAACATGATAAGCTACAGCAAGTGAAGAATAATTCTGACTGCAAAGTCTGTCAACTGAAATTACAGCACCTAAAAATGCTTTTACTACAGCACTGTGCATTTATTAATTTTAAAGAAAGCATTTTACAGCAGTGGAGCGGTAAGCATATTTGAGAGGAAAAAGACATACGGCTTATTTAAAATATCACCTGTCACCTGCCTACTTCAAATATTGGGCAAAAAGTGAAGCATGGCAAACATTATTCTTTTGTTAGATAATATTAAAATACAAATAAAAATGCACTTTTTCTGTGCAATACTTACATAATATATAACAAGTGTTTAAGTACACTGGCACAAAAAAGTTGACTGCAGACTGCCATTTCAGAAGGGTCAAATTATTGTGCATTAAGCAAGAAAAACAACCAAATTTAAATTTTATTTATTTATGAAACTGGGTCAATAACCTTCTACACATTATCAACCCCCAAAAAGGAAAGAGCTGCACTGTCAACTTTGTGGAAGAAATGTTGTCGGAAAAAAATAAATAATGAACGGAGATCACTTAAACACTTAAAAAGTTGCAGGGTAAAAAAAAAATCAACAGTAAAAAACATAACTATGTTTAATAATGAAAGTGAGAACATTTCCATATGCACACAGTGTGATGAGAACTCACAGGTTTGGACTGGGACTAAACGGCTGTTTGGACTGGGACTAAACGGCTGTTTGGACTGGGACTCACAGGTTTCAACTGGGACTGAACAGCTGTTTGGACTGGGACTCACAGGTTTGTACTGAGACTAAAAAGCTGTTTAATGTGGGACTTTTTTTTTTTTTTTTTTTGGCCAGGCAGTGTATGCTGCCAATATTTTGCTTAACTATTGTGATTGTAGTGGAACCACACATATCACTGCAACTTTGGTTTAATTTAAGAACAGGGCTTCGATGGCACATGTCAAACAAATCCTGGATGTCATTTAATTTGGGCTGTCTAACCTTGAAAAAAAAAAAAATAAAATAAAATAATGAAACACGTAATACAGTACACTACTGCTCATCAGTGTCACACTATCCAGAACTGAGAGCAGATCCATAGTAATGCCATCAGTAGAGGAGTTACTTACTTTAACCCAGCACATAGACTGTATGAGCAAAAAATAAATAAGTGTCAAATTTTTTTTTTTAATCCATACAAATAAAAAATAAATGCAGAATTGGAATAATAACAACCTTAACACATTTTCTTTTAAACCGGATTGTTCTAAATCATAAACGTAATATAAGAAATAGAAAAAATAATCATGAACGAGGATCACTTAAATACTTGGCAAAATTGCTTCATAAATAAGTGAAAGTGAAATAGTAAAAGTAAGAGCATTTCCATATGTACAACACACCAAGAATTACAGGATTGGGACTAAACAGCTGCGTGTCCATAAGAAAACCACTTATTAGTAAGAACTAATCAGACCAAAAGGCTTCAATTTGCTAGAGAGCATAAGGATTGGACTTGGTCTGATGAGTTCAGATCCACCCTGTTGTGTTGCCTTCTTACTCTAGCTGTGTCAGGGTAAGAAGGCAAGCATGTGAAGCCCCATCATCCATAGTGCTCACTGTACAAACCACTGGGAGCAGTGTTATGATCTGGGTTTATGTGACAATAAAAAAGTCGGCTTACTACCTGAATGTAGTGATTTTTATACAATTTATAATCCAGTGGTTTTTTATATATATATATATATATATATATATATATATACTGGATATAATGATGACACTGCAAATAATGCATATTATA
>JAOVVA010000032.1:8752800-8787002 GCA_028565275.1 Leiocassis micropogon | reverse complement strand
AATTTGGGCTGCAGGCTGGCGTTAGACAGAGACAAACGAACGCCAGTGTAGAAGTCAATCGAGCGCCACTACAAAACACAACATAAACGTCTACGACGTTCAGAGCACGTTCGTTTATCCAAAAATTAAACGCCCGTGTGAACAAGGCCTTTGAAACGTTTAACAAGGTTCAGATTTAAGTCACTTCTGGGGACGCTGTTCTACATTAAAATGTCTACTCAACCATCATAAGACTCCTTCACACCCAAACAAACTCCTAGCCAAACCCGCTTTATGGGGACTCTGTATAAAAAGTACAAACAGACCAGATGGAAACACAAAGTCTGTTGGCACTTTAAACGGCACTTAAGTAATTTCACATCTACATTTGTTCTCGTGTACACTGGAGATGTATTGACATTATAGAGGGTGTTCATGACTCAGTCAGCAGGTGATTAAGGGGATGAAACATAGATAATGCTCTAACAAACAATACTACTAAGATGGTGGAGATTTACCTGTTCAGGTGCTGATGATTTCATAGCACTGTTGGCCTTCACAAGATGTTTAGACTTTGATGGTTGGTGTGGTGTCCTCTAGATGTTGTTAGCAGTGTCCTCTTCCATATTCTGTAAATGTATTTGACAATTAAGAACATTTAGTGGATGTTAAAAGAGGAACATGCAACACAAGAATGTGCAATTCCTTATGAGAAAAAACACTGATTGCAAGAATGGATTTATAATTTCAAGGTTAGACACAGGCGCCTTTAGAGGAGCAGTGAGGACTAGCTAGTGAGGCATTGGTGTGGTGCCATTATCCCCTAGCTTAGGCATTATGCTAGGCTGCAAATTTTGTTGGTCCCTGGTCAAGCTTTCTGCCCGTTACAGAGGTTTAAGGTTTTTGCCTAAGATCAGGCCATGCAAGCTGTGACATTAAGTGTGTGTTCTGGCCCAGGTGGAATGGCCACCTAATACAACAGCTTACGCTCGCTAGTAAAATACATAGGAAGCACTGTGTCAATCCAGGCATTCTATCTTGAGAACCGTTAGTCCTAGAGCTTTTTTGTCATCAAGGGGAATGTTTAATTTCACTAGATATTAAGCTTTGTGTGTGTACTCCTAAAACTGTGGTTTTAGAAAAATACTCTGTAAAGTACAGTATATTCACTTCAATAGGATTTTCATCAGGTCCAGAACAAAATTTTAATAACAATCTGACCAATCAACTCCATTCTTACTTTTTAGAAGTCAGGAGACCTCTCCATCATGACACAGGTTAGAGTGGTGAGGATTGGTGAGAGAGGTACAAAGGTGTTTTTTTTTTGTTTGTTTTTTTGCAAAATACTCCTCCTTCCACTCAGGACTCCCATTCATTTTCAATCTGCCACGTATGGGGGGCAATTTATAAGGTTTTTTTTCTTTTTTATGGACATGATTCTTTTTGAATTAGTTGAGATTTTGGAGCAGTTTTCAAAATGGGGTCTCATTTTCCGATGCAACCAAAAATGGCCAAGCATTGGTGCTTGAAAATATCGACCTGATTAATTTTTTTATCAGCAGGAAATTAAATTATTGTGAATGAAATATTCGCCTTTATTGTTGGTTATCTCTATTGTTAATAACACGTGTTTAAAACATAAACATAAAACATCATAAGCTGAGTATTAAAAGCAAAACTTTAAAACACAAAAGCAAACTTTAAAACATGTATATACTGACAAACAGTTACCTGAGCGCTCACAGTTGTTTTCGTGGCCGTCCGCGTGTTGAATAGGTGGGCGGGAACATCCAGAGCAGATGGGAACTGTAGTTCCTTTCGAATTCCCACACGATGTTTCCAAACCAGCTTGTTATTGAAAAAGACTACAAATCCACTATGACACCACTTATGGGTTTTATTCCATCGTTTAAAAATAAAAAAACGTAATTTAACGCAAAATACCCAATTTAAAGACTAAAGTTTGAATTTCCGTCAAAGACATAAATAAATAAAACATGATAATTATCTGTTTTAACTTATCACACTTTAACTTAATTTAATAATAATTTAATTATCTTTTTTGACAACTTTACTGGTCTATAAAGTGACTTTTTTGCACACCTACAGTTTCTGTTTATTTTTAACTTAACCCTAAAAGCGTTAATATCTAACATAACACACATTTAATACCAACAGACTTACCACATCACTGTAAAGGCAGCCAGTCCTACTGTACGCACGTTCACATGTTTATTATGTACTATACCTACTGCGCTTGTGCAAATTACCCACGGGTCTCCAAGTAGACGGCCGTAATGCGCGTGCGCAGTGCAGTAATTTGCATAAATTAGACTTGTAGAGTGTGTGAAGCGTGTGAACTCCGCCCCCCGAAAAATACCATTTCAAGACTAAAGTGGGCGACATGGAGCAAACGTTCACACAAACACACCTGTCCAGAGGGTCGCTTATGTGCCAAAGCTAAAAACTGGTAAGGCACTTACTTACACCCTCCCCAACACGTTACAATGACCTACCATTGTGGGGACATGTTTTTTTGTATCCAGAGTGTCCCCACAATGCAATAATTACACACACACACACACACACACAGTTCTCAACAAATAGTTTATGCAACTCCCCTCACAAACACATAACCAGATACTTAATGTGCAGCAATAATAAATAAAAAAAGCATTAATTACAAACTAAATCAGGAAACATTTACATTCATATTTAGATATTCAGTAAGTTACATGTATTAAACACATGATTACACCATGATATACACCCCATTATATGATTTTGACAACTAAAGCCCTTCCGTAATTCTTAGTTCCTGTGTTTAAACAATCCTAGTAAAATGACCGCTACAGCAAATTTACATATGCAGGTAATTCAGGCAGGTCAGGCACAATAAGCAATATAAGCCTGGCTTCCCTTGGCTTCTGAGCTTTAACTGTGCAGCTGACTCACACAGAGTGTGTGTAACGATCTCTTCTGTTTACTAGAATGGGAATATAACACTGTTAATTCTAAGCCAGATATTTTGTGAACCATTAGTGCTCCAGGTATGCCTATTGAGAGAACAACACATTGTTTTGCTTCCTGTGTGGTTTGGTGTTTGTATTCCAAAAAAAATGTGGTTACAGAATCAATAATGAAAAAAAAAAAAAAATTAAAAAATTAAAAAATCTTTACCGTGAGCGTCTGTGTTAGTCAATGGGAAATTTGGATTTGTGCACAATGCAGCAAGCAAAGGAAGTTTTTTGCTGATTTAGTGTATGTACGGACAAGAATCCTAATCATTTACAATGGCGAGGCCCAAGGGTACTACTATTACTACTACTACATTCACTCACCTACTCATCGTCTATACCATTTTATCCTGTATATAGGGTCGAAGAGGGCCTGGAGCCTATGCCAGGAGACTTTGAGCATGAGTATGGGGTGCCAATTCATCTCAAGGCACGCACATATACACTCTTACACTACAGACAATTGGGGAACACCAATTAGCCTGATCTGCATGGCTTTGGACTGTGAGAGGAAACCAGAGTACCCAGAGGAAACCCACCAAGCATGGGGAAACATGTAAACTCCATTCACATGCTCTATTGAACCGGCTCCCTGGACCGGTTCAATAATAATTATTATTATTCATAATAATAACAATAATTATAACAATAATAATGATGTCTCTCTAGATAAGTGTGTTTGCTAAATGCTGTAAACCTTTAGCTGTAGTTTAAGCTTCAAAAATTAAACTACATTACTGACATTTTTAAACTAAAAAATTTAACAAGTAAACAGAAAATCTGTAACCCCTTCCATCAAACCTATAAACAATATAATACAAAGTAAATTGCAGAGGTGGAATACAACTAATTACATTTACTCGCGTATATATATACTTTTATATATATATAAAAATAATAGAACGGGGAAGGAAAAAGATTGCACCCCGGTAACCACTGCACTGATTGATTGATGGGCGTGAAGAACAATCGCTCTAACCCCACAAGAACGATGGAGACGAACAAAACAGATGCCAGTGATGCAGACCCAGCTGAAAGTGAAATGCCATCAAATTCTTATGAAGCAAACTACTGGCCATAGTTAAGTGACCACGTTGATTTCAAGCGCAAGAAAGGAAACAGCTTTATTATGCAAAGGTGTTCTTTCAATTAAAAACAACTAGTTTGAGACTTAAATCTGCTTGTCTGTTTTAAACTACACTAGAGCCCCCCCATCCCACCCTGCTGATAAAAAAGTAACTCAGTAACTTTTACTTTGAATACATTTTTAATTAGCTACTTTTTACTTTTCCTTGAATAGATTTTTAGAAACTTTATGTAATTCAGTAAAAGTTCACTAAAGCAACTTCCTTTAGTTGAGTACAAAATTTTTGTACTTTTTCCACCTCTGGTAAACTGATAGAGTAATTAAACCCACTGCTAAATCTGTAATATTATGGCACCAAAAAGGTTGAAAGAGATTAGATTGAAACTAAAGAGCATGTCTCTCCGTATAGTCAACTCACAGGGCTGTTACTGATTGCTTGTGTGAATCTACAGCACTGGGTTCATTACAGTTACCCCACAGCCTTGTCTCATCCCATCCATTTTTTTCCCCAGTGAATGACTATCTATAACATTAGCTAGTTAAGAGAAGAGTTTTGAGTCACTTCAGATAATGCACTAGTGTACGAAGAATCTTTTGCTGGTTTATGATGAGTCTATACAACTACAGTATATGAAACTCATAAGACTCTTTCTTAACTTTTTTTTTTTTTTTTTACTTTTTTTTCCACTGTCATGTCATGTCAGCTCATTCCTAAGTGTGACAGTGTACATAAGGCTTATGTCACAGAGTAGCATGTGTTATTGGATGTTGGTATTGAAGCATTTTGAGTGATTGTACAAGACCAATAACGGATAACAGCATGGTATCGATGCATTTTCTTTTTTAATGTTAGCACTATAAAAATAATGAGGATTTGAAATAAAAAAAGACCATTATGACCTAAATATATAAGTCTGAGGGGAGGTTTTTTCCTGGTTGGCATTTTGGTTGAAGCTTCGGCAAGCAGATGAGAGATGAATCTGTATCTGTATGTCAAAGACACAACTTAATCAAAGTGTCACATACTTCATGGGGAAAGAAAGAGGGAGAGATTCAGTTTCTGTCTTCTTTCGTAAGTGAAATGTCCCTTCTTACCAATGATGTGACAGTTGGAAAGAATTATTGCTTTCTATCTCAAATCTTTAATATGTTACTTTGCAATTTTAATCATTACCAGTTAAACTGATCAAAATATGAACAATCATTATACTGCTGAAACATTGTGAAAAATAGTTTTCGCACAGACGTGTAGGTTAATATAGTGAAAAAACCCCACTAATAACTAAATACCTGCTGAAAGCCAAGAACTGCAGGAGGAGTGTGTTAGCCTGCAATGGATCTGCCTCTTCTCTATAGGGATCAAAGTTCACAGGATCATCAGGGTCTAGAAGCTCAGCCACTTGGTTGAGGTCATCACGGATTTCAGGGAAGTGGGAGGAGAAGAGATGAGCGAAGAAACCTCGAGAACTCGTCCTGTTGGTGCTGGGGGAAACAGGGAGAGAGAAACACAAGCACAACACAAGGCTGGATTTATTGTTTTCCTTTGATTTTTTTTCTTCATTTGATATGAATGAAATTGAAGGAAACATACCAGCTCAAATCTGGACCACATTCAGTCCCTGATGTTAGTATGGGAACAGCAAGATAAATCCTTTAACTCTGCTTTACACTGAAGACATTCAGGTTTGAGATCAAAACATTAACTGTCTT
The DNA here is from genome assembly GCA_028565275.1 of Leiocassis micropogon. NCBI lineage: Eukaryota > Metazoa > Chordata > Actinopteri > Siluriformes > Bagridae > Leiocassis > Leiocassis micropogon. The sequence goes on along the minus strand of JAOVVA010000032.1, from coordinate 8,781,209 downwards.
CAATTCATAGCAAAAGCAAAAGGATTGAATTTGTTGTTCCGTTACTTTCTGAGAAAATAATTCATGGTAATGCCCTAAACAGAAACTTCAAAATCACCTGTGTGTCAAGGCATTAAACACACAGGCCAGTTGCTAAAACCCTTTACAGTGTGTACTACAATCCCTCACTGCTATCTGAGCCCAAGTTTAAGCTAACAGCTCCTCAATACTCCAGCACAGCACTTAAGTGAGCATGAAGAAGCCCAAGAGAGGCCTGTGAGAGTAAAGAAAACAGCCAGAGGCACGGAGCATCTTTTTGCTTCTACATCTCCATTCATACAATGATCAAACTCCTCCTGCGTATCAAAGCTTTGATTTCTAGTTGTTAGATGAATGTGTCAGATATTCATGGAAAACTCCCATGCAGGGAAGAAAAAAAAAATATATATTTAAATACAAAGCAGATGTGGAATTTAATTCGGAATTACCCGCATCTGTCTCACTGCACCTAATTTTCAAGTAAACTGTATAATTCTCTCCTTAAATAATTTTAAAATAATAATGCCTTTTGTCAAGCAAAGTGACTGACGGCTAACGCCACCACACCACCCACAAGCTTGCAATGCTGCTGGCTAGTACACCATGCTGTAGAACTAGAGCTACATGATGCATCATAAACAAGCAAGCACTATAAATTGCAAAAACCCAATAGGCCAGAACAGTATAAACTTTCACCATCAATAACAGTAAGGTAGCATTCAGAGCTGAGCACTGAGAAACAGAGCACTGAGAACAAATATAATATAGACTACTAATGAAACAAAAACAAAACCAAAAACTGCAACATTTGGGGACAAGAAGAAGAATAAAAAAGAATGAACACAAATGGCGATATTTGCACCGAGTCAGATTTTGTTTGAGGGTAAATGCCAACTGAATACTACCTTCCTCTACAAATAGCTGTAGCATTTGACCTTTGCTTTAAATCCTCGAAATGCATCAATAAATCACTCTGGTAGATCTTCTAGTCTGTTTACAAGTGCAGTTTATAATGCTTAAAAGACTTTATGTACCTGTAATAATGATATAAGCTCAAAGATAACTTTAAGCTTGAATTTGTTTCCTCATTCACAGCTTTCTTTACATTTTTTTGGCCCAGAAACTGGGCTATTGTGCTAAAACACTCAAATTATTAATTGGATCAGCCCTATGCCAGGTGTTTAGTACTTAAGCACATTAGTTCTAACCTGTAACTAGTTTCCTTTTCTAGCATGATTCACTAGGAAAAAAATACAGCCATGGTTTTATCTTTACATACATCCTCTCAGTAAGTATTTCTAGACACTAATATACTGTACTATATTAATCTGCATTATGGCTGCAAAGCAGCATGTCATGTTTTCCCTTATTACAATAGCTTGTTTTCGCACTTTTACTAGAAGTTTGTACCAGCCGGTGCTGGTCTGGCTTAAACTGTGCCCATTTTTGAATTATAATTACAAAGATATGTGTAGTCTTATGTAGTTTGGGGTTGTCAAGATCCTGTATAGTCATTGTTGTTTTGTTTCACTAGTGTATCCTCTTAAATAATAATAATAATAATAATAATAATAATAATAATAACAGAAGACATCTGTAGTTACACAAGCATGTATGGCTTTTGATTTGTTCTTTGGTCATCACCATCAGAAATTCAATGAAAGAATGATCAATAGCAACAACCAACTGACAGCAAGACAGCAAGGGGAAAATCCTGTTGGTGAGAAAACTACAAATTTAATGAATATGCAGTTCTGTCCAAAAATCTTGAGCTACCCGTTATTTTATATTAAATTAAATTAAATTATGTAGATTGAAAGAAGAACTGAAAGAAATGGGAAGTGTTTCCAGTGACAGGCTGCAAACTGCCTAAAGATGTATTTTAAAACTTTTGTTGTTTATGTAACCTCAGCAGCAACCTCATTTCCCCTTCTCGTCTGTTTCAATCGCTTAGCATTCAGTGATGTTTCTAACATTTAAGGCTGTAGGTTGCTGGGTTTCTAATTGGAATGTCGGGGGTTCGCGCCCAGCAACGCAAAGTTGCCACTTTTGAGCCCTCTGCCCTCTGACCCAGTGCTCTGACCTAAGCTTCCCAACTGAGATATGCGAAAATTACAATTTCCCTATGTAATTGATAAAGTACTATTTATTATTATTATTATTATTATTATTATTATTATTATACTATTCGGCATCACCAGTATATAAATCATTAGCCTCATTGTCTGTCATCACCTGCTTTAGTTTCTCAGAGGTTCATGCCATAAGGTTTTTTATGTTTGAATAAAGCATAAGTCACTGTGTGGCTTAACAAACAAAAAACATTAAAGACTACATAAAAAAAAAAAAAAAAAAAGTTTTGGTATTTCAATGTGTAGAAATTCAGAATTTAGCATATAGGAGCTCAGATCTCATTTATCTTCTAAAGTCTTTTAGAAAAGCTTTTAGAAATGACTCATTCATGCACAGTTAAAATCAAATCCTCCGCACAAGCAACTGATAACTGCCTCTTTTCTTAAAAAAAAAAAAAAAAAGGATGAACCAGTGAGCTGAAAAAAAAAGAGTAAAACACTGCCTTTGGCTGCAGTTAGAGTGTGCAATAAGCTCTATATGAGATTTATGACCGTGAATTTTGTTTTTTAGACGTAAGAGGAGAAGTAAGCTTCGTTTGCCAGTGCAGTTGCTGAATACAGATGAATATGCCATGCTCGCATACAGCATCAGTGTAAATAGCATGCACAGCCTCCAGCAGTAATCTAAGCAATGCTACAGCACAAAACACCCCCATCCAACGCGCACACATACTGTACACATACACAGTATGACTTTCAGCTCAACAGCAGTGCATTAGTGTAAGAGCATGAGTGAGTTTGTGTCAACAGTATAATAAGCATGTAGTGATCAATAGCATCATTTCCTGGACTCGTGCTATATAATTATTAGGTTGAAGCTTTTATGCCAACTCCTCCATCAGTGCTTTTTAATTTGCTATATACAAAGCGGGAAATAATACAACATGGAGATCACTACAATTTTCTGCAAAGTTAAGCATTAATAACGCAGACTACTTATTAGCATCATATTTTCCCACGCCTTGTTTTGAACACAGTGCTTTTTAAAGACGGTAGTTCATTTCTGTAGTAATAACTGACCTTTAAGAAACTGCAGGAAATGCGACAGAAAAGAACGCAATGTTAGATTTGCATGCTGTCTCAGAGACGCCTCAATATAATATACAAGCTAGTGATGAAGTATGTTTAGCTCTCATGGTTTGTGGAATTTGAGTATCTGCACATAATCAACATTTCTTTCCGTCCAGACTTGCATGCAGTGTTAGCCAAAAGCATTAGGACAACATATGCCATGCATTAGCTCTCGCTGTGCACAAATCAGGTGATTTTACTAATTAGTTTTAGCCTATCAGGCGGAAAAGTTGTGCTAATTTAATGAAACCCTAGTAAAAAAAACTGGCTACGCGACAACGGTATTCAGCTTCTGGAGCCATGACCTGGGTCATCATTAGACCTAAACAAAATAAGAAACTGTTGGACAATGGTGATGAAGGCAGTAGCACATGATCTTCCGGGAGCAATCAAGCAGGCATGCATTCAGGAAATGCCACTTGAGTACCGCAGACATCTTTTTGACTCTATGTCCAGTCAGATCCAGCAGATTTTAAAGAATACAAAACTTACTAAATATTGACTGTTGTATAGCAATTTCACTGCATAAAATATATTATTCTTATTATTGTCATAATTAAAAAACATGAGAATGCCAATGAAAAATGAATTTCACTGTACATTTTAAGCTGTGACCTTAATGACAAATGACAACTCTCACACAAGTTTTCCCTCTATCACATCCCAAATATTTTGATTGGGGTTAGGGGTAAGGATGCTAACCAGATCTGAACATGGGGCCATCTGGTTCTCCGTTTCGTCGTGTCAAAAGGACAAAATTCTGATTTACGAATTACAGCTGCAGCATTATACTTTACTTTTAAGTTGTTCATTTGACATTTTTAAACATGCATTGTGAGAGTGCTATTTAAATATTTAAGGCCTTTGCATGTGACCGTCTCAGTTTTTTTTTTTTTTTTTCTTTGTGCATGTTGTAGCAGACATGCAATTAGGTTAAAAAGGATATGTTTTTCCTTCATATTGGATTAAACTTTTAAACAGCATTCATAAATGTTTTAATTAAAAAAAAAAATAGGCATATACTGCATATACCGTACAGAACATATTGACAACTGTGTGTAAACATATTTTGAGTTAAAACATAATTTGGAGCCAACTCTATGGACAAAACTGCTAGTCGATCACTTGTTAACGTTAAATAGTATTTACTTGGATCACAAGGCCAACTGACCCGAACATTATAGTACAAAATTTGTGTACTGTTGCACCCCTAGTAATTGTCTACTCAGAGCCTCTTAAATATTTGCTTCCTTGTGTCCAAAAGAGTGACTTTATCTGGTCCAGGCAGTGTATGAGAACAATGCAGCAAACATACAGTATAAATAATGTTTATTACATCTCGCACGGCGATGAACACTGCCTCTGCTCTTGTCCTGTCCTTGCTTTGCTACCTGTCTCAGCACCTCGATTTTCTTCTGCTTAGTTATTGACCCTGGTTATTTTTTGATTATACAGTTTCTTGTTAAACTTCATCAAATCCACCCAAAAAAAGCATTAGATTTACTTAGTTATTTCCTGTCTCTCTCAACAAACTACACACTTTATTTAATATTTAATACTATTCTACAAAAAACAGTAAACTCTTAACAATAAAAGTTATTTATCTAAGCATAGTATTTTCTGGGGAAATAATCTGCCTTGAGAATTTAAAATCACTTTCCAAATATGAGGTGTTCTGGAAATTAATGTTATTGCTGTACAGCTTTCTGAGGCGTTTTGGACTCGGTGACAGTGCCGTACCGGACTCTGAACTAATCAAAATGTCTTTTTTCCCCCTACGAATAATATGGAAGATATTAAGCAGAACAACACTTGGGACGGTATTAGAATAATTCTCTGTACAGAACTACAGCAAAACAGATTGTGTTTTATTAAATGCATTGATTGCAAAGTTCTGAAGTATAAACAAAGAGAGAGAGAGCGAGAGAGAGAGAGAGAGAGACATGGAGAGAGAGAGAGAGAGAGATACAAACCCAGTTGTGTGTGTTCCCAGCGTGATGACAGGAGCATGGACAGGGGTGAAGGTCAGTTCTTGTAGATCACACTCTTCCTCTGGGGCATCCCTCATGCCCTCTTTCTCCATTGCACTAACTTCTAGGTGTGCTATACCTACAACCGGAAGTACCTGACACACAAACACCCACATTTAACCCACATCAAATTAAGTAAGAATACAAATATAATAAACCTTTTCTAAAAAATTGCACAGCAATACATTTTGTTTCAGATATATCATGCTCAAACAGTGAATATTAAAGATGCTGCATCGTGTCCAGCAGGGCCTTCAGAAAGTACAAAGGCCAGAGGAATAGTCCCAGATGTGCAGAAATAAACAAAAAGCTCCAAAACCTTGACAGTAGAGGTCTGATCCTTCTGCTCTAATCATTACAAACCATCCTGCATGAGTGTATTGAGGTCAATATATATTTTATTATAACCAGACATGCATTTGTGTGTACGTATCTTCAACAATTTACCCACCCCCTCCCGAAATATTTTAAATCATCTTCAAAAATTGTATCCACTTTTATGTCTGACTTCATACTTCATACTTACAGCATTTAACTACCGTCATTACACCTAGAGTTGTTTCCTTTTGCTTTTATCGCACTGCATAATTTACAATTCACATAATAAATAGAATAATTCACAGTGAATACACTTAAAAAATATATAACTTAACAATAAAGCAGTAGTTAAACCCTTGTCACACTGAGCCACATTCCCGATACATCCTCAAAATATTGGGTGAATACAGTAAGAACGTGTAAAACTTGTATGAGAATGCAGGAACGCAGTAGAACCCGGTGTAATATTATGTCCGTTGACGTGACCATTTATTATATGTTCAAAAAAAGCCTGCGATAAGGACGAGGTTGAAGCAAGACTCAGGAAGAACTTAATAAGGACATAGCAGCGATGGCATTTACCATTAACCTTGTAACTAACACCTCTTAGGAACTAAATCCATGTCCCAGACGGGAAAGACTGGACAAAGTTGTCATTGGAGTTGTCATTGGAGTTTCCACAATGATCTCTTTAAGCTTGTGCTATGACCGTGGTAGATCCATGCCATGCTGTGACTACAGTAAGTTCATATTTGATTCTTCTAGTGTTTCGTACATTTCTGGGACACCTACAGCAGGTTATCATCATGTCTCGGTCACATTCAGATAATTTCGTATAATCACTGGATCCAATGTATGGTGCAATTTAATTGGATTTAATAATAACTCGGGTCGATCTCATTGGATTCTGATGAGCACGTAATCAAGTGCGTGGTAGGACATTAGTGACAACATGATAAACACATTGAGAGCTTGACAGAGATGTAGCTAGGAAGTAATATTAACTTGTGAAATGCTAATTTTTCCTTTTTCACCCAGGTCCTGCTGAATTCCTTGATACTTTTAGGATGCAGTGAGAACTTCATGTTCTTAGTCATAGTGTGAAGGGGACATTAAAGCGGTTAAACATCTCATCTCATTTCACTACAATCACATGCTGTGTTTAGCAATTATCAATGTTTGTTAACACCATATCTATTTCCGACTTGCCACCTGACAGGCAAAAACTTCACATCATAATACCTGCAGATGTGAAAACGTTTTCACACCATTCTCAAGGCATCACAATATTCCAAAAACAGGAATAGATTTTTTTCTTTATATATATATATATATATATAATAAAAAACTTCCATCTGTTTTCCTGCAAGTTTTTCATCATTTGTTCAGCTAAGACAGGCTGGGAACTATACAACAATTATTATCTTTTTTTTATTATAATCACTACCATTAAGTCAAGTCGTTTAAGTGGAAATCCTTATAGAGTACTATGTTTTACTCCAACAACTGATTATTATTGAAAAATAAATTATAAATAATTCGTCATAGTGTACATAGGCTAGCTGAGAAATGTGTCATCATTCACACAAATAAACACAATTCGAACATTTCCGGGATGACCAAACATACACTGCAGGCCTTTTTTCCCCTTTATACCAGAGAGGTTTTTTCCCTTATACCATCTGTGATCCAGACATCTTGCAATAATTGGTCTCAGAGACATTTCATGGACTTGTACGAACAGTGCACTGACCATTGTAAAAGAGAGAAGCATTTCCCTTTGCTTTAAATGTCCATCACCATTAAAGAAAATAGAGAGAGTTTTGTAAAGTCGCCCACTGTGAATTAAGCCCTGAATCAATGAGAGTAAAATGGTGGTTGGAATGAGAGAGAGTGAGAGAGAGAGAGGGAGAGAGAGAAGGAGAGAGAGGGAGAGAGAGAGGGAGAGAGATGGAGAGAGAGAGGGAGAGAGAGAGGGAGAGAGAGAGGGAGAGAGAGAGAGAGAGAGAGAGATCAGAATTACAGTAAAGTAGGAAAAATAAAAAGAATCACGGTTACAGATCTTTGGAGCATACAGAACTCAATGTGTGGCAGCAGCTTGATAATTTACACTAAAGCTACACAAGTCAACAAAAGTCAATAAAAAACTTTTTATATTGTATAAAGTTCAAAAACACAAACTTGTGAATCTTGGTTGCTAAAGACTCCATTATTGACATAAAGCATGCAGAGCTCTTTAACCATGTCTTTATATTGTGTGCAAAAGTTTTACTTTCATAATTACATTTGAGAAACAGATATAGGATGACTAAGAAAACCTGGTGTGTAAATCTTATAAATGTTCAAAATAAACATTGGGTATATTTATGATCAATGGTTAGTTCATTAACTGTGGTAAAGAATGTGGCAGATTAAAAATGCCATAACGGATAATGTTTGTTTTGCATAATATTTATCTGAAACTCACTTATCTATTAACTTGTGTGATGTACAGTATTAAAAACTGTAGTTTTGTGGCCACATTTTTGGATGAGGGCAGAGAAACAAGCTGTATTTTGAACAGCCACATTTATGTATTTATTTAACTATGTTTATTTAAACAATATTTGCTTCATTAATTTAACCCACATGATTAATTTGTTGGGACTGCAGTGTTTCCAACATAATTACCAACATTTCAACAGGTGCAAGTACATGGTTTAATAATTAATAATAATAATAATAATAATAATAATAATAATAATAATAATAATAATAATAGATTAAATAAGGTGGCCCAGTGGACATTTTTTTTTATTTCCAAGTAGCCTAATAAGTAACTGATTATCAGATGTGAGTTTGTATGGCTTATTAACTTGAAGAGAGTGAAAAATAAGGATGGTGCTGAACCCACTGTTTACTGCTGTTAAATTATAAGAATGATTACCAGGAACTTTCTAGATTCACAAACAACAAAGTAATAAAAAGTATGATGTCTTGGTATTTGATAAGGTATAAAAGATGTTGGTAAACTGCTTTTATAAAAGAGGAATAAAACCCTCCTGAATGTGCAGCAAACAATCAACCTAATGGCTACTGTAACAATACAGTTGATGCATCACTTCATGCCACATCACACTTCCCCATTGTTGATTATATTCCTTGAACATCACTCCCCATTGTGTCTCATTACTTAACTAAAGTCTTTTTTTTTTTTAAGAATTGAATTACTGTACCCAGCACAACCCCTAATGTTTAACACCTGCTGTATGAAGATGAAAACCTATATTGGTCATACATTTTGCAGTAGCTGTACCCACACATGATTTAATTATTATAAGAGGTAGTCCAGCAATGCAGAGCATGAATTAAACACTGCAGAATAAATTTAACACTTTAGGTGTTATGTGAAAACCAGGGAGTATGCTGTGCAAGCTTTAGAGTGATGCCATGGTGATAATGAAAGCAGGTTTAAAGTGTTGACATTACTTTGTGATTCATATTCCAGCATCACTTCAAATTTCTTTATTTCTTCCATTTTTTTTTTTTTTTGCAGTTAACCTAATTTCTACCCCCGCGCAATCATCATATGTGTTTATGTCTACATTTAAGTCTACAGTTGGCACCATTCCCTCCCATTATCCATTTTAATGGGTATTTCTTTTAATATGTTCTCTATAACATTGGAAGACTTCCTCTGTTCACTTTAATCCTGATATTTAAAGTTTTAGGTTTTGATTTGAACTAAAAGTTTCTTCTCATGGCATCTCAGGGACTTTTGCCTCGTCTTCGCCACCTTTGGATTGCTCATTAGGGGTCTCATTAGCCCAAGATTTCTGTAAAGTGGCTGTCTGACAGTCCCACGATCCACATTAAATGTGGGAGAAGACAGGCTCATCTCTCTATAAAAGGCGAGCGGGAGAGCAGAGAACAAGAACAAGCCGCTGGAAAATAATAATGAAGGAAATCTGCTTGGGTATGGATTGTATGCGTGTGATAGTGTGGAACAGAAAGAACCCATGTGTAGCATTGTTTTATGCCAAGACATGTGCTTGGATATACTGATGTAGATGTGTAAGCATGTTCAGCTTCTAAGTACTTGTATGTGCTGTGGTACTGTATAGTGTAACAAATCACCTTTGTTTGTGTTTGTGTGCGAGTTTTAATCTATACTTTGTACTTTTCTATGTACGTTCTGCGTGTTGTTGCACGAGTGCGTGGGAGGAAATCTTACGACGTGTGACAGCTGGTGGGCCGACGCCATCGGGGAGAGAGCGAGTGGAGCGGGAAGCTGCTGTTGCCATGGCGACCCTGCCGTGTGGCTCAGACTTGGATAGTGCGAAGGCACAGCCAGCTGAGAGAGCGAGAGCTGAGAGAATGACAGAAAGATAGAATTAACATATGCAACGAACACACATTTGTTCAGTGAACAACAGCCATGAGCACATAAAGCATAGTGAGCCACTGCAAGCACCACTACGACAAAGCCAAAATACTGCCCGTACATAGAGGAAACCTGATTTTTATTTATTTCTTTAATTATTAACGAGATATTTCTCACGCTTTGTTTTTAGCCTTTTTTTCCCCTATCATCCTTTTCCATACTGTGTCTATTAACAAAAAGATAAGCGTGTTTATAAAACACAACCTCCTCCACACACCCACACGGCTGTGCACTGATATAGTCATCAGCTTCAGCGTCTTAATGGGGTCATTAAAATAATGAATAATGCAGATCAAACGGAATCCGTTGAGAAGCATGCGAGTTTCACGCAGCTCGGTTCGGCAGTCGTGATTCTTTCCTTCTCAGAGTTGGAGTGCTGCTCCTGCAGACCGCAGAGACTTCACATCAGCAAAAGCACAAATTTCAAAATTGCACATCTTTAGAGAGCAGTCCAATAAAGCAAAGGTTACTGAGATGGTCAAACAGATATATATTCAGATCCCTGTGGTACTTTTATTTTTTTCCCCTCCTTCCTCTCTGTTAAAAATAAATACAAGGAATAGGTGAACGTGGCAGTGTAATAATGAAACTGGCTCAGCTCCATGGGCACGGGCCAGTTTCATTATTGCATGGCCGAAGTGAGCTGAAGCGGAGGACTGTGTATTAAGCGATGACTCTCTGGAGGTTTAAAATACCACTCTGGTGATTTTTCAGCGTTTCTGCTGATAGATGATGTCTTGGAACGGATTTCTGCCCTTTTGTTTAGTCATGGTGGAGTTTCGGGATCTTAAACAACGTCTTTGTCTATATATAAGAATGAAATACATAACCACAGCCACTGGAAACTTCATATCAGGTAGTGGAGAGTGGAGAATGAAGGATTTAAAAACACTACTATTGCTAAAGGAAGCTAGAATTAAAGGACAACTAACTAACTTTTTTTTTCTATGAGGAGTTGTTTCCCTAGTTTTCTAAGAAAGTTTTCCTGAAACAGGATTTCCTTCTGTTGGTGCTGGTTTCATTGCATTATGTTATAGTTTTATTGACCTTATTGAGAGAAAGAGAGAGAGAGAGACTGATGAGGAAATACTGTAACTTTTCATAGCAGTAATGAATAACAGCAACTAACTTGTTTTATGGTCATTAGGTGTTTAATGGAATCTACATGGAAAAAAAAACTTCTGCCTATAAATTTTTTAGAACTTGCTCTTTCAATTATATTTTTACATTTCGTATGTTGGAGGACCCGAAACCAGTCTCCGAAATATTTCTGTCTGTATGTCCGTCTGTCTGCCCAGCTGATTTTGTCACAGCATCACGCAAAACTGAGTGGAGAAAATTTTATGAAACTGCCATTCTTTCAGTATTTGCCAGAACTTAAATCTGCACCCTAAATGAAATCAAAATGTTGAGTAGAACTGACAATATAAGCAGATTACCTCACAGCAGCCATCGCTTTTTTGGATGAATATAGCACTTCAACCCTCAAAGTAGGCGGACGACCATAATGTCGCTACAAAAAGCCCAAATCCTCAGAGCCCAAAGATATCTGACCTAGCCCCCAAATTCCCCACATCCCAATCTAATTGAGCATCCATGGGATGTTGAACAAACAAGTGCAATCTTTGGTGTTCCCACCTCACAACCCACAGCACTGAAAAGATCTGCCAGACACCACTGGCACTGATCTGGCTCGATTCTTTTCATAGGTAAAGACTTTACATTCACGTATGTGTGTGTGTTTGTGAAACTTAAATAAGAGAAGAGAATGGGTTAATGTGTATGACGAGAAGAGGAAGAGGGGAGGGTGTCATTCCTCTTCTCCTCTCACTCTTCTTCTCACACAGGTAAAGTGCAGGTTATTTATTTTATATTTACTTTATATTTTTGTATTAATTATTTTTATGTATTTATTTTTTGGGGCTGTGGAACAAATAATTTGAGTTTTCATTATTTCATAAGGGGAAAATATGATTTATGAGTGTCTTGAAATACGGATTATGCTCGCAATCCAAGGTTCCACTGTATATTAATGCAATATTGCTGTAATATTGCAATAGAATTAAGTATGATATCCCCACTACATGTAAATGAGCTGAATGTCATCAATTAATCTTCAAGATAAATAACTGATTTACATTTTTTTTACATTAAAAAAGCATGGATATATAATATAAAGTAAAACTGTTAATATTGTAATTCAAGTTTAGCCATCTCTTGTCAACTTCATGCTGAACTCATCCTGAAACGCCAGTCTCACTCATTTTCATAAAGAAGGTTAATCACATCACAGTAAGACTTCCAGCACTTCTCACCAAGATGGATCAAAAAACAAAAACACAGCTAGCCTTTATCACAAACTGTCCCCTTTTGTCGCTAGGGTTGTGGTGCCATCCATACTCGCCCAGTTTAAAGAGCAGAGCATCCATCTAGATCAAGCAAAGTAAACAAACAAACAAACAAAAAAGCTTGTAGGATACTTAATCAAGACTGCAGTCGAATTGCTGCGAGTTATTTCAGCTATGCACAAAAGCAAGTGCACCAGGTTTCTGGATGCTTTTTTGTAAATAATTAAAGCCTACCACTCAATGAGAATCAATCATTATTATCAAAATGCCCCAAAACATCTGACTAATTAAAAAAATGAAAAAAAAAAAACATGCAGAAAGAATAAAAACAACAAATGGCATAAAGGAGTATGAAGTATTAACATAGAGAGTGGTATGGATAAATAGACATATAAAAGGCAGGAAGAGGTAAAATAACAAAAAGGGAGGGAAGGAAACAAGAGCAAAAAAAAAAAAAAAAGTGTGTGAGAGAGACACTTGACATGCGAACTGCTGAGGGGCTGCCAACACAAAAGTACAAGGTTAGAATAAAAAGTATGGCTGTCAATATTCACAAAAGTCTGCCTGTTTGCTGTGCACTCACTATCCTGAATGCTTAAAATATTGAAATCGATATTGCAGGAATTGCATGGAAAACTGCCAAGACGGAGAAGGAATTGAATTTTATATATATATAAACCTAGATGATGTTTAAACAGCTTTAGCTATTAATAGAGAACAACTTCACACTTCTCCATCACCTAGTGCGAAATCAGGTTTGCTTTAAGAACTTTTAGCTAAACTATGACACGGAGGACTGGTGTTAAAATGCCCGAGCTGGTCATGTCTCATTGCTCTGATATGATAATGAGTGAGGGGAGGGAGCTCGTTATCAGGCAGCTTTCACACTGATGAGAGGAGAGGTGATCCTCTGCTTCTCTGCTTTGGCATGGACAGATGAGTATGAAGACGCCAGTGTTATTACGCTAGAATGAGACAGATAAGAGAGGGAGTGAGAGGAAGGGGGGAGGAAAGGGTGAAAAGCGGCCCATCAATCAGAGTGCGATGATGCAGCCTAGACAGACAACATAGGACTGAGATACAACCGCATTTTGGTTTTCCTGCAGACAGACGAACACACACACACACACACACTGGTGATGATCTACACACACACACAGAAGTTGAAGAAATGACATTTAACTCAACCACATGGTCTTGTAATAAATTTTAAAAAATAAATAAAAAAAAACGATCTCCTTGCCAGAATCAATGCAGTCTGCATCAGTCGTGCAAACCTACACTGTGTGTGTGTGTTAAGAGAGATTTTAGTTGTAGCTCTTTTACAACTTTGCGGACATCTGTTTTGCTGGGTTTTTTTTTCTCACTCAGAAACGGCAGGCATAGCTGGAGAGAGAGAGAGAACAGACTGAACACATTTTCTCCTTCCAGCCAAATAAATGCACTGTTTGTGGTACCACAGGCACAATCTGATGCGCTTACATTGGCACAGGCACAATGACACGGATAAACATTGGGTTTAAAGTGCGACAGCGAACGGCACGGAGAGATTTTACTTTTAGATTGGCACAGACAAAACAAAAGTTTTAAATGATGCAGAGTTTGTCATGGTACTTAAACTTGAAAAAAAAAAACAGTTTGTATTGATAATGTATTATTTACAGGAAGGTCCATATAAAATTCCAAACTTTATGAGTTGATGTTATTTAGGCTCTATCAAATTATACTGGAGGTGAAAATATATAATGATAGGAGCTCAAACTAAAAATTTCAGCTCTAATTTGAGGGATTAAAATATCAAATTAAAGCACCTTCCATTGGTTTGACTGTAAATAATTTGTAGTCAATGCCTTCCTCAACCTGGAACCTAGAAACATCACCAGAAGCTAGGTTTCTTCCCTGGTGATGATCTGCCAGGCCTGTACTTCAGCTGTCTTCAATCCCTGTTTGTTCTTGGGGCAATTTGCCTCTAGTGTTGCCTTCAGCAACTAAAATGCATGCTCGGTTGTATTTGGGTCAGGTGATTAACTGGACCGTTGCAGAACATTCCACTTTTTTGCTTGTCTAGGTTTGCTTTCGTAGTATGCACCAGGTTGTTGTAGACACTTGAGAATCGATCCTCCTGCTCCTCTTAGCAGTCACATCATCAATAAATACAAGGAAACCAAGTCCATTGGCATACATCAAACGAGGGGAGTTCAAGTCAAACCCAAACTTTTAACTGTATAGAATAGAAAATAGGTACGAGAGTAAAAAAACTACCTTTCTTTCTCTATATAATCCCCTGCTGAAATTATGCACTGATCTCTTCGTTTCACTAGTGCTGCATACAATCAAGGTAGAAAGTTAGTACGCCAGAGCCATGATCGGACTTCCCAATTCTCATTACCTTACTATGCTTGACACCTTCTGCCAATGTCAGTTTGTTTTATGCCTTCATTCACAAGAAATTGGTGGATGAGTTGGTATGCTGTAGATTAGTGGTTCTCGACCCTGGTCATTAGGGATCCCCTGGCCAGCACACCTGATTTAGCTAACTAATCATCTAATATAGAGCCTTTTCTGAATTGCAGGGGATGAAATAGAGCACACTAATAGAAAAAATAGAGCACACTAATAGAAAAAACACAAAACTGTGTGAAACTGGGCTTCTTCCAGCACTAGTGTTGAAAACTAGTGCTACAGATTAGGAGTTGTTCATGTGTTGAGCATTAGAAGATGTTTGTTTGGCATACAATGATCTTGTGATTCTTACCAGTGTATCTACTCAGGTGATGAGAGTGCATTTGCACACTGATTAGACCAACGAGTGGTTTTTATTATGGCCATGCAGCTGTTAAGTCCCTCTCCTGTGACTTCTCATCACATTGAGTGTGATCGTTGCTCTTATGTATTATTAACCATACAGTAGCTATGTTTTTTACTGTTGATTTTTTTTACCATAGCAACTACACCGAGTTTTTAAGGGATCTCCATTCATTCTATTCTTCCGATCACATTTCTTCCACAAAGTTGACGGTTCAGCACTATCCATACAGCTTTTGATAATAATGCGTTGAAGGATTCTTAACCAAGTTTCAATAATTCAAAAATTTCATTGGCTGTTTTCTTTCCTTGATGCAGCCTGATTATTTGGCCCTTCTGAAATGGCGTCTTTTTTTTTTTGGGTCAGGCCGTGTATAAAACTGCTCTAATTCCTATACAGATCACTTGGTTTGAAAGTTATAGTCAGATTTAAGAACTGGAATAAAATATCACTCGCTCACTCATCATCTATACCGTTTATCCTGTATAAAGGTTTGCAGGGGTCTGGAGCCTATCGCAGGATACTTAGGGCACGGGGCGAAGTACAAATCCATGACGGAGCACGCGCACGCGCACGCGCACACGCACACACACACACACACACACACACACACACACTACAGGCAATTTGGGGAACGCCAATTAGCCTAATCAGCATGTCTCTGGATTGTGGGAGGAAACCGAAGCACCCAGAGGAAACCCACCAAGAACGGGGAGAACATGCAAACTCCATGCTCACAGAGGCGGGAAAATCGAAATCGAACCGAACCCTGGAGGTGCAAGGATGTCACAAACCAATGTGACTGTGAACTAAAGAACTCATCCTTAAAACTATTTTTGTATTGTTATTTCTTTTCAGTGAAGTTTTGTGTTTGCAGAAATTAATATTTAATATTATATTCTGTTAAAAAAAAAAAAAAAAAAGCTTCTGGATTGGTCTGAACTCTTAAGACCTGTTTTAAGCTTAGAAACTATAGGAAATTTGCTTACTGATATATTAAGCACCAAAGACATCTATTATTTTTGTATTATTTAATTCAGTCTGACAAATTCCTCCATAGGCTGAAGCTTCGGCTTGCACGTAGATAAGAATGTGTGGAATGGATCGACAGTTAAAAAATTGAATCAATCCTCATTCTCCTCAATACAGACTAGGTGATTAGCTCACAAATTAAATTGATCTGGAATCTCTGTAAGTACAACAGATGGTTCTGTTCATTTCTATTCATTAACTTTCTAGTGTGCCCATGTATTTCAATTTGTGGCCAACAAATCAACGCTCTCATTCCCAGGTAGAGAAAGGCATTTCTGATTTGAATTTAAAACCACAGTTGTATAAGGTACTGTGTAATATATATTCCTGAAAATGAAAAAAAAGAAAATCAAAGAAAATCAAAAGCATAGTAAGAAATTAATTACCGTTACAGCATTTGTAGAAAAATAAATGACAGTACCGAGTATAGCGTTAAATGTACTGTACTGTATATCGAGATAATATAGAGAATAGAATAGAGAATATAGTATTATAGTATAGAAAATAAAGATAGTATGGAGAATGATGATATGAATAGTAAGTACACTATAAAGTATAAGTATATAGTAAGTATACTGGTCAGAATAGTGAGTATAATAGATGAGAAATAGTGGACAAATAATAGAAATAATTATTATATACAGACAAAAAATGGTAGTTGACAATGTTGATTGAATGAGTAATAATTGTAAAGAATATAAAAGGGAAGAAAGGTGTGGATAGTAAAAAAAAAAAATCCCTACTATATATTAAGAGCGGTGAGTAAAAAGGGAAACGTGAGTATGCTGGATAAGCTGAATCAAGAAAGACAGTGAGATGAGAAAAGAAATTGATGACAGAGAACAGATACAAACTACTGAGGAGTGGAGCCACTATAATGAGAAAGATTAATGCTCAGTACTTTCTAAGTTTACATTCCTTGAACTTTTGGGTAAGCAGAATGTTCCTTGCCTTTTGGAAGCTCTCCCAACCTTTCATGGTGCAACTCTACTGTAACCAATGGCAACCATGGTGAATCCAAACTAAAATGATCGGGATTATTTAATTTTTTTCCTACAGACACACAGAGGTGCCTTAGTAGTCACTGCATGAGTTGCTGTTAGTACCGAATTGAAAGCCTATAGCAAAATGCATATTTGACAAGTAGTGGGAAAAGAGAAGAGAGCTACAGTAACGGATTGTGAATTTCTTACTTCGGGACCACGGGTGCTGTGCAGTGGTGAAGCTTCAAGTGCGAGCTTGCTTTCATCTGAAAGAGAAGGGAAACAAGTAATCAGAGCAAGCTCACTTCCTTTTCAAAAATTCATGCTGCATTTTGGGAGTTTGATCAATATTTCAGTTGCAGGATTTCTGTTTTTTTTGTTACTTTACTTTAATGATTCTTTACACAAAATAGGACAAACATTAGACAATATTTTTTTTAAAAAAGTACTTTTGTACTAAAACCCATTTGTGATGCACTTATGCTCACTGATGTTTGCATGTATGTGTGTTTTAAATTTAAAAAAATGGTGTTAAGTGAAAGCAAAATATATCACCAGATTTCACAATCATTATCCTTCCGTCTAAGACTCCATCTGTTTTCCCTCACACGCATGTAAACTCATCGATCTGTCTTTCACACTCTCTCCCTTCTTCGTTCTCGCTACACCATCCTTCTTATTTACACCTTCACCCCTTTCCTCACGGTCTCGCTCACCAGACAGCATGGAACTTCTTTGCGTCTCGCATGATTTAATCAGGAGAGTGTTGGTGAGCTGCACTGATGCCTCGTTAAGCTCGACATGACAGATGAGAAGTCTTTGGTTTTTCACCGCGGCTGACAGCAACAAAGAATGTGCTACCGTCACAAACTATCAGACAAATCATAAGCGGCTGACAGAGTTCAGATCATTACAAAATGAAACAAGAAAAACATGACATGCCACACTTCCAACTTTGTATAATCTGTCTGTAATTAAACAAACCTGATTCCTGTAGCTTTGGTGAGCAGTACTGGTTTAACTGGAATTACTGGTAGCCTACAGAGGTGGCTGATGATCCACTGATGATCGTTTTTAATTTCTTCTACTAGTCATAGATTTTGTTAATGTGTATGCATGTCATGCAGTGAGCTAATGGGACTGTCTAAGTATTGATCAGAAGTGATAGGATGTTACAGATCCTACGTCATAAATCAAATCAAAGTCATATATGATCATGCATCTGCTTCTCATCACTCATCCACTTCAATCAGCCCATAATGCACACCATTATTCTGAGAATAAAAAAAAGGAAATTGCTGTTAATATGCATCCTGTAGTTGCTGAGTTGCTTATTTTTTTTTTAAAAACTTTAAAACTATTAGTTAGTTCAGCAAACAACAATGCTTTACATGAAGACTGTATGCAGTCTCTGGATAAGGTCATCTGCCAAATGCCATAAATGTAAATGTATAGTCTATTACCTTGATTTTGTCATTTATAGACAAGTGTAATGTTTTGAAAAAGGTTTCTGATAGCACTCCGAACTTGAAAGAAAAGACCAGGTTCTTTTATATAGTCTTTCATTATTCTTCTCATTATTGTGTAACTCATCATAATTCATTCTTTCTCTGGCCAAAATAGCAAAAACACTATCACTCTGACACATGATGGGACACACAGGCTAAAGTTCCGGCTAATACAGTCAAAGCAAAGAATTCAAAAAAGAATTACCTGCACATTACCTTTGAAAAGAATCCTGACAGAGCAGTGTTTCCGTTAGTGTGTGTGCTCACAATGTTATAATAAACAGTACACATGCATTCGGATGTCGACTATACGAGTGACACACGTGCACTGAGACTGAGCATGGAAGACGATTACCCATAATCCTGTAGCGCACACGAGAGAAGAAACATTGGCTTAGTTTTGATC
Source organism: Leiocassis micropogon (assembly GCA_028565275.1). Classification (NCBI taxonomy): domain Eukaryota; kingdom Metazoa; phylum Chordata; class Actinopteri; order Siluriformes; family Bagridae; genus Leiocassis; species Leiocassis micropogon. The sequence continues at coordinate 8,762,134 of JAOVVA010000032.1, read as the reverse complement.
ATGTGACGCTCAGCAGACAAAGCGCATGCATTTTACTCGCGTATCAAGACCTCACTCATTTATTAAGTTAAAAATTTATTTTTAAAATTAGCTTGTCTTGCAAAACGCTTGCGGACCAAGGTACTCGCGATACAAGGTTCCATTGTACACAGATTAAAACATGGGTTGAGACAGGTGGCAACACACTATATATTTCACATATCTTTACCTTACTCGAATAGTTTTATTAGAGGGTACCTTTGTACTTGATAGTACAGCAAATACCTGTACTTTTGCTTCTGCATGTCACTGTGTTACCAAAATACAGAGGTATGTAGTATTTGAATTGAAGATTTCTCCACCTGCTGACTATTTTTACGTAACTTGCCTTTTCTTCGATACATAATGCAACAGGTGTTTGAAATCGGAAGTGGAGCTGGGTGCAGACAGTGACGAAAAGAGCAAGTTAATCGAGAATGTAGAGAGAGAGAGAGAGAGAGAGAGAGAGAGAGAGAGAGAGAGAGCATTCAAAAACCAAAAGAGAAAGCAAAACAGACAAACACTTAAGCACCCAGACATGAAATGACAGTCATTGAGACATGGACCAAAAATTGAACAGGCATATGGACATACAGTAATAAACAACAGAAACATGGACACACACAGAAACTGACAAACTGATTGACAGTCACTCAGACACATAGACCAAAACACATGACAACTCAAACCAACAAACAGACTGACTAGCAACAGAAGCCGACTATCCTAGATGTCTCCTGAGGTAAAAGCTCAGAATTTTGTTTACTTTTCAGAGAAAATGCCATCAGGTAAGTAGCTACTGTGAAAATTGTCTACGGAATGGAAGTCAGTCTGATCCCTACTTAAGTGGGATTAGTTTAACTAAAGGAGGGACGGTAAATCTGGTAAAAAAAAAATACTTAAGTGAATTGATTGGCTTTAGAATTAGATTTCTGCCCATGCTAACACAAATATCCGGTATTAGCGCAGCATAGTCAGAAAACATGTTTCTGTTTCACAAGTCAGATGGGACACGCAAGCAATAATAACGTGGTCCACGGCTGTTAGTATTACTGGCCCTAATTATAAAATTACCATGAGATTGATTGAACCAGAATACTCTTACTGTGGGAGCTTTGCGTTCAGGAAAACACAAAAGGTAATTTGCTCTGGAATTATTACCAATTTGGAGCGATTAAAATCACACATCTAGTTGGTAATCACTTAAATTACTTCCCCTGCTTAAACTAATTCAACTCTGGAACAGCTTCAGGTAAGTTTGAGTGAAAATGCCAGATTCCCTGTTTAATGGTCCACACAATTGTGCAACTTCAGCAGGGCACAAGAACACACACTATCAGACGCACAGATCTATAGGAACTGCAAGGCATGGCAGCTTTCAAGTGGGTCAGCCTTGAGAAAACAGTTTAATAATGAGCCATAAGGTTTACATTAAGTGAGGTTTAACCAAGCGTGCATATAGCTTGTATTGCAAAGTGAAGCCCATAATGCAGTTAGAAGAGAGAAAAGCAGAGTGACCAATCTGTTTGTGAAGGTCATATAAGGGTTATTTTGTTTGCACAATCCTTAAACAGACATCATAACCCCAGGTGAGATCTGAGTGTCTGTGTGTGCTATTATTTTAAAGTAATACAGAGACAAGCTACATTTAAATGAAAAATAAATCCATCCATCCATCCATCCATCCAACTATCCATCCATCCATGCTCCACTAGGGGTAACAGAGGTTAAGGCATCGGACTACTGATCAGAAGGTCCCAGGTTCAAACCCGAAAACCACCAGATTACCAATGTTGGGCCCCTGAGCACAGCCCTTAACCCACAAGGCCGTCTGCCAAATGCCGTAAATGTAGGTATTCAACAATAAAAATGGACAAATGTCTCTCTCCATTTTCCTCCCCTAGTTCAAGAGATGGCAAGAAAATGAGCCTCCAATAACGAACTGGACTCTATATTAACTTGGACACTTCCAGCCTCCTAACACACATTATGATTGAAGATCAATCCCTGTTATCCGTTATCACCCAAATGAGGATGGGTTCCCTGTTGAGTCTGGTTTCTCTCAAGGTTTCTTCCTACTGCCATCTCAGGGAGTTTTTACTTGCCACTGTCGCCATCGCTGTCGTCCTCGGCTTGCTCATCAGGAACAATCTTATCATTTTGATTCATACACATTTAAATGTCATAGAAACTTAAATAATTGTTTTGATTGTGTAAAGCTGCTTTGCGACAATGTCAATTGTTAAAAGCGCTATACAAATAAAACTGAATTGAATTGAATTGAAGAAAATGAACACTAAGGTAGGTACAGTAGAAACTCCATATGGATTTATATAACTAAGGCTAACTAAGGCTTGGCTTTGGAAAAAAAAAGGAGGCTTTTTCTCTATTAGGTTATCCTTGCTATGGAACATCCATCCATTATCTACAGTATACTGCTTATGCTGTGTAGGGTCACAGGGGGGCTGAAGCCAAGACAGTGAACATTAACTGAAGCCATTTAACTCTACAAACTGCTGCAAAATTACTGGCTGATTGGCTAATTGCATAAATAAGCAGGGGTACATGTGTTTCAAAATAAAAACTGTACAATAAGTGATTTAAAAATAAGTAAAGAATTATTTCATCAGGAAAAAAATAACCTTTTTTCTTCCTTTCCTTTTCCCCCCCTAACTGCCTTTGCTTTTATAAAAAGGGGATCCATTTGGATCCTCTTGTGTAATTTCCATCCTCTAACTTTAACCCTTATATATCCTTGTATAGACCTTTTGCACGTCCATGACTACTATGACGTCAATCACAACAGCGGGCGGCAGAAGTACCATTAACCACCTTTAGGCTACCTACCAGATTAACTGCCGCTTTGTCGCACATAAAGTAACCTAGCAATTACAGCTTCTGTTCTCTGATTGTGACGGGCTTTAAATGTGGGTTTTGGTACTGGCATTAAGTAAGTAACATCGATTTTGCTGTTCAGAAGTGGCCAGGACCATGGGAGACGGATGTTGTGACAAAAGGTCTATACTTTACCATACATCCTTATACATCATTTCCCCTTTCAAATTTCCTTCTTTTGATCAGGTGAAGAGAAAAAAAAAATCTGTTTTTAGTTCAAAATATATATTTTTTAGTGATCTTACCTTATGATTTGGATGGTTACAGGGTCTACCCATTCATATTCTTTATTATTTGTAAGTACTTTTAAGCATAGACGACACAAATGTTTGCAGTTCGTTAATCAGAGTGGTGTGGAGGACTGGTAGCCTTTTTTACCCTCTAAAGTTGTTGAAAATGAACTCTGAAAAAGTTACCTTGGGAGGTGACATGCCATTTCTTAGACTGAGGCTTGTCTTGGGAGATTGATTTTGATGTCACATTGGAAGTGGTGCCTTCTATGTGGCTCATAAACTTGAATTTGATAACGCTTCTCTCTGCATCAGTCTGAAATATAAAAGAGAAAACTAAATGTGTAACTTTGATTGGACTTTATATAAGTTTAATACATCATGCTTGAAAAAATACCTTGACCCTAAATGTCACCAAACCTTAAACCCAACTTCTCAATGCCATCATTTCATGGGCAAAACATCATTCTAGAAAATATGCATCAGGAATGATGTGTTGATGGGTTTATCTCTACACAATGTGGAGTGTCTGCGGCAGCCCTGTTTCAGATATAAGCTGCCTGAGAGTAGATACTCTGATGTTACTGCAGTGCTTCATCTAATGATGCTAATTGACTTTAATATGACAGCGGCACAACAGGATGGAGCTAATACACTAATGAGGGTGTAATGGCTGTAATGGTGGTTAGAGTCGGCCCATATGACTCGCAAAGATCCTCTACACTCCTCCTGGACTGATCTGCGTGGACAGTGATGCTCTTTCACTAGCCCTTAGCGATGAATATAGCAATTACATAATTACACTGGTACCATCATTATAATTGTAAGATGGTAGGATTTCGGCTTAAGTACAGGATATATGTATGTGTATGTGTGAGTATATGCAGTGCTTAAAAAGAAAAAAGAGGAAAAAAAATCCACTTGCAAGATAAAAAGTTTTGAAACTTTAAACATTAAGCTCATATTAAGTGTTTATTTCCTGTTTTTTTCCATGATTGGCTGTCATGCTTTGTTTTTATGACACATCTCCTTCCTCAATTTTCAGGATAGTCTCCAAAAATAGTTGGGCATACACAAATGTATTTTTTTTATTTCTTTTTTTTTTTTTATAATTTGAGAAATAGCTGGCCAAAAGCACCAGAATACATTTTTGAAGGTGTGAATATAAACAAAATTAATTTTTAAATTAATTATCTTTAGCACAAGTTCTTCATGTTGGCAGTGCATAAAACACACCAACACCATCCAAGTTCCTGGTTTCTGGTTTTGATCCCAAATGTAGCACTTGCCTTCTTACTTGTATTGACTATTGTAATATGTTTTCTAACTTTACCTGCTGTGTGTGTGCTGTATAAACCATAACTCCGTAAGGGTTGGGTAGGGCACCACCCAGCAGTCTAACACACACACTTTCACACGGGCCATCAGGATCAGAGAAAGGACTCCATACCCCCCAGCGCACACACTGCATAAACACTGCCCTCTGCACGGCCATGGACGGCATCTAGTAAAAAAAAATAAAATAAAAAAAATAAGGAAATAAATCAAGAATCAAAATGGATGGCTGCTGTAATGTCAAATCGAATCATCATTTTTTAACTCCTTTCAGAAGTGATGGAGTGAAGCGGTGTCTCACTGTAGTGACATTTTCTTAATGAATAGACAAATAGGTTTACTGTCTTCTCACATGATTTTGTGGATGTTTATAAAGCATGTATATTAACTGGTTCCTCATTTATACAGTAGTGTGCAAAAGTCTTAGGGTACCTTAGTATCTTTAGTACTACTGTACTTTGTTATACATGTTTATCAGGTCTGCATCATTATGCATGAAACAATCTGCTCTTTCCAAACATAACTTAAAAATGAATAAATAAATAATATTACAGGAGAATATTTTATATTGCATAGAAAGGAAGCAACATGTTACATGATAGACATGTGAAATGAATGAATAAATAAATAAATAAATGAATGAATTTTACAGCATGCTCAGTAAAACCTAACAGCTGTTTTACTTACAGTGCTGTGAAATAGTCTTAGGTACATACAAAAAAAATGACATGAGCAAAGTTGCCATTGAAAACATTTCTACATAAAAGAAACTTATATACTGTAAGGAGCAGTGATGTAATAAAATAGCCGCAAGCAATATTTGGTGTGAAAACTGTTTGCTGTTGGCTTTTTTTTTTTTTCTAAAAAGTTTCTGCTTTATATAATATGCTGCTTTCTTTTCTGGCACGCAAGTTTTTTTTTTCCTGTAACTGTGGTGGAATATTTGTACTAAATAAATCTATAACAAAGTTTGTACAAAAAAAGGTTTTGCATAATAATAATAATAATAGTAGTAATACTACTACTACTACTACTACTACTACTACTAATAATAATAATAATGCATTTTTCTAGCCAACCAAGGCTAGAAAGGCTCTAGAGCACATGGTGTTAAGGGGGTGTGAAGAGGAGCCTTGATGAAGATGAGTGAAGGGTGAAAAAGGGGGTGTAAAACTGTACGAGCTCTGCTAGATATGGAGGAGCCAGATTACGATATGCTTTAAAATGAGATGAGAAATGTTTTAGAGCTGGAAACATTGTTAATATGGGACTCGAAGGACAGAGTACTATCCAAGTTGACCCCAGGTTTTTGACCTGAGGATTATACTTGGTTCTCTGTTAATGAACTAACAGAGAAATTTATCTTGAATTACATCATCCACATTCCTGTGAATGAGATGTTAGTATAAAAACTGAATGAGAACTTAGGAGAACGAGCACATACTGTCAGGGGAAACATCGTACCGTGTACTTGAAAAATATCTCTAGGTAACTTGCCACTCTTAGTTTGTTATAATGTTCAAGCCATTAGCCAAGTTTGTGTACAAGTAATAGACATCCTGCTCACAGTCAATTGAGCTCGGTGTATTTAATTAGTAGTTAAGCAAAGTAGACTAGGTGTTTTAAAATTAGGGTGACCTCATGACTTTACTGAACCAGGTTAGAAGAAATGGAACAGGGCTTTTAGGGCCTTGCCTTAAGTAAGAAAAATAGAGTTTTGTCCTTGTGTCTGTGATAAGAGGGGTCCCGAGTGGTAGGAATGTTAGCACACTTTTGGATAAAAGTAGAGCAAGTGAACACAAGAGAAAAAGCCAAAAAAAAAAGCCAAAAAAAAAGCAAAAAAAAAAAAAAACCATATGTTGCTGTGATAACACTAATTATAAACGCCTGAAGTACTGGATTTAGACATGTTATTTTAGGAGAAACTCCTCAGGCAAAGCACATCACTGATCGCTGCATACTCATGGCTAACAGAAAAATGAATGAAATAAAGTGGGAGAGAAAAAGAATGCATAAATATGTGTGTATATTGAAAGTAGGCAAGGCACTTATGAGAGCGACAGATTAACAGGCTCTTGACACTCTGTTGTGTGTGAGCTTGTGTATATATATATATATATATATATATATATATATACATATATATAAAAACACACACACACATATATATTGACTGAGCAGTTACAGTATACAATCATCATTAGCAGAGGACAGAGACTGAGCTGATGTACTTTCAATAACTGACATTAGTCACAAAACATGAGTAAATATACAAATACATAAACAAATAAATGAGTAATCAATAAAACCATTATACAAATACATAAATATACATGAACAAGCAAATAATAATAATAATAATAATAATAATAATAATAATAATAAAAGTATGTATAAGCCACATTCATGCCATTCACACTGAGGTAAATAAATAAAATGAATCAGAAAAATATAAATAAATAATTGAATATGTAAACAAATGGCCAATTACATTATGTGTGAGCAGTGCTGGAGGAGACCACCACTACCCATCAGCCTGTGCAACTCATGTACATGCTTTGAGCTTCTTCCTGATTATGTTTTCAATTATGTCTTGCCTATGTATTGTTTATTGTGAGTTTAAGTTCTAGGCTTTCAGTGTTACATAATAATCACAATTATAATTATAAATACTAGATCTTTCACATCTAAAGTACTTATTGTAAATGAAACTGAACAGGAGTTTTATCTACTGTGCCTGACAGAAACGTGGATTAAGCCGAGCAAGTATGTAGCATCAAATAAAGTTAGTCTTCCTGTCTTCATGCGTCACCCACTTCAATAATATGTAGTAATGCAGACTTTTTTTTAATAAAAAGAGACAATTTAATAAATAATGATGTAGGTGATAATCTAACTATATGAGATCAGCACTACTATTTTCACTTATATTATCAGCAATATCATCAGTCTGTTTACTAGATCTTGTACTTAAATGTTTATTCAAATAGACAATACCAGAAATAAGTGAAAGCCTTTTAAACATACTCAATTCTTCATGCTTCGTTCAAACTAGCAGTTATTAAACCTCTAATTAAGAAACATGACCTCAACCCCCGTCAGTTGTCCAGCTATAGGAGAATACCAAACCTCCTCTTTATCTCAAAGATCCTAGAGAAGATTGTAGCACAACAATTATCTTTATACCTACATATAAATAACATCTATGAAATGTCTGTGTCCTAAAGGGAAATTTGGTGTTCCACAGGATTCTGTTTTAGGCCCACTGGTATTTTTTTCTATATGCTTCCTCTGTGTAACAATTCATAAGCATGGTATTGGTTTCCATAGTTATGCTGATGACACACAGTCCTATGTCATAGAAACGAGAGACACCAGCTTAATAATATGAAAGAGGAATGTGTAAAGGACATTAGACACTGGATGCTTATCAATCTTGCTAATACTTAATTACTGTATTAGAAGTACTGTTACTACGATCACATTCTGCTAGAAGTAAGCTTTTTGATTACACATTGGACAACTCTGATTAGCCTTTCTGCTTCATCATGTGTATGCAGTAGTAAAAGACCTTGAGGTGATCATTGATTCTAGTCTTTCATTTTAAGCTTATTTAGATAATGTTACCAGCCTTCTTTCATCTTGGAAATATTTCCGAGATACAAAATATAATGCCACTGCATGACGCAGAAAAACTAGTTCACTTTTATTAACTCTACGGTAGACTAATATAATGCCTTTCCATCTGGATGTTCTACCGTGTGCATAAACAAACTCCAGTTAGTCCAAAATGCAGCAGCCAAAAGTCCTTACTAGAACCAGAGCGCATCACGCCTATCTTATCCACATTGAACTGGCTCCCAGTGAAATTTTGCATTGCTTTTAAAATTGTACTACTGACCTATAAAGCACTATCTTGCATGCACCACAGTACCTGAGTATACTGCTAGTGGTTTATGATCTGCCATGCCTAATTTGTTTAAAGAGGTCAGGCTGCTTGTTGGTACCTCGTATGATTAAAACTACAGTAGGGGCAGAGCTTTTTCTTACAAAGCTCCAAAGTTATAAACTAGACTTTCAATTAATGTTTGGGACTCAAACACAATCTAAGTAGTTAAGCCTAGCCTGAAAATCAATTTATTTAGCCACATGTTTTGCAAATTTATTAAAAATAAAAAAAACTGAGAAATCACATGTACATAAGTATTCTCAGCCTTTGCTCAATACTTTGTCGATGCACCTTTGGCAGCAATTACAGCCTCAAGTCTTTTTGAATATGATGCCACAAGCTTGGCACACCTATCCTTGGCCAGTTTCGCCCATTCCTCTTTGCAGCACCTCTCAAGCTCCATTAGGTTGGAATTAAGTCTGGGCTCTGGCTGGGCCCCTCAAGGACATTCACAGAGCCACTCCTTTGATATCATGGCTGTGTGCTTAGGGTCGTTGTCCTGCTGAAAAATGATCCGTCGCCCCAGTCTGAGGTCAAGAGCGCTCTGGAGCAGGTTTTCACCCAGGATGTCTCTGTACATTCCTGCAGTCATCTTTCCCTTTATCTTGACTAGTCTCCCAGTTCCCTACAGCATGATGCTGCCACCACCATGCTTCACTGTAGGGATGGTATTGGCCTGATTTCCTCCAAATGTGACACGCCTGGCATTCACACCAAAGATTCAATCTTTGTCACATCAGACCAAAGAATTTTGACTCAGAGTCCTTCAGGTGCCTTTTGGCAAACTCCAGGTGGGCTGCCATGTGCCTTTTACTAAGGAGGAGTCAGAAGACCTCTGGAGCTCTGACAGAGTGACCATCGGGTTCTTGGTCACCTCCCTGACTAAGGCCCTTCTCCCCTGATCGCT
>JAOVVA010000032.1:8742086-8752700 GCA_028565275.1 Leiocassis micropogon | reverse complement strand
CCTTATGTAGCCCCGCCCCCGCACTCTACTGAGTGACGCCTGCAGCCACTGCTCTTTTGAGTCACTTTTTAAAAATTGCTAAAAGTAGCTAAATGAATGTTAAAAATTGCTAAATTTTTTGCTAGGTGCTTTTTGAAAAAAAAAGTTGCTAGGGTAGTATGAAAAGCTGCTAAATATAGCAACAAAATTGCTAAGGGCAACACTGTTCACCAGGGACAAACTGATAATACTATAAAACTAAATTTATACTTTCTCTTTAGATTTTTTTTTTAATATATACAGTAAATTGGGTAAGGCTGCTTTGTGACAATGAAAAATATCTTAAAAAGGTTACTTGCATCAGCCGCATAATCCTGCAAATGAAAAAAGAATGGAAAAAAATTGTTAAACAGTAATTCAAATAAAATAAAATAAAAGATAAACAAACAATAAACAAACAAAATAAATATAAACTAAAATGTAAAACAAATGAATGTGTAATAAAAATAAAAATAAAGCCAAATAATAAGTTAATTAATGTAAACACACAAGCAAACAAACAAAAACACAAACAAGTGTGCATACCACTTTAATATCATTTTTGCTGGAGCCAGTAACTGAAATTAGTGAGAAAACTTCGAACTTTATTTCTTAGAATGGCATGTAGGGGGAGAGAAAAAGAAAAAACGGATTTAGTAACCATCCCGTGGGATACAACATAATGGCTAATCCTTTATAAGCTGGTCAGGCTCAATATGATGTAATTAATCAGGAATGAAAAAGAAAAGCTACAAGTCGGCCCTTATTTTTCCTTCTCTTGCATTTCCTCACACCCTCCATCTACTTTCCTCTTAATCTCAGTTTATTCCTTAATCTTTCTCACCCCACAATTTCTATCCTCTCACACACATCCTCACACACTCACATATACCTTACAGTGTGATATAAGGATGGCAACATGATGTATCTGGTCTAAGATATATCTTCTGTGTGATAAATACTCTGCACTTCAGCAAAGAGCACTAATGTAAGAGATTCGTCTTTGGCACACAGATCCATCACACGGCTGAAGAGATGCTCTGCAATAAAACATCCCGCGCTGGCTTAACGTGTGCGACGCCGGCCGAAACCATTACGCATTTCACTGAACACATGCTCACTATCTTAACTAATGTACACCCACTAATGCATTTCGCATGCTCTACACGTATCATCCTTAAATATGTGCAAAGAATGGCAAGACACAATACAGCACTAGTCTGAACTCAGACATTGATTATCCTATTCTTACAATAACAGTGTTTTCTGTTAAAAACTGTTTCTTAAAAATTTAACAAATTTTTTTTAACATACAGTACTGTGCAAAAGTCTTGAGCCACCCCTCATTACTTTGTATAAAATTGTTTTATACTGCGAAGTGTTGCAAACTGCCTAAAAATACAGTACTATTTAAAAATTAGTTGTTTATAACTAGCAGCAACCTCATTACCCCTTTCGTCTATTCCAACCACTCGTCATTCAGCATTAGCTGTATACTATTCACCGACATGAACATCTGTCATCATCTGCACCTGTTTAGATGGTTTTATTCATGCTTGAATAATCTGTAGATCATTGTATGGCTTAACACACACAAAACATTTTTTTTTAAATCTCTGAAACTTGTGAGGTATAGGGATTGAACCAAAAAGTCAAAGTCTTGCCAAAAATCAGAGATCATTCAGAAAAAGTCATTCAGGATGTATGGAAAACTATCAATTAATATTACATAAAATAAATACATTAAAATTACTCACCCATTGTCTATACCGCTTCATCCTGTATTCAGGGTCGCAGGGGGACTGGAGCCTATCTCTGGGGGCTTAGGGCACGAGGCGGAGTACACCCTAGACAGGGTGCCAATCCATCGTAGGACACACACACATACACTCAAACATTCATTCGCACACTACGAGCAATTTTGGGAATGCCAATCAGCCTAATCTGCATGTTTTTGGACTGTGGGAGGAAACCGGAGTACCCGGAGGGAACCCACCAAGCACAACCACCGAGAACATGCAAACTCCATGCACACAGAGACGGAAATCGAGCCTGGCCGGAAATCGAACCAGGACCCAGGAGGTGCAAGGCGACAGTGCTAATGACTACACCACCGTGCCACCATAATTCAAATTAAGAAAAAAAAAAAAAAAGAAAAATAAATATATTTAAAAATGAATTAATATATTAATTCAAAATAAATTAATAAATGAATAAGAAAAAAAAAAAGCAAAGCATAAAGAAACAAGGGTGGCTCAAGACTTTTGCACAGTTCATCAAACATGGTCCCAGCATCTCATGCTGCTCATTTCCTCTATTTAATATTAGCTAATACAGATTAGCAATGATATGTAAATCAACCATATAAGCAACTACCTACTATTAGCAACACTAGCTGTTTTGTTTAAACAACTTTTTGACTTTGAAAAATTCACTTTGTGATCCAAATGGGTGCTTTCGTTGCGGGTACAGACCTGCTCCTCAAGCCAATGTAGGCGACACACATTTCATTTTGGAGCTTTTCCCGCAGGAGCGTGAGCTAATGAAGATGATCAAGCTCGCATCCCTCTCTAGAGGGGCTGCGGAAGGGAGGACACACTTTACACACACGAACACAAATGATTTCCAGCTTTTATGGGTTAGGGCTCAGATGGCGCAAGGCAGGGACACAGGTGATAACTGCTTGGAGGGATTGGAAGGGCTCAGGCGCATAATCTGTCGAAAATGAGATAGCATAAGCATGCTGCGTTTCAGCTGAGAGCGTCTGCATGCCAGGCATGCAGACGTAATTAAGGCCAAATACTTGGGTCACACTTAGACAGGTCACATTTGAAAGGACTTTGAATAACATGCTGATATTTTAATACAACAAATCATTTATAATAGATTATTTTCGTACGAATACTACTACTGTACAACTTAGTTATTATTTTACCAGATTTATCATCAGTAGTTTTAAAAATAACCAGATTAACTCTCCATCTTACCAAACTAGAAAAATACTTTTTCAGAAATGAAATCTATAGATGCATGTTCCATAACTGCTAATTATCCTTAAACAGAAACTTATTTTATTTTACCATAGGTCTGGTCATCCAGTTTTCTTGCTCTGCACCTCGACTGTGAATTATGTCATGGGAAGCGCAAGTATGATGTAAGTAATCGGGGCCAAATTCCACAATCATTGTTCAGTGCAAAAGTGCATTGCAAAGTTCATCTGGGACTCATATGAAGCTTCTGTAGTCCTGCTGGGCTTAATCAAATTACAGTAAATTTATCATACATTTAACTCTTAACTTTCCTTGTAAGCCATAAAGTTAGTTCAAGTTGCGTGAAATACACAAGAAATCAACCGATCACCGACTACAATTAATGATCACTCCTATTTAAGCTATAAACATTGACTTAATAGCTTATAATAATAATAATAATAATAATAATAATCCAGAAATCACAAGGTCCAATTTTAATGATGCAACAGCTAACTGGGGCAAAAGAGTAAACCTCACAACAATAATTGATGCATAATTTTAAAAACTGCCTGGCCAAATAAATATCATTGTTTTAGATTGGCCTGCATCACACAAACATTTTGATGACTAGAAGTGTTTTAAGAACTGCCCCACATATTATTAAAACCTATAAGGATAGTGCTGAACTATCAGGTTCACAGAAGAAATAATGTGGTTGGAAAAAAGTCACACTGTGATGCGATTTGCACCCACATCTCCATGGGCAACAATACTATTGCCACCAATGTGTATATATTAACCCTAACCAAATTTGGACCAGTTTTAATACAGTATGGGCCGAAATATACAGTACTGAAATAAAAAGATGAACAATATTACCTTGAAGTCATCTGTTGAAATTCTCCTAAAATCTATTAGCGTGTTGATTTAGTATGCGCAATATACAGTAAATGTTTGAAGTGTGTGTGCACCGCCTCGCTGTAGACAGTGTTTATATCATTCATGAAGATTCTCAACCTGGATTCGCATAACAAAGGTTGCTGCAGACTTCTGCAAAAGGAGACAATTTGCTTGCGTGATGCGGGAACAGTTCTTGGCGGATCTTCACAGTTGTAAGCACTCTACCTTAACATTCCTCACGAGCAGGTATCAGGTGGTATAAGATTAAGTGAATGAGATGGATATGGAAAGGAATATGTTCTGCCACCTTTTTTCAACTCTGTCCTCACTCACGACCACTTCCCCAATGAGCGGAAATAATACTCAACTATGAATACTTTTTCCTCCGTCGAGAGATCCATTTCCAAGAATAAATGCACAACACAACTACAGGGAACACGTATGTCTCAAGCTATGCCCCGTCAACAAACCCATATACGTGTCCGAGATGCATGAGTGTCAGTACTGCATGTTTTGGTGCATACCGTACTGCATGTTTTGGTGCATACTGTATGACCAAATCTTGAGGCACTTGACTATAGCCTTCTATCCTGCTTTTGCTCCTGTCTTCAGGTCTTTTTTTGTCATCATACATACTGTACATACTTATATCTTAAATCTTATACGCGTCATATTATTAAAACACATAACATGAACCAATCGGACAGAACGCAATGCAAAAATAAGAGAACATCTGCGTTAAGAAAATAGAAGCTATTCTTTCCCTATAAACAGGAGTCTTGTGTTTGGGTTTTTCTTTGCAATGCCAATGCATGGTGATGTCTACTGAATGAAGGGCTGTCAACATGTTGAAAGAAGAACGTTAGGCACTGCTACGCTACATTCTACGCTACTTGGAGCTGCCAGCTTGACTGACAGGTTAAAAAAAAAAAAAAAAAAAGACTAGAATGTGAATGATTCACAAGTCCACTGCAACATAAAAAAAAGACATGCTAATGCTATAAAGTTTTGCAATGTACTGAGATGAAGCAGTGTGTGCAAATCATCATGGGATAAATCTCACAGTATTCACACCAGCAGGGAATGAGTCGGCCTCTATACGCCCATTGCTAAGCACCATCCAGGCTAATTAATCATCACTGAGGTTACGGCACCATTTAAATGTAGGTAAGGAGTAGTGCTGCATAAAATGATCAACCACCACATTAAAACCATTAACGTTAAAGCCACCTAAGCTTTCGGGTCCCCTTGTGGCCCCTCAGAAAATGGCTCCACAAGGCCTCTGGGTATGTGCTGAATACCCATGATCCTGACCTCAGTTTACTGGTGAATAGTTAGTGATCAATGCTGATAAGTTCACCTGCCAGTGGTGTTGATTTTATGTCTGATCGGCATAGTTTGTGAATGTGTGAGCTGCAAAAATACAAATACAATAAATATAATTGTATAAAACAAAGAAACAAATATGAATAAATGCAATATGTCTAAACGCAATAAAGAACTAGAAAGTAAATAAGTGTTCTGGGTACTGTTGATTTAGGCACAGGCCGAGTAATAACACCAAAACTGTAATTTCACAAGAGAGGTGGCTTATTACAGGAAGGAAAATCTATCATCTGTGTGGCTGATTACAACGCCTACACAAGCAAATGCTAAAAACATTTGATTGCATCCCGCTGCAACATTTCAATGCAGACTGACTCACCTGTCTACAACAATACAGAAAGAAAATGCACAGACCTGCTAATTTCCATTTGTACAAAGAATATTTTCAGTATGACAGTGTAAAATGTCACAACGCACAAAAGTGTTCTAGAGTGCAATAAACATTTTTGCATAAAATGAGTGAAGCAATAATAGAAAAGAACTTGCATTCAACGATCTCAACGCGAAACTGAGCAAAAGCACAACCAAAGTTGTTCTACAAGAGAAATGCATTACCAAGATAGACATAAAAGAGTGCAATATACAGTACTATACGTGTTACTACAGTATATATGTTACAGAAGTATAGGTCTGTTAACAAAAGCAACAAAATTACAGAACCAAAAAATGTAATGACAAAAAAATAATAAAAATGATAAAAAAGAAAGAAAAGAAACTAAAGAGAGAGAAAATTTACACTAGTTCCATTTCCAGTTCCTATTTCCAGCTTGCAATTATTATTAGCAAATTGCATTACAAAAAGTATGTTTTTTTAGGTTAAATTTTACCCCAAAGAAATATTTTGCTCAACCAAAGAATGGTTTTATTTACAATTTTAGTGGCAAAAATACCTCCTCTCAGTATGTTAAGGCATTTTTTAAAAATGATAATTTCCTGGTTTTGATCCATTTCTGTATTCTCGATTACCCGTAAACTGTTACAATAACCTTTTTTGCCTGTGATGTGACCCATACCATCATAACAGAAATTGAATTTGCCCCAATAAACACCATGTTAATTCTGCACACTTGCGTCCTGCTTCCTCAACCCATATATTCAAACATGTAGTTCATTTGTGCTAGTCTGAATCAGTGGACCAGTCTGTAAACTTGTCCCTTTTTCCCTTTGACTCAGTTTCATGTTAGTTCCACATAGAAATATCCATGCGAAGTCAAGTGAGGACATTCCCTCTGCTCATTGCTTAAACGAGTTTGGGGTTCTGTAGGGGAATAAAATATAAGAGAAATTTGGTTCAAGTTGGTCTGGTTCATGGTTGGATCACAAACAGAGGTCAATTTGGGACTAGACTGAGAACACACTCAGGAAAGGTATCGAAAAGCATGATTGCTGTGTGTAGATCTTTCTGAAAACAAACAAGGGGAAAATGCAACAAAATGGAAAATGGAAATGAAATTTCCTATGAATGGGTATGTTCTAATTTTAAAGAATCATAACTTTCCTACCCCTCAACTAAACTAAAAATATAATTTGCTCTGTCAAGTTAAACCAGTAACTTGGAATCTTACATATAAAATCTACTTAAACTACCACTTTAAATTATGACTAATGAATGCATTTAAAAACGAAAATACTTGAAATACTCTGCGTGTTTTTCATAAAGCACTGGCACTGACATCAAAACCTGATCAGCCATAAGCCAGACATCATGGGAAGCCATCTTGGCTCCTTCAATGATCCAGTACAAGCAGGTTGCTTCACATCTTTTTCATGTATTCTTCCTGGTCAAAAATTCACAAAGGTATAAAAAGACGTAGCACCAGGACTGTGGTTGGTGATGCCAGAAGCACTCGAGCAGCAGCAAAGATGGCAGAGGTGTTTGAGGTGCACATGGCTTTTGTGTCAGTGATGATACAGTGAGGAGTAGAGACAAGCAAAACGCATAATCCTGCTACATTCCTTTTCAAATGAGAAAGATTAAACATTTGTTTTTAATTGTTAAGAAACATATTCTACAAGATTAAAAATGTATCTAGGAAAAGCAGGATGTTGAAACTGGGTTGTATTGTGTACAAACTGTACATTCTGACTGCACAGGGTTTACTGATGGAGACAGTGCAAAAACATAGCAAACAATAACTACATAGCAAACAATAACTACATAGCAAACAATAACTACACTGCACTATATGGACAAAAGTATTTGGCCTAACCTGTTCAATATTGAATTTAAGCGTTTCAATCAGTCCCCTTATACACAGTTAAAGGCAATCTTAATGCTTCAGCATGCCAAGACATCGTGGACAATGCTATGCTTCCAACTTTCTGGTAACACCATGGAGAAGGCATGACTGAGCGTCAGTGCACAAAGCAAGGACTTCTGATGAGTTCATTGTGGAAGAACTTGCACAAACTTGCCTAACCTTCACCCCATCTTTGGGATGAACTGGAATGGAGATCGCAAGCCAGGCTCGGGTATGTTAGTATGCGTTTTCATTCAATGAGCCAAGAAGTCTAATTGACTTATAAGCTTGAAATGATTGGAAATTGCATAACTCTTTTGAGCTCTCTGGTATTAAGAGACACCCAGGGAAAGCACATCCCTTCCCTGGTTTCACGTTAGTAATTTTTGGTTCGTTATCTTCTCATCTCACAGATTAGGTGGGTGGGTGGGGAAATTATCCAAACCTTGAATGACATTGTATCCAAATACAATATATTTACCATAGCAACCCCAAACATCAGTGGGCCTCACTGATAGGACCTCATAGTAGGAACAGTATTATTTTCTTTAGGAGTTTTTTTTTCTCTTTTTGTGAACACTTTTCTTTTCTTCTTTTTAACCAAAGACTCAAATTCTCTCTCATCTTTCCAATCGACATTCTGCCAGAAAGACGTCTCATCATGTAGGCTGGCACACTTCAATCTGGCATTTTTTTTGGTTGTTTGTTTCTCTCCAAGACGTTTTCTGGGTTTTCTAATACACAACGTATTTTCACTCAGACAGAAATGATTGGTTTGACTTGAAACCATTGTTCTTTAAGCTTGAATGTCAGCCTGGATCTGTCTTGAAGAATGTTTCCTGCCCTCTTTCCCCACCATTCAAACAATCATTATCTTCGATCTTGAGTCAATTTTCCTCTTGATGCCACATCCAGGCTACAGCCCCATGGGCCTTAATAATCTTGGCTGCAGTGGTTACAGGAACATCAGGCTCTTTAAAGAAGATCTTGTAGCCATTATTTTTACCATGCTTGGATATTAGCTTCCTTCTAAACCCAGACAAATTTCTTTTTCTCTTTTTATGTCTAGCATTATACTGTATACTCAGTGGCACAAAAAGCAGAAGGAATACTTCTTTACAATTAAATTAATTTGTTGAGTTGTAGCTTATAAGACAGAAGATACCTTTAAGTTTCACCAAAATATCTTATTGCTTACTAAAAAAAAAAAATTTCTTTTATTTTAATATTGTTGAGGAGAAATGGTTGGTACACTAAAAAAATAAAATGTAAGGGCGCTAATAATGTTAGCCATGCCTTTACTTATCTAATGCCAGTTAGCACTGTGGCCTTGCACCTTGAGGGTCGAGGATTCGATTCACGGATACTCGGGACATGCACAGCAGGCTAAATGGCATTTTCAAATTCCCCGTAGTGTGCGAGTAAGTGTGCAAGAGTGCTTGTGCCCTGTGATGGATTGGCACCCCATCCAGAGTCCCCTGGGATAGACTCTGGATTTCTGCAACAAGGATAAGTGGTATGGAAAATGAATGAGAGTGTTTGTTAAACTCAAAACAGTCACACTTTACCTTGGCAGAACCAAGGCACCATGTAAGTGCAACTTTTAAAAATAAAATTGAGATGAGAAAATCACAAACCAAAAATTACTAACATGAAATTGGGGAAGGGCTGAGCTTCCCTGGGTGTCTCTTAATACCAGAGAGCTCAAAAGAGTTATAGAATTGCCAATCATTTCAAGCTTATAAATCAATTAGACTTCTTGGCTTATTTTTGAATGATAACACCTACTAACGTACCCGGATGTTAAAATGCAGACCTACGCAAAACCCATAACGGTTGGCGAGCCTAAGGATCTTGATAAGTTAACTTTAAAACTCCTCTGTGTAGAACTCCGTGCATAATGTCGGGAAAACACAGTCCATATGAATCTCTCGATCAGGTGCCGAACAGTCTGCCAGCAAGAGAAACAGAAGGCTGCATTTGTTGGCCAACATGAACTTCTTTGGGCTTGGCAGAGCCACCAAAAATGGCCCGGACATGTGGCACTCAAAAACATACACACAGAGACATAAAAAGGTATTTTCAGGCCCTGTGGTGTCGTCTCTGCAGGAGAGCATGTGACAGGGCAAACTCACAGCAGGCCCATGTGGGAGATTGATGCACTTCTCAGTAGGAAGGAGTGACATTCACTTTAATTAGGCCGCCTCTGCTTCCTACCTGCTCCGCCTGCTGAATGCGCACCCCCTGCAGACGGAAAGCTGGAGCCCTGGGGAGGAGTGACCTCTCAGCACAATGCTAAAGACATGCGTTTCCTTACTTTATGATGTTTAATTAACATTTCATTAACATTTCTGTGACATTTCTGTCAGACACAAAAAAAGAAAAGATGTGGAATGAACAAACAAGTTTATTTATATAATTATTGGTTTATGCCACAAGTTAATGGTATTGAGGCCAAAAAGCCTGATGGGAGGGAGAGAAAGAGAGAGAGAAGGGGGAGAACGATTTTAATGCAGCACATTAGAAAAAAGGCTAAAAGGATATAAAATGTCAGGCTCATCCCTCAATAATATGTCAGAAGAATCAACGCACACAAAAAAAGCTCACTTAAGAAATCTCACTTAAGAAATATACAAAATAAATACAACTTAGTAACCTGTGTAAACTTTGCAAACTTGGTAAAAATGTTAAGAGGATTATTTTAAAAAGGTGTTTAAAAATAACATGAATTGGGCATTTGAATTGGACATTTGATATAATAGCCAAACTATGTGATTTTACTCTTTTTACGGGGTATAGAAAAAAATAAAGTTAATGAATATAAACTGTAACATTGATGGAAAAGAATGATAAAACAAAGGGCAAGTTGTAATCTAAAATAGAAAAAAAACAACAACTATTGATTGTTATCTTGGTCTTAAAGCATTGCTTTCATTTTGCTTTCTGTGTCTTTCCATTTGAATCCATGGCCAAAGAAAGCTACAGTTGCAAGAAAAAGTATGTGAACCCTTTGGGATTACGTGAAGTTTTGCATGAATTGGTCATAAAATGTGCTCTGATCTTCATCTAAGTCACAACAATAGAAAAACACAGTCTGC
>JAOVVA010000032.1:8699231-8737237 GCA_028565275.1 Leiocassis micropogon | reverse complement strand
ACCAATTCACATAGGACTGAAGATTCTTAGTTGGTCTTGTGTTATAACAGTATGATATTTATAAATATGAAAATGAATAAAAATAACCCACATTGACAGTGAAAATATAGCCCACGATTTCTAGGTGAAACAATGCATTTGCCAACATTGCCTAAACAGAACTGAGCAAAACACATGGCACTAAATTCCACCTGGCTTTGAGAGGTGGGCAAAATCATGTGTGCAAAGCAAAAGGAATATTTAACCAGTCACATTTGGCATTTTCTCACTCTGGCATCACACCTTTTTAACAATCTGCCCTCGTATGCAAAAGACTTTCAATGCCGTCAAGTGCACAGTGCTTAAATTGTATGTTTAGGCTTGTGTAGGGTTTCACTTAGAATATGGTCTAACTGAGTCTGAAAAAAGGTATAAACAGCTTTCCATGTCATGCAGTTGTTTCTGAACTCTGCTCTTCCACTCTGTCTTACACTCCATTACCCACAAACCCAAGCTGTTCTATTAAACAGTGCAGTACATCAGATACTGCCAAGCCCCTCGTTATTATTTCATTGCACTCAATTGACAGATGCTGATCCAGGGCACGGTAAAAGCAGTCATTTTGAATTGAACGCAGCTCACACTTCATCTAATGCTTCGGAAAATTGGTGTTGACAGACTAGTATTAGGGGCTATCTGTGTGGAGGATCAACTGTCAGTCTTACAAAGCCAAGGGTAAGAGAGTGAAAGACTGATATAGACTGGGGAGGGGCAGTGAGAATGGGGATGTAGGAGCGAAAGATACACTACAGGAAATATTTCATTAGCTTAAACATGTGAGCTTATCTAAAAGCATGCACTTAAATAATTTATTAAAGCTACTGTACATTCTAACCTTTCTTTGGGAATTTGCCTGAAGACTAAGAAAACCTTATTAGCTAGTGTGAATTTCCCACAAAATGGCCGCTCTCATTTGTTAAACAGCTATGCGCAAATGTACAGTAATATGGATCTTAGCCTAGTAAACTTATTTTGTAAAAAAATAAAAAACCGGTTGTGAAAATGCAGACAATGATTGTAATCATCAAAGCAGAGGCAAGCACTTACCCAATATGTACAGCAGACAACAGACAAAGTTTTTAAATTTTAAATGAACTACAGTATAGATACAGTACTTTCCTACATATGTAATGGTGGGCCAATCAGTGATCCACATTCAACCAGAGACCCAGTGGATGAAAGTAAACACAGTAGGAGAGAGCTGTTCTCACTGAGTTTACCGAATGGGAACAGAAGCAAAATTTCTTTTCCAGAAACTTATGGCAAATACTATTACACCCATCTGGGGCAAGCATGTGCCGAAAGACTATACTTAAACAAGATCAAACTGAAAAAAATCCCATGGCTAATATTTACCTATTTAATGAATTATCAAACTGTTCACACCACCCATCTAATTCTGTTTCAAAAATTCATTCCGATCAGCAAGGATCAGGCCAGACTATTCCGACTGAGGTGTTCACATGAAGCAATTTTATTGATTGGCCTATTATTCTAATTATTAATGGAATCACATTGTACACACACCTAGTGTTCGAATGTTCAGCACCAGCTTGTAAGCTTTTAAGGTGTACAAACACAAACCATATGAGGTAAGTACCGAACAGCTATGGTATCTTAAAAAAAGAGTATATAAAATTATAATGCATCAAAATACATTATAATGCAGAAATACTTCATACACCACTGAAACAAAGCTTGGAACATACAGTAATACTTCATATCATTCTCTCTTGTTGACTTTCTATTAAGCCTCTGACCGACAACTACTGAGAGCTTATCATTAAAATGTAAAGAGGTTACTGTAAGTACTTTAAAAAAAAAAATTTTAAAAAAGGAAGAAAGAAAAAAAAAAAAAACACCCTGAACAACTTGCATATTAATCTTTTTAGCATAAGGTCTTCATTGGTCCCCAAAGTGTACATATTAATGACTTTTCTGAGTGAGGAATTTTTTTTTTTTAGTTTAAACCTTATTCAGTGCCATGTTTTTTCTGCCATGTTAACTTTGATTTGCCATTTTGTACACCCTGTGTCAAACAGATTGGTTCCAAATGTTCTAACGTTCAAAATTCATGCTGATCACCTCCATCAACTGCATCATTCTGGTCATCTTGTGGATTGCTAACTAGCCAAGTCTTTGCTGTTACTAAGCACGATTGTGTTATATAAATGCACTGCATTCTGAAGCTTGTAAAGGTTCTTTTATGATGGATTTTTCATTTATGACACTGACCATGACAGGAAAATGGTGGGTGAGAAACGAAACTAGGTTAGTGGTAACTAAAGACTGTTTTTCTTTAATAATGTTATGGAAGAAGTTCAGGCTTTGGCTCAGGTATTATTACAGAAACTGGTCAACATTTCAATAACCCTGAAGCACTGAGGGCGAGGGAAAAACAAACCAAAACATACTGTATGGACCCATATTTCTCCCCTACTTCTTACAACACACAATCAGACAGACTTTATACAACCCCAACTCATGGCAAATTAGTATGAAACCTCTGGTGTACCCAAGGGCGTATCTTTTTTCTAATTTTCTATTTTTGCATGTGGACACCATCCTCAACATTCTAGTAGTCTTTACTCAAATTCGAATCATTACCAGTTGAACATTACCTTAAAATGAAAGATGCCAGGAAGTTGACTCATGCTTTTTTCCCCTCCCCCTCACTCTCTCTCTAATCAAGACTATCTAAAATTAATTTTATTGCTCCAGTGTATTAAAGCACAGCAATGTGCCAACTACAGCAATTTTAAATGTATTAATTAATGTCATGCTTTTGAACCAATATTACTACATTCATTTAAAATAAGTTAGCTCCTGTTATTACTCACTACTTACTTACAAAAATTACTTACTGTTGCAAAGCACTAACACCTGAGACTCCTTCAGTAAATGTTACATAAATGTCTTTTTACAGAAAGCGTTAACATATAATTATACCCTTTTCTTGATTAATACAGCTTTTTTAAAATCAATTTATTATTAAACATAGACACCCTATGGTCTGTAACATGCAAGTCAGTGTGAATTACCTTTTCTGAAATAACATACTCGAACAACTGTATTTACGTCAGAACTACTGCCTGAGTAGACATTACTAAGGAAAATGACTCGACACATTCTCAGCAATCAGATTTGCGAATTTACATAACACTGCTGTGGTATAATGTTACAGCTGTTAACTGGTTTACCCCAAAAGAATACAACAGGAAAAGTTCTCACCAAACACAGACGAAGGACAAGTGGTGAGGCTTCCACCCATAACAAAACCATCTGTCAAGCATCTGCAGATAGGAATTTTAAGAAAAAAGGAAAGTTTCTAACAGCTTTATGGATGGACTTTCCCATTATTTCTTTTTCACTAATTTGCCTTTTTTTCTGCTTATTTTGCAAAATGGTGAAAACAAAAATAAAAAGTTTTCCTGATCAGTGTAATTCTGACTGGCTTCCAGCATGACTGAGTTTTATCCCGAGGCTAGTATTTCCGAGCGGCTGTGTTTTATTCGCTCAGTTTGAAGCAGTTGAGAATATGTTCAGAAAGGTGTGGCGTCACAATCTGGTGATTTGCTAATTAGTCACCAGCTCTGCAATACTCGGTTCGGAAAATCTTTCAAAACATATTAGAGGAATAATCGCATGGTGGTGAAACACAGTAAACAGTAGCTTAGGCATAATTGTGAGAGGAATTAAGGGGGAGAGAGAAAGGGAGAAAGAGAGAGAGAGAGAGAGAGAGAGAGAGAGAGAATATACACTCCTTTAATGGGCTACACAGCTCCATCCAGTGGTGATCAGCAAGCTTGTGCTATTCATCCTTTTAGTGTTTCTATGATACTGGTGAAATAAGCTTTTCTAGATGACTACTAATTAATTATGATAAGCTGGAAATAAATTTTAAAGCAGAATACAACTTTTAAGGCATGACCTAAAAACACAAACAAATGAAACAAATAATAATAATAATAATAATAATAATAATAATAATATAAATGACCATTATACAGAAAAATGAGGATGTAATGACTACAAACCATGTGTAATCTAGTCATGGAAAATTATAAAAAAAAAAAAAATGATCTTAGTTTCTTTGACCTTGGCATGGTTGTTGGTCCCAGACAAGCTGGTTTGAGAATTACGGAAAATGCTGATCCTCTGTAATTTTAACCTACAACACTCCCTAGAGTTTACATACATACAAAACACCTTACACCACTACATAACACCTTGTTGATTAAAAAGAAAAATGGCCAGCATGATTGAAAACTGACCCCAAAAACTCAAATAGCCACACACCCAAAAGGCATCTCAGACCATTGAACATTGACGTGGATGGAAAACATCAAGACGCTAGATCGGTTTTTGCTCTTGTCTGTCAAGAACAGAAATTTGAGGCGGGCACAGGCTCCTCTAAACAGCATGAATCTTTGGACCCATCCTGCCTTGTGGCAACAGTCCAGGCTGGTGGAGGTGGCATAATGGTGAGAGGGCTGTCTTTTTGGCACACATTTAGGCTGTCAATGCCAAGCCATGATGGTTGGAATGCCACAGCCTGTTGCTGACATCTCACAAGTCATCGCAAACTTATTCACTCACTCTCTCTCACTCAGTCTGTATGGGATTATAGACAGGGTGACAGTCCATCACAGGGCACTCAAGCACGCACACATGCACACACACGCACACACTACAGGCAATTTGAAAATACCAATTAGCCTACCCTGGATATCTTTAAACCATGGGACAAAACTGGAGTACCTGAAGAAAACACACCAAACATGGGTAGCACATGCAACCTGCACGCACACAGACCCGAGACAGAAATTAAACCCTTTGCACTAGAGATACGAGGCAACTCCACCTCTGTGCTGCCTTAATCTCAATCAGTTTTTTTTTTTAAAACTGATTCATATCCCATGTTGGGATGGGAGATTTTGCAATGCACTCATGTCAACGTCGTTTAGAATCTCAAAGGAATGTTTCTAACACCTTGAAGAACTGAGGTTCATGAAGTGCTGAGGTTGTTTAAGAGCAAAGGACATTTTAATGCCCAGATTGTCTTTTTACCAAGCTGTTTAATTCATAGTCCTAGAGCTATGCTTGTGTTCACAAGCTGTGCTTTTAACTCAGAACACAGATCGGCAACAGAAGCTGGAACAAGAGATGATTTATATCCATTTCGGTTACAACAAGTAACATCCACGGCTAAAGGCTCCTTGATGATCCACTTCACTGTGAAGTAGCACCTCAATGGAAGATTTATTACAGGTCTAAATCTAAGAGACACACTGCACCCTGTTAAACAAGCTCCCATACTCGGAGAAGGCCACATGTGGACCAGGAAAGGATCTTGAAACATTTGTGAGGGATGAAAAAGTACCACCTTCAGCAAAATGTGCTGGATGTTTCATCGTGGTCCTGTACATCATACCCCCTTTCATTAAGCACTCTATTACTGGCACAAGATGATTATGAAAGATCACATTGTACATGTTGCTTAATAATTTAAAGATATTAAATCATTTTTTGGTACAAAAATTGAGTTTAAATTGCATATTGTTCCAGAGATCAGAGGTTTAACAAGGAAAATTACAATGGTAAATCCAATCATAACGCTACAGTTTAAGCAGCAGAAGCAAAAAAAAAAAAAAAAAGTGGATAATCAGTCTTTCAATCTATTCACCAATCATATAATTGGTTATGCAGTCCTTACACCAATCAGAAGTCTGGTCATTCACCAATAGGTCTACATCATTACATCATTTTTAAATACCAGCAGATGTTCCCTGTAGATAAACCTAATACATAGAGGGATTGTAAAAAAAATAAAATAATAACTTTTGCTTACAATGATCCTTCAATTAGTCCTTTAAATAAACGAACTAATATCAAGCAAACAGCATACTTTCGTGACATTTTATCAGAGGAAATCAACACCCTTAAGTTATTCATTTGTCGCTGTTACTACAAAAGGCAGTAAGAATGGAGAAATATCAGCACTGCTCCGAAATCCCACTTCTATGTAGCGTTGACAGCTGACGTAATTAAACATTCGGCACTTTAAAGCTTGCGGAATTGGTTTTCACAGAGACTAAAGCTTGAACACGCTTTCACCAATCAGACAGATGGATTCTAAACTCAGAGCAGTGAGAAGCTCGGTGTCTCTGAGCTGCAGTTATTCCTGCTATATTCGTCAGTGCAGTGACGTCCACGACATCATCCTTTAACATGAGCTAAAAATACAGCGACCCACGCAATTTGTCTCTCTCCCACATCTTCTCCCTCCCTTCATAAAACTTTTACACATGCCCTTTTAAATAGTTCTGAAAGTCTAATTTGAGAGCAGGGGAGTGAGAGAAAAAACACTGGATTTTGAGCATTGCATACTCACAATATGTGCATTCAGTGACTAACAATGTAGTCTGCAAGGTGGGAATACTTTTTAAAATGTAGGAACCATTGTGTACAGGCTTCCCTTCTCATCACTGCTGGAGCGAATTGCTATATGGAGCATGCGGTTAGCTATTTGCTGAATGCTGGCTTGTTTTCTCTCTTTAATTGGAGACTCCTGTGACCTGAGCCAGTGGAAAATGGAAGCGCCGACATGCTAACAGCGTCCATCCTGCCGGTGCGCTGCAGTGAAATTTCACCCACGCACATAATTGACGGAAGCTCCCCCGTGACTTAACTCGCACGTTCATAAAACACTCTGCGCCATGTAGAGAAAGAAAATAAGCACTTAGGGGACATACAATGCTTAATACAATGTGCATCCCGTTCTTTTGCGTGGTAGAGTAGGTAAGTGTCAGATTGGACTGCAATATGTTTGTAATGAGCCTCTAGTGGGGCATGTGTGGGTGTGTGATTGTGTGTGCTGTCAGTTTGCAGCGGTGTGTATGTATAAAGGTGTGTGTGTGTGTGTTTGTGAGAATCCTGGCCTGTTGGTTACCTGATCTCAGGTTGTGTGTAGGTGCAATGTCCTGTTATAGTTTATAGTTTTAGGGTGCAAAAACTTTGGAAAACGTTATTTTAAATAAAGTTACTTAAAACAATAATATTTCCTAGAATGAACAGAATTATTGGTTACAATGTACATATTCCCATTACCACTTTATTTCCGCCAAAGTGTTTGTTGGGTCACAATATTCAGAATGTATTCAGAATAAATGTAACTTCAAGTATCTTCACTGTATAAATTTTCCCTATAATAACCTATTATTATTATTATTATTATTATTATTATTATTCCTATCACAGTAAAAACAACACGCTGGCAATGTAGACTTTGACTTGTAAAAAGTAAGAAAAATCTACTCCATTGTGCTTTAAAAGCAGTTGCCAAAGTTAAAAAGTTTGACAGAAAGCACTCTGATACAACTATTTAGACAAGTATGAATGTGGAATATGATATGGGTCAGGACTTCAGTAATTCATGTCTGCGTGGTGCGAGATAGAGGAAAAATCGATAAACTAACAGTGAAGCTTGGCAAGTACACTTGCTGTAAAATAACATGATAAAAAGGAGCAGTATAGTTTCTTTTTCCATACATACGTACAGTACTGTGCATAAATCTGGAGTGTCATTCATTTCTTCATATTTTGTTTCCAAACAGCCAGTTTTTCTTGTATTTTTGTTTCTTAAAGGATTCTTGAGGAATAGTTCTCCAGAATTCCTGAATGATTTTTTTTTGCCACCCATTTTTGGCAAGTTTTTACCTCTTATTTTCAGCCAAGTCCCTATACCTGACCAGTTTCAAAGTAATGTTTTTGTTTGTTAAGCTACACAGTGACCTATGAATCATTTAAGCATAAAAAAAAACCTTAATCGAACTGAAGGCATGAATCAGTGAAAAACGGGTGCAGATGAGGACAGATGATCAGGCCGGTGATTAGTATACTGGTGATGCTGAATGCTAAGTGGTTGCAATAGATGAGAGGGGAAATGAGGTTGCTGCTCAGGTTGTTTAAATACACTACCAAATTTTTAATAGTATCTTAAGGCACGTTGTAACCTGTCAGGGTAAAAGAAATTTCCTATCTTTTTAATTTAATCTACATGTTGCTGCTCCCGTTGAGGGGTCGCCGCAGCGGACCTGCTGATCCGCACAACAACTTGGCCAAGTTTTATGCCAGATGCCCTTCCTGACGCAACCCTCCCATTTTAGTGCATCCAGTGGCTGGGGTTTCGGGCATTGGCTGGGAATCAAACCTGGGCCTTTCTCATGGCAGGCGGAAAACTTCACTGAGCCACCAGTGCCCCAGGAAAGTTGCTTATTTAATAATGCTAAAAATGCCCTTTAATTGAATCTCCATAATTTACTTACTCACTCATCATCTATACTGCTTTATCCTGTATTCAGGGTCGCGCAGGCCCTGATCCCTATCCCAGGAGACTTGGGGTACGAGGCGGGGTACATCCTGGACAGGGTGCTAATCCATTGCAGGGCAAACATAATTTATTTCAATTTAATTTATTCTAAACAATTTTTTTAATACATTTTATTTGATTTATTATAAGGAAATAAGGGATGGCTCAAGACTTTTGCATAGTACTTGTGCACAGCTTCAGGATCGATCGTTTGTTCCTGAGTTTGTATAACTGTCTGTATAGAGTTTCCCTGTATGTTCTCTCCATGCCTGTGGTGATTTCCTCTGGGTTATTTGGTCTGGTCTTCCCACCTTCAAGAAACACTAAGCTGAACTGAATATGTTAATGTTAAATTATTTGTTATAGTATTCTGTAATGGCTAGCTCTCCCATTCAGGGTGTTCCCTGTCTCATGTTGAGTGCTCACAGGATAAACTCCAAAATTACGAAAGATAACTGAACGCTTCAAATTAACATCCTTGGCTATATATTGCTTGAGAACAAATGGGACTACAATATATCTACAACAAACCAGCAACAAATATCAATCTGTTTTCTTTCAGATGCCAAAATGCTCTTGCAAGCAGTCCAACACACTGACTCATGAAATAACATTAACAGCCGAGCGTTTTGTTTCGGACACACCTTGTGTGATAGGGGTATAGCATTAGTGTTAATGTAGCCATTTTGAGTAAAAAATAAAAAATAAAAAAAAAACACCAAAAAAAAAAAAACAACAAATGGACACATGGTGTCTGAGACTATAAAAAAAAAAAAAACAGGGGATTCTGAAAATTTCCCCAAACAGCTACACAACATTCTGTGCTGACTTCGATTCTGAATTAATCCGTATTAACAGAAATGTGGTAACTGTTGATAAACATTGGGATAAAACAGTTCTTGGCTCTACAGTAGATTCAGATTTCTGGGGCACGAGCTTGGCATCAGTCTGTAATGAAGACTCCCTGTAGATCAAAATGAAGCACAGTGCTGTGTTTGTGTGTGAGATTTATTATGGATGCACTAATCCAGAGAGAATCCACGCAGGAGCAGGACCGCGATCCAAGGAGAGCAGTGGGAACCAGCTGGGATGACTACAGACCTGCTATCTGCGATCCCTTAGTCATCCGACTCTGTTCCTTCGTTTTCCCCTCTCCCTGTTTCTTTACAATGTGTTTATTTACTGAAGCTGTCCTGCCAAGGATGGCTGTTTAATTTCCTCTGGGACAGACACACTAATACACCAGAGGGAAAGAGACAGACCGAGAGAGACAGACTGAGACAGCAAAAAGAGTAAAGCAGAGTGAGAGAAGGCGAGACATGAAAAAAAAAAGAATAAAAAGAGTAGTTGAAACATCTTTTAGATCCCCTTTCTCAGTCATACAGGTGTGTGTGTGTGTGTGTGTATATTATAACAAGCAGCATATCCTACACCTCTCCCTATTGAGCTTCGGTAACATAGCCACCACTGTGTACTTAATACAGCATGTCCCTTCATCTTAACTCGTACTGTACTTTCTTGTATAGCTTAGAAGGAAATAGGTCTGCTTTTAAACAGGTGTGACACTATGAAATGTTGCTCCAGCTGCAGATTAATAGGAACGCACACACAGAAGTCTCTGTACGACTAGACTACTGAGATCCAGATCCCCACTTTCAGTCTGAGCACAATATAAGCTTTTTACACCAGTGCCGGATTAAACCTGATGCTCTATTTGTGCTTAGAGCTTCCTCTATTTGTGCCTCAACTTCTGCTGCTGTGAATGCCTCCAACATACTGTAGATTCCCTCAATGTGTGTGCTTTCCATAACCTGTTGATGCCCACGACTCAGGACATTATCTAGCCCGGACACTATTAGCTTGCATCTAAGTTTTAATAGGTTGAACCAAATCACTGATCTATATACAAAATCAGAATCAGACAGCACAGATGGCACATTTAATAATAAAGCTTTTGCTTCTGAAGCAACCCTTTTATAAATAAATACATCAATAAATAAAACATTATCTGCTAAAGCGTATAACCAGTTACAGACTATAAACATTTGGACCATCTGTTCTACAACTTTTTTCTTCTCATGTACTATATTTATTTATTTTTAACTCTTTAATCTTTCTCTATTTATTCCCTGGGGTCTGTTTTTTAAGCTTTTATTTTTTTTTATCAGTTGTTGTGTCTCTATCAGTTTTATTTTGGTTCATCTGTTATGTTATTCTATTTATACATTCCATTGTCTCCTTAGTCCTTCGCAATCCTGCTTTGCGAATGTTTTGACTGTGAAATGTGTTAAACAAACAGAGCCAACCTGATTTAACACTTGGACAAACGTGTGTTACCTTTCCATCTCCGACAAGGGGAACAGAGAAGACGTACTCCAGCTGGAAGAGCAAGCTGAAGGCTGGGTGCCTTATCATTCTCAGCTCCACGTTACCACGTGGCATCAGGAGAGAGCTGGGGGGGGGGGAGAGAGAGAGAGAGATGGCTTTGAATGCTCTGCACATGCATTATCAACCAGCAAGACTCAAACTGAGTGTGTCTACCACGATTAAAGAGATCTATTTACTGTGGTGACTCAGAACAGATGCTTAGAGTCCTGATTCATTCATGTCTGCTATATCACAGTAAGTAGTCTGTACCGCTGCCATACCCTCATACTTCAAACAGTATTTTCTTTTTAAAATCACTTCAGCTAATGTTTATTATTAATTTTCTTCCAAAATGATTTCTTCTAGTCTTTCACAGATTTTCTTTAAGGATATTTCTATATTCTGCCACAACTGTGCTTTACTGGCAGGTGATATGCAGTAAATAGTTTCACTCCTGTGGCCCAACCAAAGCCTCAATCATAACTAGATGTATCAATATGTGTATCCATGCATCCATGAACCTCAATAGTCCAGCTAGGGACTATGGAGGCCAATGGTGACCATTGTATTCATTCCCATTTTGTACAACCGTGGTAGGACCTCTGGTCAACATTTATACATGCATTCACACTGTACTTTAGGAACATCAATTAGCCTAATCTGCATGTCTTTGGACTGTGGCAGATAACAGGAGAACCCAGAGGCAACCCACCAAGCATGGGGAGAACATGCAAACTCCATGCACAAAGACCTGACGTGGGAATCAAACCAGGAGGTGTAAGGCACTTCTAATATTTTCTCAGGTTTAGGAATGGCTGAATACTAGGAATGCAACAGTTGTAGCCCATTTCCTGTATATTGTCTGTGTGTGGTGGCTCTTGACGCACTGACTCCAGCCTCACTCGCCTAGAAGTGAAGTTCTCCGAATATCTTTATTAAATTTCGCGTGACAATCCACTTAAGGCTGCAGTCATCCCTATTGCTTCAGCAATGTTACCCTCCTTGTGGAGTGTCAGTGATCATTATCTGATAAATTGTCATGTCAGCGGTCTCCCTTGCCACCGTTGCCCTTGGCTTGCTCATCAGGGACAAGCTGGTAATGATAATTCATACATATTTCCACAACTTTTCAAACTCATTTCCATTTTTTTTTTGTAATCTGTAAAGCTGCTTTGCAACAATGACCATTGTTAAAAATGTTATATAAATAAAACTGAACTGAATTGAATTCCCCATGACTGTGGTTTTGTTTACTGAACCAGATAAAAAAAAAAGACACAGTATTTATTCTGTGTGAATAGTAATTTACTCAGCCTTGAAATGAAATAGTCTAATATTTTGAGAGACTGAATTTATTTTTTCCGCTTATATACAGTATACACACACACTTTTCCATATACAAGTCTGTCTGGAAAAAAGTCCAGCCACAGTTAATATAATGAGAACTGTTTGCACAAGATTAATGTGATCTCTACTGTACTAGCCAATGGGGTTCTACCTGCTTTCTAAATGACTGAGTAAATACAGCAAAGAATCTGCATCAGCTTTTTGCTAAGCTTGAACGTTCCTCTGCGGAAACTATCTGAATGATTCAGAAGACTTTCAGGGATGATGCAATAAGTAATAAGTAACACAAATAAAAGCGTGGTACAAAAGCTTCAAAGATGGTCGAAAATCTGTTAAAAATGACAGTGTGATAAATGTGTAATTAGGTGTGTAAAAATGAGAAGTGCAATTAGGTGATACTTTCTAGACAGACCCCGTATGATACATATACACTAGTACGCTATGTACAGTATGTATAACCAATTTGTTCTTCGGAAATTCACATCAAACTACAGCACTAGCTCTTCTCCTTCACATCTACCAAACAAAAAGTAAGAAGGTTTACAAATACAATCTTAGGGACAGATGAAGTCAGCCACCACATCTTTTTAAACTTTTACTACTGTACCTGCAACATCACAAGTCCCACAGATGTGTCGCTCTGATTAACAGGTGACACAGTAACCCCTCTCCGACAAAGATAGCATAGCCAAATGCTGTTGAACGCCTGGCCATCTACAGACGATTGGAAAATTGCTTACTTAATAATGCTATATTATTTGGAGGCTGAATGCATTATAAATGCACTACATGTGATGGATTCGGTTTTTCTGCAGTACTTATTTTTAATGCTAGTATATAAAAGAAGCACGGCATAAAGCAATGAAGCAATGTACTGAACTAGCAACTTGATGATCAAACTAGCAGTTTTAAATGTACTTTTTATTCAGCTAAAATTTATAAAGACATTATTTTGCTAATCTGTTTAGGCATCTAAACTAAACATGGCTTTAACAAATTAAATAGTGCTGAGAAAACCGAACTCATTAGTGGCCAATCGAGCCCAACGTGCAAAGGGCTATGAGAGATTACAGTGGTGTGCGACGCTAAGATCCCACTCTTAAACAACCACTTGGCACTAATGAGGGAAATAATTGACTCATGCATAAGCAGAAAGCATACAGAAATAACTACATGTGTAAGCCAGTAAGCTTGTACAGTGGCATCACTGTGCATATAATTATATTATATTATATTATATGATAGTGGTGGCTTAGTGGTTAAAGAATGGAGCTGTTGGTCTACCGATCGGAAGGTCAGAACCCAGCCTCAGTTATTTTGAATTGGGTGAATTATAAATCCTTTTGGATATAGAACATCAACCAAACAATGAAGCAATAAATAAAATGAAACATTATGTCCTTCCTCTCTTGATGGAGTTCATAATGAGGAAAATATGCCACAGTTTACAGAGATTAAAGCTAGGTGTAGGCAGGGTATTATGTAACTATTGCAATATGACATAGCTCTAGAAATACACCACAAAAAGAAAACAGAAGTGTGTGTGTGTGTGGACTTGAGTGGAATACATTTCTAAAAAGAGGCATGCAGTTGATCTCAGGGGTCTTAAGGAATCAGAATTTAATATGCATTTAATTACGGTAAGTAAATGTACTAAAGTGGGTCTTGGAGCTCCCTGGAAAATATAGTAAGGTTAAGGGACTTTTTTTTTTTTTTTTGCTTTTACATTTGCGAAACCCACAACTGAACAATTACACAGTCATGTAAAATGATAGATATTTTTTAAAGTTGTTTTTTTCGAGGTTTATGATACCGAGCTATGGTACACTCCCTGAGGAGAAGGGAGGTGGGGGAATGATGAGCAGAAATACTCAAAAAGAACATTGTTT
The DNA here is from genome assembly GCA_028565275.1 of Leiocassis micropogon. Classification (NCBI taxonomy): domain Eukaryota; kingdom Metazoa; phylum Chordata; class Actinopteri; order Siluriformes; family Bagridae; genus Leiocassis; species Leiocassis micropogon. The sequence continues at coordinate 8,723,224 of JAOVVA010000032.1, read as the reverse complement.
CAATCTGCCAGGGATCTGTAATAGAGCATACGAAAAACTATCGGTTTCCAAATTGGGTACATGAACGCAGATGTGCGAGAAAGAAGTTAATGATGAAAAAAATAATTAGGAGAGCGTCATATTAAAGTTTGGCACAATTAGTGATACTATACGGCTGGCGTGTGGAAATCTATTAATTCCCCAAAACACCTGTCATGTCTCCGTCATGCATGACAGACTGGCATGCCTAATTTGCTCCCAACATTCTACTTTCACCTTTGTTTGACACTTACATGAGCATGAATATGCACGCACGCACACAAACGCACGCACGCACACACACACACACACACACACACACGTCATCAAGATGGCGGCAGTGTTGAGCTGTAAAAGTATTCGCTAATTAATCACATTCTCTGTTCGACACCCTGAGAACTACGCTGGCTCCTGCATCCCAATCTCCTGCACACTAAGCTATCTGTAAATGACAGGAAGCTGCGGTCGGTCTCCCGTCAGCGTGTAGCTAAAACACGTTTCAGTGTGAACTACGGGTATCTCACACGTCAGAGGCGAAAAGCTGATAGGGAATCGTGCGAGACGACATAAGGGAGATGTCAGTTCACTCTCTCTCTTCTGTTCATCTTCTTCTCATCTCCGTCAGCTTTTAAATATAGCCCTGTTTCCAGGCATGTTGGTGCACATGAGCTGTATGGAAGGGAGAAGTTCGGCGCTCCGTTCTTGACTTTTTCACCTCTTGGCATTTCTGCTGGGTTCACATCCAGCATGAGCTAATGAAGCAGAACTTAAAGCAAAGGAAGCAGCAAAGGGGATCCTCGCACGACCAAAGTGAAAACGATCTGAAAAATGCATTTCTGAAATCAGAATGCGTTTGCGGCATACATTATTTATTGCTCATACAGAAGATGTGTAAATCACACAGAATTCATATCCGATATGAGTGCCAAGGTGTGATGAATAAAAGATTGAGGTGAATTTAACTTGGATGCAGGGAAGGTAGAGCGTGAGGCCAGTGGAGCAAAAAAAAACAGGTCTTGACACGCATTAGTGGCTTTAAGTATTCAGTGATAAGAAGTCAGTTAGTATAAACCTACTGTAAAAAACGAATGTCAGAGAATATAAGAGCTTAGGAATTAGTGATAAGCACAGAGAATTGAGTGAAGTCAAATTTTAAATTGGACATGGAAATGACATGGACATGCACTAGTGTTTTATTCGTGTAAAAAAAAAAAAAAGACTGAATCACTGTGTGCTTTGAGTCAGCGTTGCCTTACTTTGCCATTCATCTAGCAAAGAGCTTCGTTCTTAGCATCAATACCCAATTGCTCCTTCAGTTCTAAATTTCTTATGCGATTCTTCTTTAAGTTTTGTTTCCTTTTGTGGTTTGAGTCAATACAAGATAGAAAACCATATAAATATAATATGTTCCTTTGCTGGTAATAGATCAATTGGCTTTTGAGCACTTTCAATATTTAATTTAAAAAGAAACATGCTACAGGGGTTAAATCAGCATTTTAAAAAACATACATGATAATTGGGGGAACTATTCACATTATGAAGCACAAAACATTATGCTCAGTATTATGTATGTGCTGGGTGAGTAACTGTAGGACCTTGGAGCATGACTCCAGAAGACTTCTACAAGGGTGCTGTGGTGTCTGGTGTCAGGACATTAACAGTGGATCCTTGTGTGTCGTGGGATGTTGCCATGTGTTGTGGGGTGGGGCCTCTGTAGATCGGATTTGTTTGTCTGAAAAATCCCATGGGTGCTCAACTGGATTGGGATGTAGGGAGTTTAAACACTGGGTCGGAAGTCTTGAACTCTTTGCCTGCTGGGTGAGCTGTGATGCACTGGGTATTCTTATACCTTTCCATCATAGCCAGAATTGACTTTTTTCAACAATGTGTGCTACACTGGCTTTTCTGTGAGGTCGGACCACATGGTCTGACCTTTGGTCCCCACAGGTATAAATGAGTCTTGGGTGCCCATGACCCTGTCACCAGTTTACTGGTGTATAATTGAAAATCAGTGTTAATGTGTTCCTGCTGTGGCTGATCGGTATATACAGTACACCATAAAACTCACCTATCAGGATGTGTAACCAAGGAGTTGTCCACTTGTGCATGGGTATTTATTAATTTATTAACTGTTAAACTTTTTTTTTTTGTGTGTGTGTTTTGGTGTTCTGTTCACACGCAAGCACAGTTTCAGGTCACTATAAAATGACTTTTTGGAAAGCTACTTATACAGTGAAGATATTTAGAAACCATGTTTTCTGTTTTACAGAAAAAGCGTTTTTGGCTAGTAAGAGCAGATGGCATATACGCTATACCTCCTGTGTTTGACATTAGACTGTGATGTACTTGGGTGAAAACCTTTTTCAAGGAAAAATGTATTTTTATTTTTATTATGTACATGTGGATAAGGTCTAAAATAGAAGAATATTGGAGAAGAAAACAAAGTGACATTCCATTTTATGGAATTTTTAGGAAGTTTTTCACCCCTGAATTTTTATAATGTTGAGAGGAAATTCCTGAATTTCATACACTTGATAAAAAGTGACCCACCTGTGTGTGTCTGTAGAACTTTCTTTAAGGTCACTGCTTCCACCAGCCCTGGGCTCCAGCACCATCACCTGAGGTCCATCCACCCAGCCCAGACCGTTATGAACACCGATATGCAGCCTTCGCTCCTGTACGACCAACGACTGCACCTCCATGCAAATTGTCTAAAGAGTGAACAAACAAACAGACATGTATACGCAAACATGACGGCTCTTTTAAGGTTCACTATATGATAAATTGAAGTCAATGCTGATGAATTTACAATCTTAAATATTGGCACTGCATATCGCAGGAGGCCTGGAGACTATCCTAGGCACCAGATGGGGTGCTCCTTAGTCGGGGTGAGAATCCATTGCAAGACACACACACCGGCACGCACACCGGCACGCACGCACGCACGCACGCACGCACGCACGCACGCACTCACGCACTCACGCACTCACGCACTCACGCACTCACGCACTCACGCACTCACGCACAATACAGGTAATTTAGAAATGCCTATTAACCAACTCTGTATGTCTTTAGACTGTGGAGGAAACCTGCCAAGCACGGGAAGAACAGGAACACTTCAAGAACACAGACCCGAAGATGGGACTTGAACCATCATCCATGGAGGTCAAGGCCATAGAGCTAACCTCTATACCACCATGCTGGCTTTAGAGACAGATTGAAAAAAAAAAAAAAGTCTTTCGTTATTGATGACTGAAGATAAAACTTCAGGGGAATATCCTTTTCATTTCAGTCTATCATATTTATAATGTATACTGCTAATTTTAAATTAATGCTTGTAGGCATAATGCACATATGTTGTCACACACACACACACACACGCACACGCACACGCACACACACACACACACACACACACACAAACAAGAGTTCAACCCCCATTTAAACATGTCCTCACTTCGTAGTGCTGCAAGCTGGAAACAATCTTATTTCGGATTTCATGTCATGAATTTTCCAAATATTCAAGCGAAGGAAATATCAAAGGTGGTTCATACAGTATTTATAAAAGAACTTTATAGATCTTGGGACGCTCTTTCGTTAGATGTCTGCATTGTCTGACTGGTTTCTCGTCCCTAGTGCTGTTAAGTCTGTAGAAACAATAAACAAGTGTGGTGTAAATGTGGCATATGCTCTATGTGCGTTTCGCCTGCAGAGGAATCGTCCTTGGCGAGCCTTGTTTGTGCTTAATCCAAGAAGGGGAAATGGGGCAAGGCGCGTCATGCACGCACGGTCAAGTTGAGATCCTTTTAGTTCCATCCTCTGGGTTTCTCTGTACGTTATCGATCACTTCGTTCCTCTGCTTCTAATCAAAGCAGGGCCTCCACTTTGTTAAAGAAGGTACAGTACATATTGTATTACTGACAGAAGAGAAAGAAGCGGTGTGTGCATATTTATGTACACCGGATTTAAACAAAGCAAGTCTGTACTAACTAGTTGCACTTTAATGTAATAAGAATTCTACCATTTGGTTTCACCACTATTATCAGAATTACTGACTGGAAGGACAGTTTAAAAGTTACATTTAAAAGTTTTATTTAATCATTTATCTTCTAAAGCTTCTACCGCTCATCCCGTACAGGCTATCCCACAAACCTCTATGCCACCATGTCACCTTGATACTCAGCCTGGGCAAAAAAAGCACAGTTGCACACTAATATGTAATTCAGCCAGCTTTAATGTTGATTACAACGCGTATTCACTGTGGCATTTTTTTTTAACAAACTTAAGCAACATCACAACATTTATCTCGTCAGAGGAGTTGTGTAAGTGAAGATGATTCAAAGGGCCACTGAATGGCATTTTATTGTGCGGTCAATTAAAATACAATTTGCAGAATAAGTTATCTACAATTTTAAAAATAATAAATAACCTTTAATTAGTTTTCAAGTTTTTTTAAAGGCAAAAAAATGGGCAAATCCTCTGTACTCCTATTCTGCTCAAGCTTGTTTTGTTCTGTTTTAGTGCAGTCCCCCCCCCCTTATTATGCTTATTTATTTTTAATGTTAATCAATTCTTTTTCTCCATTTAATGCAAATTAATTGGGTGATTCTATTTATATAACCAATTTTAAGCCAACATTAATATTAGTAGAGTTTGATCTAAAACTTTTTAAGACGTTTTAAGATACGTAACAGCCTGAAATATTAATATTACTGATTAGATTAAAGCTGATCAGTTTAATTTTAGCTTTGCCCTTTTAACAAGAAAAGTACTTACGCTAGTTACTGTATATAATAAATACATAGCACAGAAAAATACCACTACTTTAAAAAGGAAGTTAATAATTTGCTGCTTCATTCAAAGTGTACATGAACAAAGAGAACGGAGAACATTTATTTTTATTCTAAAAATAAAAACCTGGGGCCTGGAGCTTACCCCAGAAAACTTGGGGCATGAGGCGGGGTACACCCTGGATGGGTTGCCAATCCTCCGCACGGCATCACACACTACCGGTAATGTGGGAACGCCAATTAGCCTAATCTACATGTCTTTGGACTGTGAGAGGAAACCGGAGGAAACCCTCCAAGCACAAGGAGAACATGCAAACTCCATGCACACAGTGGCAGGAATTGAACCTGGCCGGGAATCGAACCCAGACCCTGAAGGTACAAGGCAACAGTGCTAACCACTACATCACTGTGCCGCCATGGAGATTTTTCATGTTGAAAAACTTAGTTATACTTATTGGTTCATTTGCACCGTCATTGGACACTCCTCCCAAAGAAGCTAAATTCAATTCAACACCATTCAATTAATTTATTTTAATATAGTGTTTTACCAGTGGTCATTGTTGAAAACCAGCTTTACAGAATCAAAAGATTATGGAAATTAGTTCGAAAAGTGAGAGGAAACATTTGTCCTAAATAAAATAACTGCCCCCTTACAGAAAATTTCACAACATCAAAAATTACACATTTATTAATCAATTTATGTAAAGCATTTGTAAAAAAAAAAAAAAAAAGAAATTATTAATTATTAATAGGAGTACATTCATAAAAAGTTGTGTCATGTGTGAATTACAGCAGGCACCACTGCCAATTCTTCCAAAGCCCGGAAAAAAATGCATGTTTGAGTGCGTTAACATGTTTGTAAGGATGTCTACATGCTAAACCAACCAAAAAGAAAAAAAAGAAAATGGGAGAGAGATGTTATTTATTGTAATAGAGAAGATACTATAGAGAAGCAACAACCCTTGAAATAAGAGCCAGGTGTACTGAAGATTAGTGCAGTTTCATGCACTGCTGACATTTTAACCATTCCAGCTGATTGAACCGACATGCCATTATTCTCTACATATAAATAATAGCAGCTTGAGGCAATTTTGTAGTGAATGAGTCAGAATTAAGCAGCTATAACAAAAAGATTACGTTTAAAATATCCAATAGGTTTTACTGTTAGGACAAACAATCTAAAATACCGTACACACTTTGTTTTTGAGCGCTAACTTCGAAGTACAATTGTACAAAATATTATGCTTCATAAAATTATCAGGGTGTAATAGTTATTACAGTTATATAGTTATTTGGTATTATATTTAAGACACTAAATTAAATGGAAAGACATAAAATACATGAATTTAAAATTGGATACAATGGTAACATCTGTCTGTGGTTACATTACCTTGAGCAGGGCGAACTTGCTCAGCACAGTTGACTAAACCCTTGTACTGTATTTCTCCATTGATCAATATTCAGCCATTTTTAATAAACATATTTGTGAAAGAGGACATCGCCATCTGATGTGTGGACAAGATGCAGTGTATTTACTTTAATTTACCCTATTCTTTGTTCTGTATGCAACTTAAAGAAAAGGATAAATATGCCTCGAAACTTGCAGTGATCGGCCACACCACCAGTGCCAGGTAAAATTGAATATCACTGATTATCAATTAAATACCTTGTGACAGGATCAAGTCCACCCTAGGCTCATCTATATCTGCAGGGACCAAAGTCCAGCCTGTCTAGTCTGATTCCACAGAAAAGCCAACGTAGTACAAATTGCTGGGGGGAAAATGTCAATACTGGCCACGATAGAAAAGTGTCACAGCAGAAAGTGCATCATAGCCTCCTGCAAATGGGGCTTAGCAGGCAAATAGTTCAGTTCAAGGTTGTTTACCTGGCATCCAGATTCACCAGATCAAGCATCCATGGAATGCGCCTAATAAACTAGGCCAATCCATAAAGGCCGCCACCCTGCAACCCACAGCAAGGATCCAAAGGATCTGTACCCCTAATGTACTGGTGCCAAACACCACAGCATACCACCAAAAGTCTGGTAGAGTCTGGTAGAGCCCCAAGGGTACTGCAAAACCTACACAATATTAGGCATAACATTTTGGGTTTTGATGTTATGGCAGACTGATGTAAATTAGTGGAGCAATACCGTTAAAGTTTTTTATACTACGTAGGGTTTTTTAACAGTGTGATTTTCAAAAATGTTCATAATTTTTGGCCAAGTGTTTTTGTCACATGACCTACCGTACAGTAGAAACAAACTTTATGCCTTTGTTAATAAACTGTGGTTGCTGTAAATGTTTCATGGCCACCCGTCATGTAGTGGAATTTGCTATATAGCTGTACTGGCTTAGTAGACAGTAGACATGAAGTACGGCAGTCAACTCAGTGAGTTACATTAAAGCCTGTATGCTACATGGTGTGCGCATGTTCACAGTGAGCTAAGTGAAAAGTTTGGCAGAGCATAGCAAAGATTTGATACTGGAAAAAAAAAAGCTGGGTGAAGAGGGAGTCAATGAATTTTAAATTCTCACAGCGCTAACATGACTCCCAAAAGTGTTTTGCCTTACCTTTGAGTTGTCAAATTAATAAAATGATGCCACTGCTCTTGTTAATTTGAAGTGTCATTCTGTTAAGATAATATGCCCATGGTTTAAAAGATAAACTGACCAAGTATATAACTGATAATATAAAACCTCACATTAAATATGTAAAGCACAATCAACCAACCATCAATCAATCAATCAAACAATCATCAAGATAAGCAATGTCTTCTCTTAAGACAATTAAGATGCTGTCTCTTTCCAGGCTTCCCATGACTTTATATAGTTATACTTTTGTATTTAATATTAACTTCAATGGAATTCCATATTATTCCATCAGTGTAAATGCTCAAAAAAATAACTTCAGCATAACATATTAGGTTCACAGTACATCAAACTGCATTGAACTCAATACTACTTATCGGGGGTCCGAGTTAATCATCACTGCTATAAGAATAGTGTGTAAATAAGACATAACTTCGTTTTCTTTTCATAGCCGAATATCAACTATACATTACAAAATATACAGTTAGTGAGTCAGTGGTAGGTTTTTTTGCCTTACATGCGGAAGGCCTGGGGTTGATTCCCAGCCAGTGCCCAAACCCCAGCCAGTGGATGCAGTGCCGGTCCCAAGCCCGGACAGATAAAATGGGAGGGTTGCGTCAGGAAGAGCTAGGCGTAAAACCTGGGCCAAGCTTGTATGGCGGAACGGAGGGTCCGCTGTGGCGACCCCTTGCCGGAAGCAGCCGAAGGACCAACAACATTATTACAAATCACACATTACACTACTTTTTCCTTGTTAATTTATCAAACACCCCATGTTACCCCCATGCTGAGAACATTTAAAGCAGTTTTCTGGTTTGAATAACTTGGCTTGGACTCAACTAGTACTGGAACCACAAATCTGGTGGCTTTCGACTCAAGTTAACATAAAATAAACACAAAAAAAAAAGACTTGGCACTTAACTTTGACAATAGTGGCAACAGTGACCACTCAGACTCAAGCTTGAGACAATACGTTTTTAAAAAAATAACAACTAAAACGTATACATTTACCTGTGTGCGATTAATCAACTACTATTTTCCGCAACAAACACATAATGTTTAGCACCTCGGCATCCATCAACATTTCCAAGGTCAAAGCTAAAAGACCAGTCATTTTCCAACAACAGAGGAACTCTGCGGTAGCAATGCTCCCAAAGGTATTAGTCTTCACCTACAAAGATCATGTTGTTTGCAACAACAAAAGGGCTGTGACATGTAGAGCCTGTGGTTCAGGAATACCAGATGAAAAAGAAACAACTTCAAATTTCCTTTGGCATTTGGATTTGTACAAAGGAAATCCCAAGGCAAAGCCAAATTGAACTGAGAAAGATGAGTTCACTAATGCAAACAGTCTGCACCTAATCTCATCTAAAACTGAACTAAAATTAATCTATTTTTACAGTGCAAGTTCCGAGTTTGTAAAACATCCAGATATTTCAAATTAATTATAAAATCTGCCTGCGTGATTTGTTCACATTTACTATACTAATTATTACGCTGGCCTTAAAGCAGTAAGGCCAGCGTATACAGTAACTTCACTTCGGCGTAACAGTCTTAACATGGGACTAGACTTAGGGCTATCACGTTTGGGTGTCTTGTGTTGGGGTGGCATAGGCGCAGAGACAGTGAAGACGGTTCAAGGTGTTATTTTAATGAAAATTAACACAACAAAACATAAATAAACGTCCTCTAGAGCACTATAGAAAGATTTATTTGCATCACATACTACTTTTATCAACCCACTAACAGTAACAACAATAACAAATGCTAGACACAAGACTTAACATAAACAGGGTATTTATACTCTAAGTAATGAATCACCTCGGTTCAGGTGAGTGCTCCCTGACCGAGGTGCAGTCTGGGACATGTAGTTCCCAACTCAACAAACCAAAAATCACAAAAAGAGTCTGGGCGTATTGGTGCCCTCTAGGGGTTAACCCTTGAATGCCAAGGGCTTGAATGCCAAGACTGGAGACTGACTTTTGACTTGCACAACAATGGGCCTCATGCAAGCCCTATATGCTATATGGTGCTACAGTATATCAACAAATTTTCTCTTATATTTCATTGTATCTACAATTTTTCTTTTTTGTACCTGTTCATTTCTGGGCATTCAATTCTTCCAAAAATGGTTGTTCCACCCTTGGCAGCAACAACTGCAATCAAGTATTTGCAAAAACTGGAAATGAGTCTTTCACATTGCTGTGAATGAATTTGTCCCCAATCTTCTTTACAGAAGAAAGAAGCAGTTTTACTTTTTTACTGTTTTAATTTAACCACACTGACTGTTTAAGGTTTAAAGTCTGACTAGGCCACTCCAAAATCTTAATTTATTTATTTATTTAGCCATTTTGAGGTGGACTTGCTGGGATGTTTTAGATGTTTTTCAGCTTGAGGTCACAAACTGATGGCGCAAATTCATGGCTCCAACAATTCGTCCAGGTCCTGAATCTGCAAGGCAGGCCTAGACCATCACACTACCACCACCATGTCTGACTGTTGGTATTATGTTCTTTTAATGAAATGCTGTGTTATTTTTATGCCAAATGTAACAGGACACACACTTTCCAAAACAATCAACTTTTGTCTCATCAGTCTAGAGAATATTAACCCAAAAGTATTAGGCATAAGATTTTTATTTATTTTTTTGGCAAATGTGAGACGAGTCTTTGTGTTACTTTTGGTCATTTGCTTTCGCCTTGAAACACTTGTTTGAAACACTTACAGTAACTGAGGCAAGAAAGGCCCATAGTTCTTTATATGTTGTTCTGGGTTCTTTTATGAGCTCCTGGATGAGTCATCGTTATGCTCTTGGAGTCATTTTGGTAGGCTGGTCACTCCTGTGAAGGATCACTACTGATCACTACTGATCCCTTTCCAGCCTGATACATGTCAATTACTTTGTTTCTCATCTGTTATGAATTTTCTTTAGATTATGTTGCTTTTTTTCTTTTCTTTTTTTTTTTTTTAGATCTTTTAGCATGCTTCACTTTGTCAGGGAGGTTCTATTCAAGTGATTTCTTGATTCAACAGTGTGACAAGTGAAGTTTAACTCTTTCCAAAGTTCACTATGATTTAACATGGAGGGGCACTTTCATACAGGGCCAGGTAGGTTTGGACAGCTTTTTTTCCCTTAATAAATGAAATCATCATTTAAAAACTACATTTTTATTTACTCTGGTTACCTTTGTGTAATATTACAATTTCTTTTGTAAAACATTTAAATGTAACAGTATGCAAAAAAAAAGTAAGGGATAAAACTATTTCACAGCACTGTATTAAATTCATGAACTATGAGTTTTTCCTCAGTCTTTTGCAAGATTTGCTTTTTTTTTCTTAGTATTATTTTGCTTAATATTTAACATGGGACTTTGGTGTGGCATCTAACAAGCATTTTTGATATTTTACACACTGATCTCTGGGACATTAAGGTATTCCAGGAGTAGCAACAAAGTAATTGAATCAGGAAGTATTGTGACTGGCTTCAGCAAATGCCTGCCATGAATGTCAGCAGTTTAAAAGAGCAGCGGAGACTCAATTGCATTACTAAACTGATTAGAATTCATGATGCTGTTGTATTTGGTTTTCTTCATGACCGAGGCAGCCCTCTCTCTTCATTTTGTGGGATTTCTCCATAAATCATGAGAAATAAATGAAGAAAAGGAGATAACACACCATTGCGGAGTCTTCCCAATATTTTCCCTAGCTTTACCTGAAAAGGAACAATATCCATATTTAGTGAACTATTTAATTAAAGAATAGACAATGTTAAAATGTTGTCTGTAGCTATTTAAACTGACTTCACAGCCCATTACAGCTAGCATTTCCGACTATTTGCAGTTGCTATGCACCGCTTCCTCTACTTATCACAGGCAATTTCCTCCCTACAGGAGGGCTTCACTCAGAGGTCTACAGACACCAGGGATCAAGTGGGACAAGACACACATTCCAAACCTTAGCTTTTTCCTTCCATCAGTAAAATCATTGTAACTGGGTTTTGTTCCCAATTCCAACAAGACAAACCAGACCGAGGTGATCAGAAACGGTGTAAAGATACAATATCAATATTGTGATAAATTATGTTATTATACACTTTTTAAGGGCATATTACATATTTTAAGGGCATATATTAATGTGCACCAAATGACTGCATGTCTACTATAGATGCAAATGAGGCATTTTTAAATTAAGCTTGCTGGAAAGGTTTATATCTGGTTGACACTAGATGTGTTCATGTACTGTAGACTGGGATCTCATGGGATGCAATTAAAAGTCATATGAGCAAGATGTTTGAACAAAAAAAGCTGTGGTAGACAAATCTTAAGAGATAACCCTAACAACATTGTTATAGTTTGGATATAGTTATTAGTTATAATAGTAAAGATTTAAAGATACACTATACACTTAATATGGAAAAATACAAAGAGAGCTTTAGAGCTTAAGAGGAGGGCAGAGTACAAATCCTGTACTCGAGTTAAACTTGGGTCAAATATTACTCAAGAAAAAAGTCCTCCATTTACATGTCTACTTGAGTAAAGTACAAAAGTACTTAATTTTAAATGTATGTATCTGAAAAAATTACTGAGCTTTTATTAGAACACAGTAGCCTTTTTTACAGAAAAAAAATCTCTCGCTCTCTCTCGCTCTCTCTCGCTCTCTCTCGCTCTCTCTCGCTCTCTCTCGCTCTCTCTCGCTCTCTCTCGCTCTCTCTGCTGTTAACATGCTGTTTTCATCACTGTCTGCAACCAGCTCCCCTGTATCATTATTAAGCGTGTCACAAAGGAAACACAATTAAGCATGAAGGTCAGCAGTTGGCAAAATTTTCCCACTTTAACTATTACACACAACTGTAGTTATGTAACGTAACACCACGCAGACACCTATGTTAGAGAGTACACATATTTCATGTATGACGTAGTCGAGTAAAATTGAAAAGTGTCTTCTAATAAAACTACTCAAGTAAAGTACAGATTCATGAAATGTTTACTGAAATACAGTAGCAAAGTAACTTTATTTAGTTACCTTCCATGTCCGAAAACAAGACAATAGGTGCGTTTACATGAATCCTAATATTTCCAAAAATAAAAATAAAACAGATTGCAGCCCAGTCACAATAAAGCTGCGTCATGTAACCGCTAATCTCTATAGGAACAGTTCAAACCTTTGATAATCCATTGACAATTTACTTAATATATTAGCCATGTAAACACATGAATTGATCATTTCTCTCTAGTTAGAATAAATATATTGTTTCTGAGCATGTTTCTTACATGACACTGAATTATTTGAACCAATCATAAAGCAAAAGGCACAATTCGTCAGAAAAGATAGAAAGCCTAACTCAACAGTTCAGGGGAAAAAAATCTGATTAACTGCTTTGTGCATGTAAATGCGCTCTTCAGATCAGTGACCATGTAAACAGATAAGTTGGAATCTCTTTTTTTTATTGATTTATTTTTATTCCCCCGATTTTCTCCCCAATTTAGTCGTGTCCAATTCCCTCCCGTCACTAGAGGAGGCCCCCACATTAAGGCTACTTACTACCATTCAGCCAGGAGGGCCGAGAGCTGTCAAGTGTTTCCTCCGAACCACGTGACACCAGCCGACCTCTTTTTTTCGAACTGCTCGCTCACGCACTGTTGGGGGCGGCGTAATACACTCGGAGGACAGTGCTATCCGCTCTCTCTGCGTGCACAAGCTCACAGACGCCAGAAATGGCGTAGAGCCGTAATCAATGCAGGAGCACTAAGTACCTCTCATCCCTCCCCGCTGAGAGAGCTCAGCCAATTTAGCTCTCTCGAGACCTCCGGCTGTGAGAGGTTACAGCATCACCCGGGAACCTAACCAGCGATCTCCGGATGATAGGGCGAGCACTTTACCACTGCGCCACTTGGAGGCCCATAAGTTGGAATCTCTAATGAGAATGGTTTTAATCAGATTGAAGAAATACTGTTCATTAAGGTGAGTGTGAACGATGCATTTACAGTGTTCGTACCTTCACATTGACTAACTGCCTGATCAGGGTTGGTTTAAATTAAGCTGGTGTAATAGATAGACAGGGGTTCCTACAGTATAAACTTCAATAGAAAAACAATCAACCCATCATCCAGAGATTGAGAGTTTGAATCCCGTTGATGCTACAGTCAGCAAAAATGGCCAAGGTCTCTGGGAGAAAGATGTGAAATCCTAAATACAGATGCAGACAGTAGTACTGTGTTACCTTCAATGTCTACGACACAGGTTTCAAAGGACAGCATGGCTGTAAATGTTGAAGTCAATTTATTAGTAAATATTAACATTCTGTTAAGCAGCACATCTTCGCAAAAACAGCTTTTTAACTACCTTTAGATGATACTTCTGTTATATTGTTTACACCTAAGCACTGATGTGAATAATCACAAATGAAAAATGACAAGAAGTGAGAATGCTTGAGAGATATACAGTAGAGAAGAAAAAAATAAAAAAATACCCGGCACATCTGTTATATCTTTTTAATTCTGTTCCTTTCCTCTCAGCTGCTGTTCTCTACTTCTCTTTTTATGCTGTCATGAATTTTGTTTCTGTCCCCAAAATATGAATATTTTACAGCTAAGAAGCTTAAAGGGAACATTGAAATGGCCTGCAGTTAAATTATACCCTATTTTCATAGCCACAGAGCAGAAAGAGTAGGAGTATGAGAGCAATACAGAGAGAGAGAGAGAGATAGAGAGAGAAAAAGGAAGGAAGGGAGAGAAAAGAAAAGAATGAAAAAAAAGCCTAAGTGGAATCAAATTTAACCATTTAAAGAAAGAGAGCAGAGAAGTCATCTTGACTCCAAACACAGAGTGGTGATGACGCTCGTCCTCCCTCTGCAGTTCCAGCATCTCGACTGTGAAATGTCTCAGCTCGAGAGGTCACACGTCATTTAGCTCATCTGCTGTAGCAAAGGTCATCTGACTAGACAGCCACAAGTCTATTGCTCGAGACATTACATGAAGATGAAAAGCAGACAAGTGCACACACATAACAATGGGGTTCAAAGAGCTTATTTTATCAAATAAGTGTAATGGTGTATGGTCATTCAGAGAGTGTCAAGATACTTCAGACTCCAAACTAACACTCTCTGGAAAAATGATGCTGTACTTTTTTCCTGCCACTGAATTTGGAGCATTAAGGGCACATCTTATGTAGCTTTAACACGTGTCCTTTATCTGGGACTCACAGCACAGGCTTTCATGACCATTTCAACTCATTATTGAATTTATTTTTTTTATTTGAATAAAAAAAATTCTACAAATATCTATTAGAATTGCTGGATTTTACAGTTAAGATATTTTTGTTTAATTAGATAGGACTACTGTATATACTGATCAGCCCTAACTTTAAAACCATTAACATTAAAACCACCTAGGTTTCAAGTTCCCGCTCTGGCGGCTCTTTGGATGTGCTGGCACCGGAACATTAGCAGCGGATCCTTGGGTGCTACGGGTGGCAGGTTGGGGCCTCTGTGGCTCGCTCAGACTTGTTTGTCCAGCATATTTCTTGGATGCTCAATGAGATTTGGGTAATTTGGAGTCCAGATCAAGAATGTTGAACTCTTTGCCTGCTAACCCCTATACACAATAGGCTACGATACTAAGGTGACTTCTTTCCTGTTTGCTCATTCTCTTTGCAACAAAATGTCATCAAGTTGGAATTCGTACCATTTTTTAAACCAATTCAGTGAAATAGTTTGTATGACAATACTAAATACTGTAGTTCTGCCTGGTGATAGTTAGTTGTTGATTTTAAAGGAGAACTGGATTAGCAGAGGCAAAAAGTACTATGATCTGAAAGTTATGAAAAGTTTACTATTATTATTATTATTATTATTATTACGCCAACAAGAGACCATGGAGGCCAATGGTGACCTTTGGAAGCCACATGGTCACTATTATATTAATTCCCATTTGTACATCCATGGTAGGCCCTCCGGTCAACATTCACGCACACTTTCACACACTACGGGCAATTTGGAAATGCCAATTATCCTAATCTGCATGTTTTCGGACTGTACGAGGAAACTTGGGAACTCGAAAGAAACCCACCAACCACGGGGAGAACATGCACTCTGTGCACACAGACCTGACAAAGGAATCAAACCCAGGACCTGGAGGTGCAAGGTGACAATGCTAACCACTAAGCCACCGTGCCACCATTATTATTATTATTATTATTATTATTATTGCTGTTTTAATAAAATTAATAAAGGATTGCATTTTAAAACCCAAGACATTATGTGTATCATGCTTACCAATAGTTCCATGCTTCTGATGAGACAGACAAGTTCTTATAGTTTTTAATTATAATAAAGTCATATTTGATTAGACTAACTATTAGATAGTTATTAAATGTCCTATTAGTAACTGCTTCTTTTATGGCATTTTTTTTTTTTTAAACATATGACAACATGCTTCAGGGAGCTCTAGAGGGTCTGTGTGAACTCTTGAGCTCTTAAAAGGATAACATTGGTACTTAGGATCCAGGTGAAAAATACATACTAAAGATGTACCCTTAATAATAGCACCCCAAAACAAGGTATTTATAGTACTTAGAGCTGTCCTGAAGCCATGGCTGCCATGGACTTCTACAAGCTACAAGAAAATGTTCCCATTACACATGAAAAATGCTGCCTTAGTTCAAAACAGCTTTGATGTCAAGGAAAAGAGTTCTTTCGTGACTTTATCGAGTTTTGTCACTTCTCAGCAAATGTACCCTTCGCGTCAAAGGACCAGGAACAGCATGAAGAAAATACTCTTTCCCAGTGCTCTTGCCTTGAACCCTAACCTGCTTTGATGCTTTAGTTCTTCACTGCTGTGAATGAACTAAAGGATGAATAATACGACAAATTGCACTGCAGAGTAAACAAAACTGAGCATTGACGTTCTTTGACTAATTAGAACAGATTTCGACCTATTTCACTAAGAAGTGTGCCTGAAACTACAGAATGAAATGTTTTATTTAAGGCTGAACTACTGTAAGTGAGATACTTCCAGCATTGCTTTTAATCCAGAGGTGATGGCTTTACTACAACTCAAAGCAGTAACTGCTCGTTCATAAGCAGTAGTCTCCGGTCACAAAGCTAAACACGTGGCACAACCCTGCAGCTCTAATTTACGAGGACATACAGAACTATAGCTATAACACCAGAGCACTAAAAGCCATGTCACAGACCATGAGTCAACTTCATCTGATCGATAGGCAATTACATTACTGAGGGATTCGGTTTC
The DNA here is from genome assembly GCA_028565275.1 of Leiocassis micropogon. Taxonomy (NCBI): domain Eukaryota; kingdom Metazoa; phylum Chordata; class Actinopteri; order Siluriformes; family Bagridae; genus Leiocassis; species Leiocassis micropogon. The sequence goes on along the minus strand of JAOVVA010000032.1, from coordinate 8,706,577 downwards.
AGATAGACGGTATTCATGGACTAGAGAAGGCAGAGGATGAAGAAAGGCTTGGGTCACTTACATAAGCTCTGATGCCAAAGAAATTATTTGCCAGTACATCAAAGATTATTCAAAAAAATAATAAATAAATAAATAAATAAACAAAATACACATCTTAAGTAGGCCAGCTTGAAGCACTTAGGAAGACGGCAGCGCAATAATTAATTGAATAAAACATAAAACAGCGTTCAAAACCACTCACCTCATTGCAGTTTAAATCAATATGATGGTCCTAAAAAGGTAATGCCTCTCATCAAATTTAAAACTAATGTTAGGGTTAGAAAATAACACTGATTGGATGATGCAAAACATTTCTGCATACTTATGTATGTGCATGTTGTTAAGCTGAATGATAAAATTGGCGCCTGCAGTTTGGAGGTATGTCCGCCTGCAAGCATATTTCTACTGGCTAAAATATTTCAGTCATTCCAAGATGTTGGGAAGAACTTTGATCCAATCAGCAAATGATCTAAAGCTGCGCTCAAACAAATTTACTAGCGTCTATCTGACCATCTGATTATGAGCAGAGAGGCATGACCACCTCATTTACACATCATATTTGTTGACAGCTTATCAGATTTCCTGAACAGGTTCCCAATAGCCATCCTGGACTAGCACATGTCCTGCACATTTTGGCCTTTGATGTAAAAGCACAGCTGAGTTTAATTCTAAAGTGCAATTCGACAATGCAGGAAAAGCTTGTTTGCTAAAAAGGCCTACTTGTGTAGGTTTTCTGGTATGTCTTATATTCTTCCGTGCAACTTGTGTCTGCCCACATACTTTACCTGCTTCTGCTCAAAAGTGGAAAATGGCTTCTTCGAGAGATCCAATTTCCTCCAGCCTACCAGAACTAAGAGCATCCACTGGGTGTGGGAGACATCGGCCTTAACAGCCAGCAGCAGCATTCAAATTTGCGTACAATCGATGCGAGCAGCGTGAACATTCTATTATTGATATTAAATATGAACATACTACTCACATTTAAGGTGAGTGATATATTCACACTGTGACATTTAGACAGATGTAGTACATGATTATAAGTTTAGGCACCTCTGGGCATGGTTCAAATAATTTGAGATGTTGGGACAATGCCCACTTCTGTCCCTTATAGTATGTAATGTGGAAAAAGAAAATAAATTAAGTTGTTAAATAATGTAATGTAGTGGGTTTACAACCCCCCAAGCCCCCCCCATCTATCTTCTATTATATCATACCAGTTGTGAATGGTTAAAGCTAACAATGCCTTCCTATTAAATATGTCAACCATATATTTTCAAACTGCTGCATATACTGCATTAAAAGGGAGGGTAACCATCAGAGAGGAAAGTGCCAACTGCCTTCTTCCATATACGTGAGCTCACAACCATGAACAATTATAAGTTATTCAAACTTGTAATGGCTGGGTTTTTGGAAGCCAATTTATTAATTTACAAGTTTCTAATTGAGTCATAGCCAATTCCCGCCTGTTTCACTTAGGGCGAGGTCCATCGCACGGTTCCCCCAACCTCCCTCTTTTCAAATTGCACCTGACACTGCGGAGAACAGAATAACACACTCGGAGGAAAGTGCTTTCAGCCCCTTCCACTTGCATGAGCTCCCGTGGTTGTTTAGTGTCACTATGATTGATGTGAGACACTCTCTTTAGACTCATTGCTTCGGATGACCGTAGCATTACCCGGGAATCAAACTTTTGGTCTCCAGGCTATTGGCCGAACATGTTTCCGCTGCATCCAATAGGAGTCCATGCACATCAATTACTAATTTATTTCCACTGCGGTTTTCTAAAATTCAAAGGCATTTTTTTAAAACGTGCAAAATACTACGACTGATGAGCAGATATTTTATTTGCAAAAGCCCATTACAGATATCTGAAAACAAATGAGACTATTTAAGCCTTAATAATGCGAGAGGTTATCAAAATTACATCTTAAAATAAATGAATTTGGAATTTCAGTTTAAATCAAACTGGCTTATTATTTTAGAGTAAATTAGAAATGCGCTGAATATTCACACTTACTCTGTGTTAAAATGTCTCATTAACACTGATTAAATGTCCTAAGAAATACAATATGAGTGTAAAATAACACAGAAGTGTGAATGTTGTTAAACAGTTTCAGTTTCGTTTTTTCTTTTTCTAGGAGCCTCTTCGAGGTACGATCTTACTGTGAGAGCAATCACGTCTCACAGTAAGATCGTTATTTGCATAATGTTTGCTACCACAACTTTGCTTGAGGCTTCACTCATGCAATTATTTTTTGTAAATCTCCAGTTACATGTCCACTAACTGCACACAATTAATCTCAGTGCAGACGCAAATTAGGGCCTCAGTGTGCTAAAAGTGAAATGGTGTGCTAGAAGTTCAGTGTAATATTTCCACAGCAGCCAGAAAACAGGATCAAATAAACGATGGCTTGTGCTACCACGCGCTGCTCAAAGAGAAGAAAAATGTATGTTGGGGGAGGGGGGGGGAATGGTGGAGCTGGGAGGGCGACAGCACAAAGACAATTTGAATGAGCAAACAAAGTGATTGGTATTTTAGAGCACATCCTAGTTCTGTCCAAGACAGTATTAATTGGCTACGCACTCTAATTAGGATGAAAGTCTTCAAAGTGTTTCCTTCGCTTCCTACAGCCTCTGGCGGACAGAGATGTGCTAGTTTTTTATAATGAGGACGAACATGAATGGGAGTTGAGAAAGAGACGATCAATCTACCAAACGAAAGGCATGAGAAAGGAGCATTGTAAAGCAGATCTTTCATGTAATTTGAATCTATTCATTTTTTTTTTTTATTCGATAAAGAAAATAACTCTTGACTCTTTCCCCTATGCCTTCTCAGAAACCAAAAACCCAGGCATTGTGTTTTGGCATGTGTGTGCTCGTGTGCGTTGAAAGAAGATGCTCAGCTAGATGAAGAGACAATGCATCAGGAGTCACCCCCTTGAAAAGGTCACCCTCCCACATGAGGGCCAATTAGAGAATCCCGTCAACCGCAATCACGGCTGAATTACCACCTCCAAAAGGTGGTGGCGCAGAGGTCACGTCAGGCAAGAAGCGAAAGACAAGCGCCAGGGAAGATTGATTATCAATCTCTCTCTCTCTCTCTCTCTCTCTCTCTCTCTCTCACACACACTCATTTCCTTTGTCTGTTCTCTCTTTAGATCTATCATTAGGATTTTACAGAGACCAAAGGCACCTGTAGGGCTCCAAGCGTCATTCACCGATCACACACTCTCAGAGGCTCACATGGCTACTCCATGATGTAGATTTATTGAGCCATTACGCTGGATTATTCCATCATTATGCTAGATATGGAGAAAAAAATAACAAAAAAAAAAACACAAAGAAAAAAATGAAAATAAAAAGCTGATGGAGTGACAAATTAGCATTTAACCCTTACACTGCTAAATTCTCGATTCTTGGTTTGAATTAGTGTGCTTGCTTTTAACATTCTGTTGTTTCTATAGAATAACTAATTTTCAAAAAAATAAATCCTAATTATAATTAAATTAACCATAGAACAACATGTAATAGTTGATATACAGTAATTGAATGTGTTTGTCAGGAGATGTTGATATAACATGTATTAAAGGGTGATTAAGTTTATACAAATGGTTTTGTATAGAAGAGAGATTGGGGAAAGCCTTCCCTGAATACAAGTGAATACTTTTGTAAATATATCTCTCTCTCTCTCTACATTTACACAGAGAGAGAGAGAGAGAGAGAGAGAGAGAGAGAGATGATCGCTGCATAGCTTTCTTCCCATCCTGAAAATATATTCGTCACTTCTGTAGCAGTTGCTTAAGGGGTCGGGTTGCCAGCCTGATGCTGATTGTCATTCACACACATACACACATACACACATACACACACACACATACACGCGCACACATACACGCGCACACATACACGCGCACACATACACGCGCACACACATGCGCACACACATGCGCACACACATGCGCACACACATGCGCACACACATGCGCACACACATGCACACACACATGCACACACACATGCACACACATACACACACATACACACACATACACACACATACACACACATACACACACACACATACAATTGAAAATTTAGAAATGCCAATTGGTCTAAACTGCATGCCTGTGGATTGCTGGTGGAAACCAGAGCACCAGGAGGAAACCCACCAAGCACTGGGAAGAACATGCAGTTCAATTACAGTGTGTGAGTGATTGTGTGAGTGTGTGGGCTTGTGCGCCCTGCGATGGATTGGCACCCTCTCCAGGGGTACTCTGCCTTGTATCCTGTGTCCCCTGGGACAGGCTCCAGGCTTCCCATGACACTCTACAGGATAAGCAGTCCAGAAAATGAGTGCATGGGTGTGAGATTGTTCTTTAACTAGTTATGGTTGCAATTTGGTTTAACAATCTCTTTCTTCTGGAATAAAAAAAAAAAAAAAAATCGCCCATGCAGTTTATTGCTTTCACTACCTGGCTGTGTTTTACAACCAATTTAGTTTATCTGATAACGTGATCCATGTGGGTTTCAGGAGTGGAGGACAACTCTGACCTAGATGGCATTAAGGAAGTCCAACTCTAATCTTTCTTTAAAAAATAAACAGACGATTTAAAAGAGCTGTGATCGAGCTGTGTCCCAGGTAGAGCTTATAAATGTGGTATTTTTACAATTTTGTTTTTATTTGTTCCTGTTGATGTTGGTTTTGTTGCCATCAGTTTCAGAATGATGAATGAACATTTGTGGGACATATGCAGCCGTGATCAAGACACAAGCTAATGGAATATTGATTGCTAAAAGATTAGAAATGTCCAAAACTTCAACAGACAAATTAATTTTCTGCAGTCGTTCCTCATATCCGTTCTCCAGGCTTGAGGTAATTACTTGCTTAGAAAGGGGGGGGGGGGGGGGATAAGTCATCAATAACACATCTGAACATCTTGTGGACCATGATGTCCTACTGTGGAAAACACACTTGGAATTGAAAAACAGACGTTGTTTAGATTTTGCCTTCCTACCATCATTTGCAGCAGGTCGTTTCCCATCATGCATTAGCAATGTGCTGTGAGAGTTTTAGTGCTGGTCTAATAGTGATGATGTAGACAGTGTGTGGACGTGGGGGAGATGGGAAGAACAGCACAATTAAACTGATCTGGAATAGACCCGCACACACATGCATAAACACACACACACACACACACACACACTGGTGTAATTCACTTTCACTGCTAAACACGCTCTCTGCATGGGGCTTTTTGCATCTGTGTGTATGCAGAGACGGGTGTGATGGAGAGAGTGAGAGAGCTAGAGGGAGAGATGAGGCATCTGTAATACATTTCATTATAATCTTTTAATTACAGCTGCCCATCATATAACCTTTTCCCCATTTTTGATAGCGGCACACAGGAATACCAGCATGTTTACCATCAACTGATATCTCATACTTACTTTCTTTCAGCAACTAAAGCGACTCTTTATACATGTTTATTGTGCAGTCATGTGAACAAAAGAAAGAGGTCTTCATCACTGTGATTTTAAATTACAGTGCTAAATTACATTCATGGCTGGGAGTCCAAAAGGAAAAAAAAAAAATGTCTGTGCCGTTTGCCAGAGAAGGAGCATTAACTCATTCCACTGCAAAAGTGACATTAAGCATCTTGGGCTTCTATAAAGCTCATGTAGGGCAGATAACGCTTTCCGCTGAGTGTGTGATGTAGCATTAGCAGCAGGACAAAGGAAGGGTTTGTACGTAAGGGTTCATCCTCCTTGGTTGGTGACAGTCACTTGATAGGAGACAGTGGGTGCAAATTTTCAGTCTGGGGTTATAAATAATATTTTATTTCAAAATATTATCATTATTATTATTATTATTATTATTATTATTATTATTATTATTGAAAGGTGTTCAATTCAAACTGCAAAATAAAATGATATTTCTCTATATAATCCCCTGCTACACTAATGTACTCATCCCAGCATTTCACTAGTGTTCGGATACCATCAAATTAGAAGTTCTTCTCAGTACGCTGGAACCACCATCAAACTGCCTGCTGCACAACTGAAACGTTGGCCTGCCAGGAACTCCTGTAATAGCACAAAGATGTGGAAATTGCTTGGAGCGAGGTCAGGACTGTACGGGGATGTGACAATAACTCCCAGCTGAGTTCCTGTAATGTGGTGCAGTGGGCAGCTTGAGGTCGTGCATTGTCCTGCAAAAACAAAATGCCTTTAGTGATCAAACCAGGCTGTTTTTTTTCCATTAAAGGAAAGGGTTGTTAAAGGAGAGCAAAGAAGCAGACAGTCTGGTCATGGCTTTCATACTGTGAAAACTTTCTATCTTGATGGTATTCAAGTGCTAATATAGAGAAATAAAGGCAGTTTTTAACCCTCATGGTCGTGTTCAGATAATCTCCACAATTAAAAGTCCTGGTTTGACTTGATCATGAATTGGACATATCCCTGTGGACATGTCCTGTGTACAAATACTCTCAAGTCGTCGTTTAAAGATTGCCAAAGACTCGGACGCCCGCTACAGTGGCCAAACAGAATTTCAGTTTTATATATAGATAAAAAGCATCTCTTGTTACTTTGCAGGCTTATTATTATTAATATTATTCATTTATTTTTTTTTTCTTTTTGTACTAGCTTTATTTGGTGCGTAACTAGTCCCGTACTGTTTGTCATAGACCCATGAAAAAGGTGTAAAATCGTGTGGCTTACTCAGGAATGGGGTGCTATGGCTTTCTAAGGGGTTCTTTAAAAAAAATCCCACTGACTTGACATTGAGACCAACATTGACGGATTCTAGAACAGAGCAAGAATATTTTGTAGAAATATAAAATTGACCACATTTAAAGGGCTGGCAAACTATGTCAGAACTCAAGAGAGTATACATTTTACCCCAGGGGCACAAGAGGTGCCCAAATTTGCACCATTGGCATATTATGGTGAAGGTACTCCCCATTGAAACATCAATTGCTCACAGCTGCATTCTCTGCTATAGAAACTTTGAAACGGACCCTAACTGTGGATCCCATCGTTATAGAGAAATGGGGGTGGGCTCATTATACTCAGGCAACCAATCAGTCTCTCAGGATCATTATGAAGCTATCAAGCCACACCCTACCAACCCCTTTTTTTTTATTTTTTTTTTATTTAGTCATGTCCAATTCTTTTTCCCCGATTTTCTCCCCAATCTAGTCACGTCCAATTCCCCTCCCGTCACTAGGGGGCTTCCACATTAAGGCTACTAACCTCCATTCAGCCAGGAGGGCCGGTGGCTGTCACGTGTTTCCTCCGAGCCACGTGAC
>JAOVVA010000032.1:8641950-8664532 GCA_028565275.1 Leiocassis micropogon | reverse complement strand
AATATCATATCTTTCCCTTATATATAAATCACTATTCTGGGAAAATATAATAAAAATAAATAAATAAATAAATATCATAAGGCTTGTTTTGTGTATGGCCATGTATTAAAAAATAATAATAATAATAATAATAATAAATCCTAGGATATGATGTCATTTACATGTCTCCCTCATTTATTGTCTTTTTAGGTTTAGAGTACATGTCATCTAATCTGTCCAGAATTTCCCCATGTTCTCAGATTTCCAATTGGCCCAAGGTTTGAAATAGTGAGCTTGGTTTATTTTTTGTTTCATTAAAATTAATTAATTCAATAAATAAATATTATCTGTTCATAGCTCAATAGCAACAAGAGTGTGATAAAGCTATGGGTTCCTGTTGGCCATCAAGTCTTTGTAATTTGGTCTCCAATTTGAGACGGAAATACTTAACCCTGGCAGCTTCTTCTCAAAACATTAGTGATTTGCTCAGCACTTTATAATCCTGTGTGTATGGGTGGGTGGGTGTAAGATTGTAAGCTGCTTTGAACATTTTGTTGGACAGCACAAGCATGCAGTGCTGGAAAAATAAAGAACTAAATAAAAGACTAGGGTCTATTGCACAGGAGAAAGTGCAAGTGGAAACACAATTTTAATGCTTAAAATATTTATTAGAAATAATCCACGGTGAACAAGATGTTATAGAAAAAAACATTCAATGATGCAGCCTACTATGGGGTGAGTGCAGAGTACTGCCCAATGGCACCCGGCTTTCTATATCCTAAGTCACTCGAACTACAATCGCAGTTAGAATTTGCTGCTATGCAAATAATTATTCTGTAATAAAGCTGCAGGTTAAATACTGCCACTCACGTATACTCATGTTTAAAAAGTGATAACTAAAAGATATGTAAGGTATAAGATGAATGGCAGTGAACTTGCCAAGTCTTTAGATGGGCAGATGTGTAGCTACAAATAAAACAGATCAAATAAATATAGTTAATGTACTCTCTTTAAAAAGTTAGGTCTAAGATTTTCAAGTTTTCAAAGTTGGCATTGTAATTTAACTTTTTATAACTCTTTTTTTTCCCCTGAACCAAACTTTGTTTCTTTCACCCTTTGAGTCATTTATCTAAAGCTGAAGGTCCTTTCCATCCATTGCTCTACTTTATAGAGTTGAGAAATTAGGTGGTGCGTGTGTCACTGCCAAACTTTGAATTAGGTGATTGGACCTGTCAAAAGTAACCATTCAGAATGAATGAATAAATGCATAAAATGAATGAATGAATGTCTAACAGGCTGAAGAATAACAGCATTACTGAAGTAAGAGCTGGAGCACATCACATTTCTTCCTAGCAAATTGAATGGTCTTTTAACAAAATTAAAACTGATTTTAACTCAACGTGACACAAGTATTACATTCTACAAACTACTGCAACACAAAATATATGCTAAGCTTCTTCGATTCACTTCATTTCCCATTTAGCATAATGCTGGAGTTCTAAGACGATGTGTAATTAAATGTCCACTATAGGCATCTGCAATCTGCTCTAGATTTGCTCATTAAAAAAAAAAAAGCATTCCAACCACCTCGCTTTGCATTTGCATCATATTTTGTTAGATGCTTTAATAAGCCTTTAAGTAGCCTTTTTTGTGTTTCTAAAACATCCTTGGTGATGGAGCACTTGTGTTTTATTCGCAAAGTAGACTTACCACATAGGCTAAATCAGGTTGATTAAGTGTGAGGCAGAATTCTAACACACAAACTAAAGCTTCAAATTCATCATCTGTGCCACCGATAGCTTCAAATGAAACTACCCACGGCATACAGATGTATTGGCACAGATGCACAAGTGGAACAGCTGCTATGACACTACACTGGGTAAAATATTGTATATATAATCTTGATATCAGTCTGCTAGGTTACAAAGTCCGCAAAAATTTATCAAACTTACTTGGTGAAATTTTGCACGCTGTTTATATTAGTCTGCATTTATATGCATGTTAAAAGTGGGTTGCAATATAGTGACAATTTAGTTAAAGATTTACATACACTTAGGTTAAAGTCAATAAAATGATTTTTTTTTTTTTAACCACTCCAAAGATTTCATGTTAAAGTATACTTGACAAGTAATTTGTCCAACAAATTCTTCAGAACAAGCTACTTTGGATGAGTAGTAAAATGTTTTCAGCTAACAAGAAAGAAGACCAGGTGACATGACTCAACTTCCAGATAACCTCACCTGGATGACTTAGAATCTTTCACAGACTTGCGTATAGATACTGTACTGTACATTACTTCACATCATTTGAGTCAATCTGAGGTTTACCTGTGGATGTATTTTAAGGCCTACCATCGAACTTAGTGTGTCTCTTTGACACCATGGGAAAATCAAAAGAAGCCAGGTGGTCCAGAAGTCTGGTTCATCTTGGAGAGCAACTTCCAAATGCCTTAAGGTACATAATCATTTGTACAAAAAATACTTAGGACCTAATGAAGACACTTGATCCACATCCACAGTAAAACAACCCTGATATTGACATACTGTAATCTGAAAGGCTGCTCAGCGAGGAAGGATTCACTGCTCCAAATCCACCATAAAAAGCCAGACAATGGTTTGCGGATGCACACAGGACAATGATCTTAATTTTTGGTGAAATGTCCTCTGGTCTGGCTGTTTGGCCATAATGACCATTGTTATTTCTGAAGAAAAAAGCGTTAAGGCTTACAAGGTAAAGAACACCTTCCCAACCATAAAGCACAGAAGTGGTAGCATCATGTTGTGAGTGGGGGGTTTTGCTCCAGGAGGGACTGGTGCACTTCGCATCATGAGAAAGGAAGATTATGTGAATATATTGAAGCAACATCTTAAGACATCAACCAGGAAGTTAAAGCTTGGTTGCAAATGGGTCTTCCAAATAGACAAAGACTCCAAGCAGATGTCCAAAGTTGTAGCAAATAGCTTAAGCAAAACAAGGTTGAGGTATTGAACTTGCCCTGACGTCAATCCAATAGAGAATTTATGAGCAGAACTGAAAAAGTATGCACGGGCCAGAAGGCCTAAAACCTGACCCAGTAACACCAGCTCTGTCAGGAGGAAACGGGCTAAAATTCCGGCATCTTATTGGTAGGAGAATGCGGAAGGTCACCCAAAACATTCAACCCGATTCACACAATTTAAAGGCAATGTTACCAAATACTAACTAAGTGTATGTAAACTTCTGACCCACTGGGAACGTGATGAAATAAATAAAAGCTAAAATAAATCTTGCTCTTTACTATTACTCTAACATTTCACATTCTTAAAATAAAGCAGTGATCCTAACTGACCTAAGACAGGGAGTGTTAACTGGGATTAAATGTCAGTATTTGTGGAAAAAAAAAAGAGTTTACATGGATTTGGCTAAGGCATACGTAAAACCTGATTGAAAATTATTCAGATTGAATGTGTTTCCAATACCACAATAAGAAGCGCCTTTGTGCATACAGCTTTGTAATCCCACTGTGTGTAGTTTAAATAAATTTTAAATTATTTACGTCTTAGCAAACTGTTTTTGTTGCCTGACTACAGAGTGGACAGTGAGAAAAATAAGCTGTAAGAGCAGTAAAGCTGCTCAATGTTTCACGTGCATAAAAAAAAAAACATTAATAAAAAATAAACAACAGATAAAGTGCGCCGTTTGTCAAAAATAACAAAATTCCCACTTGTAAAATGCCTTTACTTATACTCATCTTCCAAAGTTGAGGTCATTGGTCCGGAATAACTGCACAAGAAAAAAAAAAATTATCTATCCCACCATCCATCTGGTCTCAATGATCTATATAAAATAAACTAGTAACACAAAATGTTTCCTTTTAGATGCGATATATTGGATTTTTAATGGAGTATTAGGTTGCGTGCATCACAGCAACTGAGTCAGTACCCTAATAATAAAAGTGCAATGTTTTTTTTTTTCTTTCTGGTCTCATTGTAATGATGCTCTCCAAGAAAATATAACATTCTATTCTAAGTCGAAGCCATGCTTGTTTTGTCATTAGAAGTCTAAGTGTGACTTCTTAATGCCGCTAACCCCTTCCATCAAAAGGTAAACAAATGGCTTGGAAACCTACTGCCAGTGATGGCATATGCTTAGTTTTAAATGAAAAGACTTTTCATAACAATGCCATCAACAAATTGGAGAAAGCATTAAAAAAGGTTGCTGCACAGCATACTAATGGGGATGCATTAAAATGTCATTTAGTGCAGCACAGGCAGTTTTGCCATCATGACGAGAGAGACGGAAAGAGAGAGGGGGATTATTTAAAAGCTGTACCATCGGTGGCGGGGTAATTGAAGAAATGCAGGGGCATGTTGGACGACACTGTCTTAAATAACAGTTAAAACAGTATGGTTATGTTGAGTAAAGACAAGACAACAATACATGGTAGTTCATCCTACTGTACGTATGATAACATCATTTTAAATGATGCAACAGAAACAAAAATGTTGACCAGATGAACATATTTTGCATGCCACTAAGTGAATCCAGTACAGGTCTGAATGCTTGTAAAAAGGGGAATTTTACTGGTACGCCTTGGTGTCATTCATCTGCTTAAATTTAACTGAGTGTCATCTGGGAAGACACCAAATAGTAGCAGTAAAATTTCCCCCTTTACAAGCATTCAGATCTGTACTGCAATCACTTAGTGGGATGCAAAATATGTTCATCCAGTCAAAATTTCTGTTCCTGTAAATAGTTAAGTGGGTAGAAGATGAACGGATCTCCAAAGGATATAAAATTAAAGATAGAAAAAAAGATGAATCATTATTTTCGACCAGGATTAGTGTATTACCTTTATTTTGTACAATTTAGGAGTAGAAAAATGGAAAAGAGCACCAAGCAAAGGTTTGGGCACCCCAAGAGATTTTGAGTGCTTAGATGACATTTACAAAGGTTTCAGACCTTAATTAGCTTGTTAGCTTATAATCGTTAGGAAAGTTGAGATGATGCAATTTTCTAATCTTTATAAATATTATGACTCCTTCAATCCCAACAACTAGCAGCCATTGGCTTCTCTAAGCAGCTTCCTAGCAATGGAAGTTAACAAGGAAGGTGGAGGCTAAGATGAGGTCCGGATAACCAAAAATCCTGACCATAGGATTTCTAGACAGGCAAATCAAAACTCTTGTATCACTGTAAAAGACCATCACCAATATTTAGCAGATTCCGGGATGGTGGTGAACAACCAGCATGATGAAATAGAGAAACAAGTCCTGTTTTTCCATCAATAAACAAAGTTATTTTTGAAGCAAAAAGGGATGCAGAACTTTAAAAATAAATGCAAAAAATAAATAAATAGAAAACCTTCAAATTTTGAGCAGGTGGATTGATCATGCTTTGGACTTGTGTTGCAGCCAGTGGCACAGTAAGTATTTGACTGGTAGTACATGCATGACGGCCCAGGGATCTCATAGAACTAGAAGACCTTTGCAAGAACACATGGGTAAATTTCCTCAAACATGATTTTAAAGACTCTTAGCTGACTACAAGCATGTTTAAGAGAAGTAATACTTGCCAGAGAGGTTGTTACAAAATTCTGACTATGCTAGGTAAACAAACTTTAAATAAGATAAGATTGCCTTGGGACTGGCAACACAGTGGTGTAGTGGTTAGCACTGTCGTCTTGCACCTCCAGGGTCCGGGTTTGATTCCCGGCCAGGCTCGATTCCCGACTCTGTGTGCTTGGAGTTTGCATGTTCTTTTCATGCTTGGTGGGTTTCCTCTGGGTACTTCGGTTTCTTCCCACAGTCCAAAGACCTGCAGATTAGGCTAATTGGCATTCCCAAATTGCCCATAATGTGTGAGGGAGTGTATTTATGTGTGCCTTGCAATGGATTGGCACCCTGTCCAGGGTATACCCCGCCTTGTGCCCCAAGTCTCCAAGGATAGGCTCCAGGCTCCCCGCGACCCTACATCACAGAGCCCAAGAGCAGACACACACTATGGGCAATTTGGAAACAGCAATTTGCCTACTCTGCGTGTCTTCGGTAAGTGCGAGAAACAGCTACAAAATAATACGCTAAATTATTAAATTACAATAACGAGAAATAGTATGTAGAACAAACATTATTAGGCAATCAGTTTTAATTAAAAAAAAATAAAAAAAAGATCCTTATCATGAGCATCCCCGAGTATGCATTACAGCATGTTCATGAATGAATTAAATAAATGGAATTGCTAGCATTCCATAAAACAATGTTTTAAGAAATAGTCACTGTAACAGTATGCCCCATCATGTTTTATTTATTGCCTGATGAATGTATCATGATTATGGGTATTGTATATTTTATCATATTAGTCATAAACGCAGTCATTGTGCTGCAGTGGTCAATCCAGGCGGAGCAAACTGCATAATATCCACATTTTTGTGGGGGAAAAAAAAAAAAACTGTGTGTTTGCGAGCAGCATGGCTCTGATTGCTTTGTGAGGAGCTGTGTTGACTGCTGTAGGCCCGTATTTACTTTGCTTTTGGTATTTCTGTTCGCATGCCAGAGGCCTTGAAAGCTTAGACCTTGGTTTTGTTTAACAGGAATTGAAGAGGTTCACGATTCATGGTGTTCAAATAAAAAGAAAAATAATAATAATAAAAAAAAAAGATGGCCTTGTCCTATACACCAGACACCCACATTAGTACTTCAGGTCACTTCAGTCTTGCAAACAGGAAATGCAGCACATTCTGCCATTGCCAAGGGATTGCAAATGTTAAGAAGTTTAGATATTGTATATCAACAAACTACATGCAGTGCCACATGCTGAACACTACACTCGCAACAGCTCTATCCAGAAGACAAAAAAGCTTCATATATATAAAATTAATAATAAGAATAAGAATAATAAGTTATGCTCATTGCAGTGTGAAAAAAGAAATGCATTGCACCAAACCAGTCCAGTTTTTAACTGAGGAGTTGAAAACTAGCTGTACTGTGAAAAATAAAACTTTAAAATTTCATAACATGACCCCCTCACTAACCTCCTTCCGGTCAAATAAGTACTACGGTTATCATGGCACGTATATAAATGCTGAGAAACTACATTCGATTCTCGTATGAGGAAGTTATAATCCAGATGTCTAATTAGTCTAAATGGTGTTTTAATGAACGTGAGAGTTAGTTCTTTTTGCCACTGCCTCTTAAACAACAATACATGATCCAGTTTTGGTCCGCTGATAGCCTGAGAGTGATTGCTCCAAGTTGAAAAGCTAGATAAAGCCCCAGGTTAATGATACAGAAAAGCTGCTGACGGCCAGCGTGCGTGGCCCAGACTCAGGCCATTACTAAGCATCATCACCACACACACACACACAAACACCTGGTGCCTCATCTATATTGACAGGAGGCAACTGTTTCATTGGGCGTACTACATTGGAAAATTGTAAACATGACAATCTTCCTAGGTTACTGGTCTGGTTTGTGAAGAAATTAAAGAAATATTACTGTCAGAGGAACAAAAAATACTTCAAAATAGTTGTTCTTGGACCCATAACAGACAAATCTATCCTGGACATATCTGTGTCTGTGTGTCTGAAGCATTGAAAGACTTTTAGAGATTTAGTTAATCAAGTAAATATTTCCAATGTCGAATATAATCACTGATATGCCCTCAGTACACAACATCAAGCGGAAGAAAAGGTCTGGTTGGAAGATTGATGGTGTTAATTAAGCAATATCACACGAGCGGGAGTGCTGTTATACTTGAATATCAACAAGGCTGTTATGCGGTCATAGGCATGAGGGCGCAGCAGCATGACAGCAGGGGTTATGTTGCATTTCTACAACAGTTCCACAAACACCATTTGTTATCAACAGATTATGATTTGTTGTTTACTTAAGCAGGTATTTTGCTTTACCAACACATATCCTTCCGCGCCTGGTGGAAGTAAATAACCGTAAATGAAGGAGCTGGGGATTGGCAGTTAGCAACTGGAAGTTAGTGTAATCAACAGGCGTGAAAAAAAGGTGATGAGAATAAACCATGAAGGTGGTGGACGGTCCTGTAAAACTCATACGTTTCTCTTTATCCTTCCACTTATCCCGTTTTAGAATATCAGCTCTGTTAACTTTGTGGTTCTGGAGATAAATCCCAAAAATTGTTAAATGGAAAGCTAGTAGCTAGTTTGTACAATTATGTTGTTCCACACACATAAGTAGTGACCTTCATTAGTGGTTTAGAGAGACTTGGGAATCAGTCTTGTGTTAGAAGCTAGTTAGCTTTGTAGCCACCCGGATGGTTTACACACAATCCAGAACGACTTCGAAGCAATTATTAAAGAGACAAATGTTGTTTATAATAACAGTGTTATCAGATGTGTTTTCCTGCTAAAAGTGCTTCAGTGACTGGTTTTGAATGGGTTTTGGCAGGCATGCTGGCAGTTTAGTAGTAGGGCAATTAATGGTTACTCCCGTAGAGTACATGCATAGATTTAGTTAAACGTCCCAGTGTTGTTACCGTCTATTATAACCACCCATTGAATACCTCTTATCCAATCAGATTGCTTGAACAGAACTAACTGTTGTATAAAGTCATCTATAAATCAGCTTAAATATAAACGCCATCCTCAGAAGCTAATCCTTGTTTTCCAATAATGGTAAAAAATAAATAAATAAAATGGATCGCTTGTGAGCTAACAAGTAAAATGTATAACCAAATGGCCTGGTTTTGTTTGTTTGTTTGTTTGTTTGTTTGTTTAATGAGAAGCAGCTAAACCAAAATTAAGACATTTAAGTGTGACATGGAGTTGACTTTATGTTAATTACATAATTAGCTCTGAGCCTGCGATTTTCCCCCTGTGGAACTTCTACTGTATCTTACATAATGTAAGTACTTGTTTTAGAGAACATTGCCACAGATATTTAATATTGAAAATAATTAATTAATTATTTTTTAAAAAGACTCTTCCATGTTGGTTAGGAAACCTAGATTGCTGTTGCTTCATATATTGTAGTTAGTTTACTAAAATTGTAGTTATTATTATTATTATTATTATTATTATTATTATTATTAATACTCCTGCTGCTACCATTACCATAAGTAATGTAATCGTTTGGAACCCATATCTGTTTCATAGTTTACCTACACTAACAGGACTTAACCTTTAGGCCAACAAAAATTTTCCGACTTCAGAGAATATGTGGTCAGGCTGCTGTCCTCTTTTTGTCCATGTGGATTTCCTCTAGTTCCTCCAGTTGCCTCCTACCTCTGGAAGATATTCCAGTATGTACACTAGATAAGTTACATGGCTCCATGGGTGATGCTACAGTACATGGCTCGACTTGTCAAATTGCCCATAATACTCATCCATGTTGTGCCATTTGTACTGCCAAGCAAACTGTTTCGCACTTAAAACACCCTCGCTTGTATTTGGTTCCACTTCTTGCCCAGGGACCACATGAGCCACACAGAGCTAAAAATAGTGCAGATCACTGATTGGTCAAACACCGCCATCACAGAAATGTCCTGATTTATGCCTTTGGCTGGAATCGCTTCTCCATCAAAGTATATCATCCCTTCCAAAAGTCCTTTTTAAGTAGCCAACAATTTAAATAATTGAAGCTGTGTTAAACAGCGATTTAATGACTCAGATTCATCTTTATCTATTTACCCAGAGTAATGTTTTCTTATCACTATTTAGCCTGATCTTACATCTCTCCCGGATGATCCAATTAAAGTGCTTCATCTTCTAGTTAAGGCAAATCCCAAATGCTTCCTATTCACTTCCTATTACACCCTAAATGGGTTTTAAACACGATATAACCAAACCCTACCTAGGACCCTTACCAATATTGTAGACAGACATTTTAGTTTCAGCCACATCATAAACATCTGGTAAAATGTGGAATTGAACACCTCTGTATTTTCAATAAAGATTAAACTATTGGCACCTTTGCTTAAGTGAAAACTCTATTTTTATCATACATTAAAATATGTTCATGTTTGGTCTTGTGCATAATAAATCACAAAATCAATTTTAACATCAAATTAAAAAAAAGGTGCTTTAGTACTATACAAATATAAATAGTATTATCTGCACTATTTTACGTGCACTACTGGTACTGACAGATGATCTTTTAGAGAAAACACTTCCATTTTCACAATTGTAGTGTACGCAAACACACACAGGCAACATACAGATAAGCCCTGGGTTTGCATTTACTGGCAGGCCAAGGCAAACTGCACTATTTGGTTTAGAAGAGCTATAAATTACTCATAGGTGTGAGCAGCACGCAAATGTGTGTGCTGCTATCCCATATAGGATGTATTCCCGTTTCGGAAATAGGCTTCTGATCAACGTGAAATGCTTACTAAAGATGAATGAATGAACTCAGAAAATCATCTAGTTTCTGTTTAAACATCCATGAAATCTACCCTATGAAGTAAATATAGTACTCACTATAAAAGATAATACTCACTATAACACTCTGGAAATGGGGAATTTAGTGGGAAATTTGGGAGAGAAAGCAAATACAAAGAGTAATAAACAGCCCGGTCTTGAGCCTATAATCCTTCGATGGGGCCAACTACGGGCTGAGGAGAGGAAGTGGAGTGAAGTATGCACTCTCCAGGCGATGCACTTTATCCTCTATTCTTCCCAGCATTGGCAGGAGTGCAATCACATTTATATTCAGGTAAGGACTAACACATCCACACAAAAGCCACATAAAGTTACACAGTGTTTGTGTTTGGCATATATTGTATCCGAGACAGACAAGAAGAGGACAGACACTCAGAAGGTAGTCAAGTCATGAAAAGATTTAGAATCCTAAATTCCATCATCGTAGTCCTTCGTTCTGTATCCAAACTCTGTATCTTCCCACATCCTGTGGAGAGTCCTGCACCGTTTCCACCCTGTGTTGTGTGCCAAAAGAAAACCTTTACGGAGCACCTGCTCTCAGGGATGTTTACCCTCATGGGAGCTGAATTATTGATCTTGTAAGAAGTTTGCTGGCCCAGCACATATATAATTGAAGATAGTCTTCCAGCTTGGATGAAAGACGAAGGCGACTTACTGTCATCCCAAAATTCATGACAGAGATGAGTGCATTTTTGCATTCATATGGGTAAAGGTGTGCATTCCAAGTGTGATTGGGTGAAAAGCGTACAAAAAATGTTTAAAAAAAACATAAAAGGATCAGCATCAGACAAACACATAGGGCTCCTTACAGCATACTGGTAAGAAGTGGTTAAAGCCATCCTCTAATCAAGGGCTAAAATCGGACTTGAAATCTGTATGAACAGCACGAATCTAATACAATCTGATCTTTTCTATTTAATTCAGGTTACTTTTATAAGTCCTAAATCAGATACAGATCGAATTTTTGTAATGAACCCTGTGTTTGAATTCATGTGGATTTTACATTGATCAATCAACTTGACAAACGTCACAATTTCTCATCAAGAAAGATGGTAGGTGACAGTAAAGTGGGTGACAGTGTAGGGCTACTATAGTGCCCTAAAATGACATCCCACCCATTTTTCCTCCAAGTGAGAGGAAAGACTATTTGTACAATCTGGTTGAAAAACACACAGTACATTAACAATATTAACAACACCGAATTCGATAATAATTCGGGAACTGAATAACACTGATTCGAGTGTTAATATACGAGTGAACTGGTGACAGAATCAGGGCACCCAAGGCTTATTTATGCCTGTGGGGAATAAAAACATAAAAGCCAGTATAGCAATTTTTTGTTAGTCTTTCAACTGACCATCCAGTCTGCACAATTTGGCACAGATTTTACACCGGATGCCCTTCCTGATGCAACCCTCCCATTTTATCCGGGCTTGGGACCAGCACTGCATCCAGTGGCTGGGGTTAGGGCATTGGCTGGGAATAAAACCCGGGCCTTTTGAATGGCAGACAAACCACCAATGCCCAAATGCCAATGTAGCACAAATTGCTGAATAAAATTCATGCTAGCCATGATAGAAAGACATCAGAAGGCACAGTGCATCACAGCCTGCATTCAAGGTTGTTAATACGGCCTTTCATTTCCCCAGATCTCCATCCACCGAGCAACCATGGAGTACCAGACATCCTAGTCCGACCCATGGAGGCTCCATCCCTCAACCCACAGCACCCATAGGATCCACTGCTGCCAGATGCCAAAGCAGACCTCCATATGGAGTCATGCCCCAAGGGTACACAAGGACAACCTACACAATATTAGGCTTAATGTTTTGCGCTATAAGGTTATGGCTGATTGGTGTATAAAAGCACATCAGTAAAGTGTATATTATGTAAGAGAACTGATAACAACAAATGAAATGGTCAATTATACCTTAAGACGTGGTGATGGATTCACAACATCATGCATTGAGTAACATGCAAGACAACATTCCACCTTAAAAGCTGCAGGAAATCTTCGAGTTAGTTCATCAATATGTGAAATGTCAGATTTTCCTTATTTTTTTCCACAGATTAAGACTTTGTGATCATTTCAATTTGATTAATGTGCACTACTTTTCATAAAAAAAAAAATACAATTTACATACTACAGGTAATTCAACAACTATTAAAACCAACAAGTATTTGTACTTGATAGCTTCTTCAAATCACTGCACAGCATGTAGCAGGGGACCTCACACTTACCAGTCGATTCTGAGCACACGTTACCCCTCACTGTGTAGTGTTTTGCATTTCCACATGAGTTTCCACCAGTTTTTTTTTTTTTCTTTCTATCTCCAAAAAAAACCTTTCACTAGGTGGATTAGCTACAGGAAAATCCCCCAGTGTGAATGAGAGTGAGGTCTATTTCCTGGCAGAGAATGATGGAGAACTTTCCTTGCATGCTTAGGGTTAGTGTTTAGCAGGGTTGAATCACAATGCCGCAATATCTGTGTCTGTTTAGTGTGTCATACTTGTATTTACATTTAATTTGCGAAAAGTGTGGCAATCTTTAATTTTTTTTTTTATAAAAGTATTATTGTTATTATTATTATTTTTGAACATGATTATGTTTAATCCTTGAATTCAGACTCTGACAGTTCCTTACTCCCAGGTACACCACTCAAGTTCATAATAAATTCGAGTTCATTACTTTTTTAATTTTTTTAACATGCTGCTTTTTGTTAGTTTTTTTTTTGGATAAAACAGATTCTAACAAATTTTGTTATAGTTCTCAAAATTACTGAAAAAAAAGGGTTTAAGGGCTTCCTGTGGTTCCTCCACCATTCCAAAGACATGCACAGTAGGTTGATTAGTGGTTTATTAAAATTGTCCGTGTTGTCCAATTGGATGTGTGTGTGTATGTGTGTGTGTTCTGCTATTGGCTGGCACCCCATTCAGGGTGTGCCCTGCCTTGTCCCCTGGGTCCCCTAAAATACGCTACAGCCTATTCCAGACCCCACCCTCACTTCATCCCCCAGAATAAGCAGTGTAGATAATGAATAAATAAAAGTTTCTTGACACAATTCAACATTAAGATTGCCCTCAAGATTCCATCCAAAAAAAAAAAAAACTTAAGTAACTCTAGACTTTAAATAAGTTTATGTATCTAAATTGAGTTTAGTATAAGCAATGAAATTACATTTTGATGAAAAACTTAATATTTTTCATGCAAATTTGTGTACTCTTTTATCCAAACACCCACATATTCATTTATTTTCAATGTAGTGGCGAAAGTATAGAAATTTACTGGTTGTAGTAATCAATGGTAATCGGTGAATAGAGATTATCCTGAGAAAAGATGTGGCTAAATTCTAGAGCCTAGAGAAACACTTGAGTAAGTGCACCTACTCTATCAGAGGAGTAAAACATTGAACTACAAAGAAAGTTGTGCTGTGATACCACAGCACCCTCTGTTGGTCAGAAACTTGTGAAGCACGGGTGCAAAAAGAGGCACCTTTTCCAAGCGCTTGTTAGGAAAACCAGTGATTCATGAGGGTTTAAAAGGCGGAAACAACACGCATGCAGCCGGCGTGTCACATCCTGGAAACACGAGCAGTCTGTGTAAAGCCAACACCCTCTCGTGAGACAGGGCTTTAGACGATAATCGTCAGGGGCGAAGATACATTGGACTGCACAGAGACCGTTCAGGATTAAGTGTCAGATTCACAGCACACGGCTTACATTACATTACAGATGAGTTGGAATTTAGCGTTACAGGGAATAAAAAAAACTTGCAAATAAGCATTGCTTGCAAATCCATGATCATTTTGACCAGGGAATTCAATTAGTACCAGCATAAGGTGTACGAATTGAATATTTTCAATCTGCACTTAGTTCTGCGAAACCTCTGTTGTGGCAAAATAAGCTTGTATCACCGTGAGGTTTGGTAATTAACTTTCAACCACCAACTCTAATGCGTCTCACAAACATTTGTTTTGTCATAGGCTTCCTTGCTTAGAGGCAGGCCAGAGGGAAAGCACTGCTTTAATACTATCTCTTTTTCTCGCCTAATCACTCTTTCTGTTGGGAGTCTTTCTGCGAGGCGTATATTAAAACACATCCATCATGGCTGACAGCTCTTCTGCAATCTCACGCAGTCATCCCCCCGCTGCCTCTGTTGCTCGTAGCAGAACCGCTGCTGTGTTCTGATTTCGGCTCAGAGTCTACGAGCACAGAGCTGAAGATATCCAGCAAATGAATAGGCGCATGTAGTTCTGGTTAGACATGATTTCACCCGCAGACCATGATGTGGACAATAAACCTCACACGCGTTCTGGGGCTTTCATGCTTAATGTCAGGAACGAAAAAGACTCTTAGTTACTACAATCCCTTTGAGGCACTTAACTGAGACACATTATCATGAAAAAAAAGCATTAATGAAGTTGATAATTAAGCAATATCACACGAGATGTGTGTGGAGTGCTGTTGTGTTGGTTGTCAGGACGGCTGTAATGCGTTCATCGTGCATCATAGCTGTGCTGATATCCAGAAAAACTGCATGACCTCGAGTGTATTATTATCAATTACCATTTATCATCAACAGATTATGATATGTTTCTTTACGTAACCAACAATTATTTTGCTCCACCAACACTGCAATTGGTAGAACTAACTAACAGTGACTGGCAGTGCTGGCCTGGCAGTTAGCGTAAGTAGTTTACATTTTGAAGCTGTGGCGTTCGCTGTCAAATGGGTTTAGGTATAGATAGTTAAACCAACATAAAGACCAGAGAGCAGAATAAAGGGAAAAGTAAGCCATTTTTATGCTGCAAAAAAAAAAAAAGAGAGAAACCAGACAGAGCCATTGCACTGGACATAGTAGCAATTACATCAATTCGAAGTCTTGAAAAAGAAAGCAACCACTGCTATACTAACAACCAGACAGGTCAGCCAAGGCAAACAACAGGGGGCGGTGGGGAGCAGTGACAACACCATGACAGGACAGGGGTGAAGGAATCACAATCCACAGTGCAAAGAAGAGTTCAAAAGCAGAAATGTAGAGTCCATAATACAAGATGCAAACCACTAATCAGCTGGAGGAATCTAAAGGTCAGATTGGAACTCAGACATGGACCACAAAGGAAATAATGGAACTGAATAACTTCTAGTCATGGATTGAACAGTGAGTGGGATTGATTAATTTCTCTTAAAGTTAACAGGCCAAAAAATGCAGCTTTTCATTTTGTTAAAGAAAATAAAATAAAAAATAAAAACCACAGAAAGTCTCCAAGTGAGTATGTTACAGCTGTACCTCTCCTACAAAGTAATGACAGCGGAGACCTTTTACAAAATCGTTTCACCATTTTAATGATTTTGCATGTTTTTAGATCCATTTAAGTGGTGCGACCACCATGCCAGTCCACGTGTAAGCTGTTACTACACAAAAGATAATTGCCAATTCCATGCAAAGGTCAACCTTACCATTGGGGAAAAATAGACATAATTCCTATGGTTCATCCCAAACTATACTGATATACAAAAATACTACATCTGCATACATATTGACTAAACTTTTGCTTATAAATGAAAAGTCCTTTCCAACGCTGAGTGTCAAAAAGTGCAAAACATGACATAACTAAACCAAGCCATAAGGTGAAAATTTGAAACATTTTCTACTTTGTGTGTTCATTTATGTCTCTTGCAAGGTAGACATGTAATGTTTTCTACAACCATCTTTAAAGATCAAAAAAAAAAAGTACTTTATTACAAAGGTTTGTCTGTTCTGTTTAATGTCACATCCATAACGCCAACACAAAGCTATGAATCTTCAGGATGTATTTGATTAGATGAATTTTGAGGATTTGTTTGTTTTTAGCTGCAGAGATTACATTAAAGGGTACGCAAATTAAATCACTGATACTAGGATTGTCCATGCTCTGAGACTTTGTGTTTACCAAGATGCAATTATTAATTATCGGTAACAAGAAAAAAAAACTGCTTTTTACATTCTGTTAGTAATGATCAATTGGGAAATATACTTTACTTTTTCCAAACAGGTCTTACTGCTTTTTAATGCATCATTCAATGATCAATATATCATGTTTGACATAAAAACAATTATGTTCAGGATGGGCATTTGTGTTTAAACACATTTTTTACCGCCAGGAAATAGGTTCAGGATAGTACTAGTAAGAAAAAGTGATAAAAACACCTAAGAAATAATCACCTTTGTATTTTATTGGAAAAATAAAAAAGATAAATCTACGTGGAAAAGGCAGTGTGTTCTATCAAATACCTAAAGCAGGGGTGTTGAACACCATCCAGAAAGGACTGGTGTGGGTGCAGGATTTCATTCCAACCAAGCAGAAGCCACACCTGATTCCACCTGTTTAATTAGTCCTTCTTGGCATTTGATAGACTCTCAGGTGTGGCATTTGCTTGGTTGGAATGAAAGCCAGTACACACAGCCGCCCTTTTTGGATAAGGTCTGACACCTGTGACCTAAAGCTTTGTAATGCACTATACAGTGGTAGCGATGGGGAAAAATCGATTCAGTTCCGTTTTGCAATCCTTAAAATTATGCATTTTGTATATACCCACACACATTTCTTTAATTTTTTGATTCCTGTTTGACATAGGCAAATAGTTTTCTAAGTTGGTTTTGTTGTAATAAAATTTTATATACTGTACATACTACGGTACATTGCCAAAATGTTGGGGATGCCCCCTTCCTTTTTCAACATGACTGCGTACCAGTGCACAAAGCAAGGTCCATAAAGACATAGATGAACGAATTTGATGTGGAAGAACTTGACTGGCCTGCACCGAGTCCTAACCTCAACCTTATAGAACACTTTGGGATGAATTAGAGCTGAAACTGCAAGCCAGGCCTTCACATCCAACCAAAGTGACTGACCTCACAAATGCGCTGAAGAGTTGAAGTTGTTATAGCTGCAACGAGTGGGCCAACTTCATATTAAACCCTACAGATTATGGGTTCATATGCATGTGAAGGCAGGTGTGCAAATACTTTTGGCCATATAGTGTGTATACACATAAATTTAAGCAGTTACCTAGATATCTTGTTAATATCGTGTCAGTGGTCCCTGGTGATTCCCATCCCTACACAGAACATTATTTTTTATTTATTCACCCAAATAATGGGCTACAACCTGACACGCTGTAGATATTATAGATTTCATACCTCATTAAAATGCACTTTGCTGGGTTGTTCCTGATTTCGCTTAGTGGCTTGATGTGGTTCACTTTTCCATGTCCTTCCAAAAAAGCGATGGAGACTTTTGTCAAACAGGCTGACGCGCAGCTCGTACCTGAGTGATCTCGCCTCCTCAGCCTGTGTACAAATCAAACACACAAGACGTAAGCGATTATTGTGTTTTTTTCCGGGATGCAGCATTGATAATGCGTGAGTGAGGTGCTATAGCATCTTACTACAGACTCATTCCATATGAAATCAACCCAAGGTCTCATGGTGACTAATATGTCTGTTTTTGGCTCAAACTTGCATTTGCAAAACCCCTCTAACTTCCATGGGTCTCTAAGAGAAAACTTGGCCCTTAAAGTTTAGGTGGATGTACCCATCTTAAAGGGCTCACAATTTAGTGATTTAGTTATTGAGTTTATTTTTAAAAAAATATCAATGCAAATATCTTTGCTTTACTGTCTCAAAACCTTGGTGTATTTTTGCCATTAAAAATAGTGTACACTATTCACCATGTACACTACCTCTTTATAGCACACATTTCTGTCTTACCCTCTATATACAATGACAGCATGTCTACATACATCCTTAATCTTCTATATATTCTAAAAGAATTGCATCTGGCACATTCATCTATTACTTCAAGAGGGCCATTTTTTGCTGTTTGTATGCATTTATTTCAATAATCTGTAAATGCCACTGCAAGGAACTCAAGGTATAAATGACACATAATGATTCTCCTAGGCAACCTCGGGCAATAATCTGAACATTTTTTTCTCACAATTCCACGTCTCTCCAGTTACCACGAAGCTGCAAAAACATTTAGCAGGTAATTGAACCAATCTCCACCATTTTCCTGCCCAAGTCATTTTATTTCTTTTACATCTAGGCCTGAAGGCTGTATTAAAACATAATCAGCTTCTACAGAATATTTCATGAATATATCTGACTCAGCCATTGCATCATAAGTCTACTGCATCAACTAATTTAGGTGGTATAGTAAACAGAGGAAAGCTAGGCACACTCATTCAAACATCAGGATGGCCTCTAATAATTACAGTTGAAGCTTTCTTGAAAAAGTATAAGTGACGAGTACTGTACATTCATTACATTACATCACATTACAATTTGGGCTATCAATATTAATGTGTTAGCACATGTGATTAATCTAGAAATTTTAACACATTACTATTTTTAATGCAAATTAACCACATGACCAAGTTTGACCCTAATGGCTTCCTATAATCACAGGTTAATTACTCAGCTGTGTGTGATAATGGCAAGTTTAATGCGGATACTAAGATGACTGAGATGAATAAAACCAGGATTGTGTGCTTGACCTACTTTCAAGAGGAACTATTGTTACAAGAATACACTAAATGTAAGCTGTGTAAGTGGTGGCTCAGGTGGCTAAGGATCCAGGTTGTTGATTTTCAGATCTGAGGATCCGGGTTTAAAGCCGTCGTCAGTTGGTTTCTACACCCCCGCTGCAT
This sequence comes from Leiocassis micropogon, assembly GCA_028565275.1. NCBI lineage: Eukaryota > Metazoa > Chordata > Actinopteri > Siluriformes > Bagridae > Leiocassis > Leiocassis micropogon. Next base: position 8,645,472 of record JAOVVA010000032.1, on the reverse strand, counting down.
ACGGTGCTGATCATATTTAAGAGACTTTAATTCAACATTTGTTAAATGGATTCACAGATTACTGGAACAAATGTATGCAAATATTAAAGTAACCTTCACATAGCCTAATAGATAAATGTGACAGATGCAATCCCTTAGGAGAAAGCAAGTACACTGGCTGATGAAAAAGTCTCCGTTTTAGCAAGGTCAAATTATTGGCCTTCATCAAGCAAAGAAAACAACTAAGGAGATTTGAAATGACTGGAATTGGATTAGGAACCCTCCACCAAATTCTTAAAGGCTGGAAGGTGAGTGATGAACTGTCAACTACGTAGAAGAAATCTGGTCATAAAAAATAATGAATGGAGATCACTTAAATACTTGATGAAGTTGCATCATGAAATAAATTAACAGTAAAAATGATTAACAGCAGCCATGATTAATAGTGAAAGTAAGAGCATTTCCACACATACAATATGATGAGAACTCACAGGGTTGGAATTAAATCACTGTGTGGACATAAGAAAACCATGTTAGTGAGACTCATTAGAAAAAAGGTCAGACTTTGTTGAAAAGGAAAAATGTGATCTGATGAGTCCAGATTGACCCTATTTAGGAGTGATGGATGTGTCAGGGTAGAGCAGGAAGCATGTGAAACGATGCACCCATGATGCATAATGCCCACTGTACAAGCCTCTGAAGGCAGTGTTATTATCTGGGGTTGCTTCAGCTGGTCAGGTCAGCTTAGTAATGTTACTGTATGTGGCAATAAATTTAAGTCAACAGACGACCTGAATGTACTAAATGACCAGGATTCACATCAATGGAGTTTATCTTCCCTGAAGAAACAACCATGTTAAAAACACATCTTCTTTGTCTTTCTGCTAATCCCTTTCAGAGGTCGCCACAGCGAATCATCTGCCTCCACCTAACCCTATCCTCTGCTTCCTCTTCTCTCACCCCAACTAACTTCATGTCCTCTCTCACTGCATCCATTAATCTCCTCTTTGGTCTTCCTTTAGAACTCCTGCCTGGTAGTTCCAACCTCAGCATCAGGAATCATTTTTACAAATGGATCAGCCACCATATTGCATGCTGCAATCAAATCTAAAGACTGTCAAATGTAACCTTAGTATACAACTGTTGAGTTTGGCTCAAAATAATCCTATGTAGCTAAATATATAGATTATTTTACACGGACGTTTGCAATCATGGGAAATCTTGCAAGATTCTGTCTGTGTTTGTTTGAATCAAGGGAGTATTCACAAAATAGGTTTCAGCCAAATCAGAGCTGCCCAGCATAAAGTGTTCTGAATTGATTTTATATGGTCTGACCATACAACCCAAGTAACCCAATCAAATATCTTTGTAGTATTTAAACTGTTGAAGAGAAATCCAATTTAGAGCATCCAACCTGAGACACACAGCACTATCGGAGAGGTTATTAAAAATGAGCACAAAGTGGCACGTATTCTGCAGAAGGTATTCACAAAGGTATTCATGAGCATGCAGAGACACCATCTCATTAGAGAGTGTTTCAGTTCTGAGAGCACTGAGACATATGAACTACCTTTCTCCTTGTTCACCACGGTTTAGACATTCCTTGCAAGTCAAGTTGCAATGATGTGTATTTGATCCTGTTTTAACATCATAAAGTCTTAAAGGCACATTAGGGAAGATTTGTACCAAAAAAAGAAGGTCTCTAAAGGTTGAACGATTAAAGTCAAATAAGATGAGCTTACCAGTAACTTTTTTGATGTAACGAGTAATCTATCACGTTAGGTTCGCCATTTAAGTACTGTTATTTAGTTACCTTTTCAAAAATTTAATCTTAAATGTAATTAAAAATGTTAGACAATTTATGTAATCCGTGAGGCTGACAGCAGTCATTCCCAATCCCTTAGTTGTGTGTGTGTGTGTGTGTGTGTGTGTGTGTGTGTATGAAACTCGTCCTACAAGCCCCACCCCCAATAACCCGCCCCCATCTGATCCTGCTGTTATACCCCCATCTCACCTATGTGGTTTGACTATGAGAGGATCGACGCGCGGAAATTTGGAAACGTAATTACAGCGCCAAAACCCGCGGTGAATCATAATGAACAATACTTATGGCCACCGCACGAAACCGTGTAGGTCTGATAGGGGTGTTAGTAGTTAACAGATTATGGGCCAAACTTCGCCAAGTGATGATGGTAGAATAATTATAAAGGTCTTGACTAAAACAACATGCAGGAGGAATCACAAATGGGTTTTCATTTTCTGCAATGGAAAAGTAGTCTAATTAGTTACTTTTATCAGAAAGTGACGCTGTAATGTAACTGATTACTTTTTAAAGACAGTAATTTTGTAATGTAATTAGTTACTTTAAAAAGTAACGTCCCCCAGCACTGGAGCCTAGCTACAGTACATTTCCACCCACATACAAAAGAATCTGTCCCCCAAGACTAATGTTAGTTCAACTAGACTTGACATGAGCAAGGACTATAAGGACATCACTTTCAATCCATTTAGTTATTCAAATGCTTGAAAGCCGATTTATGATTCTATATACATGCAACTCCTCCTCATAAACATTTATGAGGATATAAAGCAGCATCTGAGACTTTCCTGTAAAATGACTGACAGTACGCCGGTCCAATCAGAAAGATACACTGCTGATGCCCAAGCTGACAACGACTTAAACTGTTATTTTTAATCATTTCTACTTAAATGTTATGTGTTATTTCTACAAGCAAGAGATGAAAACTATTGACTATTACATATAAAATTCAGATAAATGAATTCATTGCTAGCAGTACATGGCAGCAACCAATATACACACACCTAAATGAAACAATGATGCCCCTGATTTATTTATTCTATGCAGGTTGCTTCTATCAGTATGGATATGGAATGGTTTCCTTGTTTACATGACTATCTTCAACTTCAGTTTTACAAAATTTAATATGATAATGACGACTTGTACACTGTAACTCTGTAACATGTAACTATGTTATTCTGAGTAATGTATTATAAACTTGTGTGGAAAGCTTTTCCTGACATCAACATTTGGTGATATATGCAGTTGTACTCAAAGATGTTTGTACAATATTTACCCTCAATCCCTTCATTCTCTCTCTTCTACTTTTTAAAATTAATATCACAAATTATCCATACCTTGCTGGTGCTCCTTATGTTCAGTTATCAATTATTTATGTTATAAAGATATTAAAGTATCCATCTGTATATACAATCATCATATACATAGAAACAGTATATTAATATTATTATGCAAAAAATTTTTCATAATGTACCATGTATCAAAATGTACAATTCTTTGACACCTACATGAGTGCACTATTGTAAAACTTGTATCATAGGTTTTTGTTATTGTTAGTACATTTTACCAATTTTGTCTCATGATTTTTTTTATTTTAACCTTGCATTTAATATTCTTTTGCACCTTGTTTGATTGTATCTTGTTGTATGGGGGCAGGGGTAGCTTGGTGATTAAGGTGTTGGACTGCTGACCAGGAGGCCCCCAGTTCAAGACCTCACCTATTA
>JAOVVA010000032.1:8623404-8641850 GCA_028565275.1 Leiocassis micropogon | reverse complement strand
GTAGAAAGAAATAAAAATCAGGAACCATCATGGAGTTAGAAAGTGACCCCAAACTTTTGAACGGTAGTGTATATATATATATATATGTTGGTCTTTTGGCTGTTCCCGTCGAGGGGTCGCCACAGCAGACCATTTGATTCACACAACAACTTGGCACAGGTTTCATGCCGGAAAGCAGCCCTCCCATTTTATCCGGGCTAGGGACCAGCACTGCATCCAGTGGCAGGGGTTTGGCCATTGGCTAGTGATTAAACCTGGACCTTCCATATGGCGAGTGAGAACCTACCACTTTGTTATTGTTTTTTTCAAAATAAAATGTATTTTAATTAAAGTAGGGCACTGCACTGTGTGTGTGTGTGTGTGTGTGTGTGTGTGTGTGTGTGTGTGTGTGTGTGTGTGTAAATAAATTTATATATTTAACAGACTGACCTGATGTGTGGCTCATTTTGTTTATCAGCACGCCTGATGTAATGGACCTGTATTTTCTTTTGACTCTTCCTGTCTGTCATTTTCATCTTGCACGTCTTCATCTTTCTTCAGATTACCCTGATGTTATTTTTTGCCTGTTTTAACTGCTTAACTTTTTGTATAATTTCATAAAGATTTTCAAGATTCAAGATTCTCCTTTAGATTTCACAATGATACTTCCATTACTTCAATGAAGCTGTACATATTTTCATCTAATTTGCTACTGTTTATTGCAACTTTTCTAATGGGAAAGGAGAATTTCTTTGCATAATGTAGCAGGAGCAGATTTCTTTGAGAGTTATTACTAATTAACTAAGGTTGAGTCTGGAGTCAATGATAGTACACTAATAGTTCACTAAGAAAACAATTTGCTTAGATTAATAATTCTAGGAAGGACAGTATATATAATATATAGACAAAAGAAACATTCTTCACAATTCCACCAGCCTAATATTGAGTAGGTCCTTTTTTGCCTTCCATTGCTCCATTCTCCAGTTCTGACGCTTACATGCCCACTGTAGGCACTTTTGGTGGTGGGCAGTGTTCAGCATGGCCACTCTGACCAGTTGAGGCTTACACAACAAACCGCTCTGCACTATGTGTTCTGGCACCTTTCTATCAAAATAAGCATTAATTTCAGCAGTTTAAACTACATTAGCTAGAATCTTTCGGATTGAGCTACACGGGCCTCCTTCACTCCTCACATGCTTCACTCCTCACATGCTACTCATGAGTCTGTCTCTGCTCAAAGTCAGTCAGACTATAATGCATTTCCACTTTTTCAGTTTCTAATGCATCCACTATAGGGACAAAATGTTTACTTTGTGCTTAATATATCCCACCCACCTCCAGATGCCATAGCAATGAGATGATCAGTTATTCAGTTCAGACATCTGTCAGTGATCATAATGTTATGACTAATCAATGTAATAAATAGAAAAAAACATTAATTATGATTTTATGTATTTTTTCGGGGGCTTAAGTTAAGTCACAGCACCACCAAGGTGACGCAGTTGGGCCCTCGGGCAAGGCTCTTCTCCAGATGTGTGGTATCATGGCTGGCCCTGTGCTCTAACTTCTACTTTCTAACAAGCTATGATATGCAAAGAGAATCATTTTTACTGTTTTATTAAAAATAGATTTTATTAAAAATAGATTTTATTAAAAAAATATATATTTGTAATCATTTTAAAATATATTTAATTTAAAAAGCTTACTGTAATACGCCTTTTGCCCACTAGATAGAAGTGTTTTTCCAAATATGATCCCAAACAGGACAAGACTACAGAGTATAGAAAATAATCTGGATGTACCATTTTTTTTTTTACATGTATTGCTTTTAGTGTATTGTTGAATATTTTGATTTCCTAAACAGTTTAAATGATCTCATAAGCAAGACATTCAAAAATATCTTATGAAAACCTTTCTCTTTCCCTGCTTTTCCTTCCAGCACATTACAGACTGTTGTTGCAGAATCATTGTCAACTCACCAGTAAGTCATCTACAGAGAAGAAAGAGAGATGAGACAGAGAAAAGAATGGAAATGGCAGAGAGAGTCATTGTGCGACATTTTCTGGATTGTGGGCACAATGTATTGTGTCCCTTCTTACACTTTCCAGAGCGCTCTGTGTGTGTGTGTGTGTGTGTGTGTGTGTGTGTGTAGGTTGGTGTGAGGTCATGGCATTAGCCAGTGTCCTGTCTATGAGGGGTGACTTCAGACCAAGTAACACTGTGGGCAGTTGAAATCTCTCCATGTCTCTCTCTCTCTCTCTCTCTCTCTCTCTCTCGCTCACTCGCTCAACTTTTCAGTCTTCCAGGAGGAAACAAAGGCCTGTTGTGAGCTGTTGTTTCATGTAGTCATGTAGCGCTGGGGAATGTGTTAGACCATAAAGGTTTAGTTTCAACATTGGCAGGGACTAACAGTACTTAATGGCCACATTTATTCTGTTGCAGTATTTGCACCAGATATCTTCAGATAAAACAAGACAAATTAGCAGATAAGACTGTTAAATATGAAATGTAACACAGTAGTATTGAAATACACAAACACCTAATGCTGGTCTAGTAGCTACTTTCCATTTAGCCACAGTATTGTAAAACCTCACCTGAGAATCTGCAGCATTTCTTTGACTTCTCTTTTAGTTCCAGTCACCCATTCCTCATGTGTATGTTTCTACTAGAGTTGTGTATCAGGCCAAACGTCTCGGGAACACACTGTCCTAAATGAAGTGTACTAATAAATGAGTGCACTACATGCAGGTGATTGCTTCCCTTGTGCTGCACTATGCATTTTCTACTGTCCATTCATTCATCTTCAGTGTATGCTTTATCCAGGTCAGGGTTCCTTTTTTAAAAAAAATATTTGTCCATCCATCCATCCATCCATCCATCCATCCATCTATTCATCCATCCATCATTTATACCACTTATCCTGTGTAGGGTCGCGCAGGGCCTGGAACATGTTGTTAATACTGTCGCCTCGGTCCAGGTTCACTTCCCACCTCAGGATCTGTGTGCACAAAGTCTGCATGTTCCCCCCCGTGCTTGGTGGGTTTCCTCTGGGTACTCTGGTTTCCTCCCACAGTCCAAAGACATTCAGATTAGGCTTATTGGCATTCCCAAATTGCCTGTAGTGTGTAAATAAGTTTGTGAGTGTGTGTATGTGTGTGTGTGTGTCCTACGATGAATTGGCACCTCGTCCATGGTGTACCCCGCCACATGCCCTAAGTCTCCTGGGATAAACTGCAACTGCAACCCTGAATACAAGATAAAGCAGTATAGATGATGAGTGAGTGAGCAAGTGATTTACTGAATAGAGTTTCAGAACTGAGTAGGTAAATAATCTGTACCAGGTATTAGATCCCGCTGAAGTCTGAACTGACGAGTCATGAGGTACTGTACTGTAGCAACATTGTTCCAACAGGACTTCAAATAATAAAGTCAACAAATACAACCACCCCCACCACCACCAACAACAACTTTCCCCCCAAATTTAGTCATAGCCAATTTCACCCATCACGGTTAGAGCACTCTCTCATCACAGACTGCATCTTTTCAAACTGTTGCTCACACATCATCGGGCACAGTGTAAAACAGTTGGACAGAAAGTGTAACACACTCAAAGGAAAACCCTTCAGCTTGCATGAGCACACACACCATGATTGGATAGTGTCACGATGACTAATGTAATGTAATTTGCTGAATACTTAGCAAATACTTATTCCAGACATCATGTTTCTGGCACTAGACATAAGGCAACCTACTGTATAACTACCTAGTTACACTTGTGCCTTAGATCGCTAGAACTACAGTATCTATGCAAGTCAACACGACTTAGCAAAAAAACTTCCCATGATCTTCAGCTGATTTGACCACTTTAATTCTTTTAAATTCGCTCACTAATCGTCTAGACCGCTTCATCCTGTATTCAGGGTCGCGGGGGGCCTGGAGCCTATCCCTGGAGACTTAGGGCACAAGGCGGGGTACACCCTGGACAGGGTGCCAATCCATCGCAGGGCACACACACATACACACACTCATTCACACACTACAGGCAATTTGGGAACGGCAGTTCCCAAATTGCAGGTCTTTGGACTGTGGGAGGAAACTGGAGTACCCGGAGGAAACCCACCAAGCATGGGAAACTCCACGCACACAGAAACGGAAATCAAACCCGGACCCTGGAGGTGCAAGGCGACAGTGCTGACCACTACACCACCGTTCCGCCCTCAGTTCAATTCTATTCAATAAATTTTACGTGTTTAGCAATGAATATTGATGTAAAAATGTATAGATTTATAGCTTTATCAGTTTGTCCCTAATGAGCAAGCTTGAGGTGATAGTGGCAAGGAAATCCTCCCTGAGAAAGCATGAGAAGAAAACCTTAATGGGAACCAGACCCAAACAGGAAACATCCTGTTTCGAAAGTGTAGTAAAGCAAATGATGTCTTTCAATTTAAAATAAAGTCCATTTTGTTGAAGTTACCAACTTTTCATTGATGGAGACCTTGTTACAAAACTGTTGGCAGCTTCAGACCTAAAACTATTATTAAGTGGATCAGTGCATTCTCTTATAGGACAATAAAACAAGTGATCTCAAGAGAGATCTAAAGATCAGATCAGATTAAAATAAACACCCAAGCATTTTCTTAGATTTCTTTTTTTCACATCATCTTTAGATCTGGGAACGTTTTTTTTTTTTTTTTGACTCCCACTCCCTGCTTGTCCTCTTTTCAAGGAGCTCTTTATAACACTTCTTTTCTCCTACTGAGCGACACAGTGATGAATGCAAACAGCTCTTTCTTTCTCTCTCTGACTTCCTCACTGGACATTCTTTTTTCATTAGTAAAGAGGAAGCTGGTGGGTGATTTATTTGAGGGCTTGATATGTGTGAGCGGCGGCTGAATGTGACTGTCCGGCTGTGTAGGGAAAGTTGGAACAGGTGCATGTGGCTTTTTCTGCTTTATCAATGAAAGAAGAGGGAAAGACGTTGAATGTGCAACAACTTGGTTAAAAGATTGACACTTCTGGATTGGGAAAAGTGTGTTTTGATAATTCGGCGAACTCTGTCCTACATTCTATCCAACTGCCTGGGTGTTCTTCGGTTTTGCAGTTCAGTACATGTGTATCCATCTTCATTTCCTTTTCCATGACTCACTCCCTAAGATTCAATTTTTACTTAACAAAAAAGAGACAATAATCAATAAATAGGTGGTGCGATGTGGCCTGACATGAAGCAGGGTTCCTGTTCCCTCCCATAAGTAAATTATTCTACAATAACCTTATAACCTGAATTGTTTTATTTCTCATATACCGAAGCAAATTGATGCACCATCCATTTTTATTCCTTTATAGTTGCGGTAAATATGTAATATCTATAAACAAAAAAATACCTCAGCAGGGCGTGACTTCTTTTCTAGGTTACATAGTATAATTATATAAAGTAGGTACTATTTTAATTAAACAGCTTGAAATGTAAATCCAATTTCTCAATACACTTCAGTTGGCATTGCATGCATTTTAATCAGATTGAATATAAATTATAACACTATACACATAAAACACACCATATTGCAGGATCACAACTATAATTTTACCTTCCCTACTTGTTCCCACACAGTTGAAAGCACACAATTGTATAGATTGTGTTTGAAAGCTGTAACTTCACAATCACCCCTCTCTGAAACTAAGGGGCGCCGAACCTGTTTCATCATCACAATGATCCTGTGAACAAAGCAAGATCTGTGAATACTCGGTTTGCCTAGGCTGGAGTGGAAGAACTCGGCCCCAGGACTCCTCACCACTCCTCATCACTTCCTGACCTCACTAATGCTCTCGTGGCTGGATGGGAAATTTCCAGGCATGCCCCAAAATTGATTGAAAAGCCCCGCAAGGAGAGTGAAAGTTATTATCGGAAATCTGAAAAGAGATGTTCAACAAGAACATACAGTATGGTGGGGATGGCCAGGTCTCTGGAAATTTTTTATCATTTCATGTATTACACAACACAAAACAATACCTTTATTACTGTAATGTTGTCTTATACAGGGGAAAAAATCACACATTAAAGGGAAACCATTTCCATTTCCATATTATATTTCAATATAACATATTATAAGTTCTAATACATCCATTTCTTTAAACTACATTTCACTAATCATGAGACATCATCAACGGATTTAATGTCCTACATTATTTAAATCTGTAAAATTATATTATACAGTAAGTATGAATTTATTCTTTATAATAATTATTTAACTTTGATGAACTAACCTTAGTGCACCAGTTATAGTCTAGTAAACATAGGCGTTTCCATCTTTTCCGGTGAAATGAGTACAGTCATTCGTAGTGTGTTACTGTCTGTGTTTCTTTTGTGTTCAGTGTTTTCTGGGAGAAGTCATCACTGGGCCTTTGTGTAGACCGAGACAGTGTGGGATGAATCTTTCACACATTGCTTTCTGTCTTATTTTTTCCCATTAATAACACAATTTTTCAGAAGACAGGGATTTGAGTCAGGAAGTGATTTCATAGAGATTGCAAGGGTTGCTTGCAATCTCTCCATGCCCCAAACACACACACACACACACACACACACACACACGCGCGCGCACGCGCGCGCACTGAAGTGTGAGGTAACAGGTAATTAAACTGGCAGGTTACACGTAATGCTTTACACGTGTTGATTATTATCACATTTATTTATTGGTGTCTTTTTCTGGTGTGTTCTGGAGACAGAGATTTAAAGGGAACCTATTATGACAAATTAACATAATCATCTGCTGTCTACCTGAACAGGAAAAAAACAACACATTTTTGCTGTTTGTCCTGTTTCTATTTAATTCATTTATTATTTTTGTATTGGTCAGGGCTTACACAACAAATCAAATTTTTCCCTCTATTGTATAACAAAAGACCCTCCCCTAGCCGGGGTAGATTGGTCATTAAGGTGTTGGACTGTTAATTAGAAGGTCACCAGTTCGAGCCCTGACGCCAATAGGCTTCCACTGTTTGACCCTTGAGCAAGGTCCTTCACCCCCAAGTGCTCAGATATAATCAAGCGTTGAGCTGGCAGTCCCATGGCAAGTACTGTAAGAAATAATGGTTATATTTCCAGGGTGGGGAGTTCCCCTCATGTGTCGGATTCTATCCTATCCTCCCCTGGCCTCAGGCATCGGTGCCATGTTACAAAACTACACAAAATACCCTTCCTTGTGCCATTGGAGGGTTAGGGCCTTGCTCAAGGGTGTTAACAGCAGCAGCTTGCTGGTGCTGGGGCTTGAACCCCAACCTTCCGAGCAATACCCCAGAGCCTTAACTGTTTGTGCCACCAATACCCCTTATAATATCAATACCATAGGTTGACCATTACTAGGTTACTAGGTTAGCCTGAAAACGTGTGAAAAATGCTTAATAAGATCCAGAACATGGGCATCTCTGATCCCAGTGCACTGATTGGCTAGGAAAATGCACTTCCTCAAATGGGTGTTTGGGGGCCGGTGTATTTTCAAGATAAGGTGGAGCAGTGTGTTTGGAAAAAGAAGTCAACCAGAAATCAAACATGCCAATGTGTTTTAAAAATTTTTATGTTTAAAGTCATTAAGAAAGTGAAAATAAACTAAAGTGGAAGACAGCAGAACCTAGTCTGAGCTGCAGGGAGTGTCACAGTAATATGAACACGCAGTATGCTACGGCTAATATTAGCTCAGGCTGTGTCCATAAAATTATAGGCTAACGATATTTTAAAATCTAACTTAGTCATTACAGTTTGAATGGAACTGTTAACGGAAACTGACAGTTCAAATGTGTGTATGTGAGTGTGTGAGTGTGTGTGTGTGTGCGTGTAATAGAGAGAGAGAGAGAACTTGCAAGTCTATGAGTTGTATCCAGTAGTGAAACATTAACCTTCTTTCATTTCATCATGAGGGCAAAGGTCGTCTCAGTGGAGTCGTTTTTACGTATGTGTGTAAGTTTGTGATGTCTGGAGCATGACAACATGAAACTCCGCCCCTCTAACTCGTCATCCACCTGGCATCCAGAGGTATTGCTATGGCTACCGCTATTTGTTTAAACGGTTGCCAGGATTGCTGGAATTGGCGGTATTTCATCTGGCCTGTGATTGGGTGGCAGGTGGCCAGGTGGGCGGGGCTGCTTTGTGTAATTAACATCATACATTTTAGCAGCTTTTTTTCCTTGTATATAAAAAAAATATACAAAGTCTCTCTCTCTCTCTCTCTCTCTCTCTCTCGCTTATTGCTTTGTCTGTGTGTGTGTGTGTGTGTGTGTGTGTGTGTGTGTGTGTGTGTGTGCGCGTTGTGTGTGTGCACACAAGTGATCCCACACCTCAGTTAAGGTCATGATCATAACACTAGAAGTGATACAGAGAACCCCAAGGGACATCAGAACTTTATTTTCCAATATTTTAATAAAGTTAATAAATCCTTTCATGTAGCAGATTCTACGAAAGATCCTACTAGATTTACTAAAGGTTCCGTAACAAATACAGTTCATTAATAAATGCCAGTGAGAATGAAATTATGAAATTTGCCATTTATGACACAGCTCATTTGCATTCAGCGACACCCAAGAAAATCCATGAAAGGTAAAAGAGAGATGAAAGCAACACCAAGACTGAACCGTATCTCCTTATATGAACATGCACACAAACTTTTGTAGAATATGAAACACATTGCTTGGGTGAATACCAATGTAAATTATTCATAACTAAATATTTTTGTTACTGGTTTGATAAATAAAGCCCAATATTTCTGAATATTGATGCAGACAGTATGTCCATACCTAAATTTATAACCAAATATTAACTTCTTCATGCCTACATCTGATCATAACTTCAATATACTTCAGTCGATTTTGCTTGGCTCAAAACTGCATTTTTACTTTAAAAAAAAATAAAAATTGTAAAGAACAACTCCCAGTAGACACTAACTCTAGAATTCCTGTACTAGAGTAACAGTTGATATACCCTAGGTAAAAGTCCCAATTTACAGTATATTTCACCTTGAGTAAAGTACTCACCTTCAAATTTACATTAGTGTCAAAATTACTGAACCTGTTCATAGTGAACCATGACATAAAACAAACGTCTCTCTCTCTATCTCTCTGCTTCCCACCTTTGATTTTGCTCTTTCTTTCCTGTCTGAAATTGTGCATTTCATGGAGGGAATGCAAATCATGCAATTTATTATTATATCATCACTTCAAATACTACACACCACTGAGATTATGCAACACAACAGCATGCAGAAATGTAGTGAAGTAAAAAGTACAGAAATTTTGCTGAAAAACGTAAATTTATTCAGTTACTGTACTGGAAGTTACCTTCCACCTCTGACTAAATCAATATTTAATAGCTTGACATGTATTGCTATCATAAAATGGGAATTTCCACAGTTCCCACACAGAGCTAAATTTATGACCACAAATGTACACAAAACACACAGACAGTATCCCGTAAGGAACGCTCGCTCAACTGTCAGTTCCTAGATTTCTCTTTGCTCTGGGAGTGTAAACAATAAAGCCTCTTTGATTCCCCTCCCTCACATTTTACACTTCTTTCCATATTCTCTGGTACCGCTTAAGCTCATCCAGTCTGGAATGCCAAAGGAAGAAGGCTAAATCCTGAAAGTGCGCTCTCATAGACATTATTCTCAAACATGATCTCCGATGCTGTGCCAAATATGTGGGCTTTCAAATGCCTGGCCTCCAGTCGGCTCCCGTTAGATTACTCCTAATAATCCGAGCCTCTGTTCACTCAACTGCTGATGTGGGTGACAAGACCAGAATGTGCGTTGTGTGTGTGAGAGAGAGAGCGAGAAGTAGTGTGAGGGGAAAGAGTGAGAAAGCTTGCTAAATTGCTACTGTCTCAGATTTCATTGAGTGTTTGCTCTAGTAGCCCAGAAATAGGAAAGAAGCGGAAAAGCTGAATGGAATTGGTTTATTTTTCTTAGCTACTGTCATCTCTCTCTCTCTCTCTCTCTCTCTCTTTCTCACACGTGTAAGTGTAAACTGACACCCTGTGCAATTACTGGCGACAATAGCATCTCAATTTCACATGCTCGATCAAAGACGAAACAAAACACAATGACATTTTTTTTGCTGTAAAACTGAATTTATTATTATTTTTTTTAACATTTATTTATTATGATGGGCTCGGCATCTTAAAAAGTCATCCTTTCTTTTCTCTTTGCATCCAATCACTGAACCACCCTCCATTAATCACAAAAATAAATAACTTGAGATTAAGATGTCTGCTCAAAGTATGCACTCTGCTTTGTTGCTCTTCCTCTCCATCACATTTTCGTCCTGCTCCTTTGTTCGTCTCTTTGCATTTCAGTTCGTCCATTCATCCATGCAACAGATGGGTTACAGCAACAAAGTTGAAAGATGCCCCAACCTGACCCCCCACCCACACACACACTCAAAGTTGCATTTTTTTTTTTCCTAAACCACAATGAACTCAAACATTCCAGGAATTTGGGTGCATTAACATGTATTACCATAGGACCAATTTTATTTGTGAGAACTACACTTCATTGAACACACCTTGACCCCTGTTTTGGTTTCTTTATTTTTATTCATGGTCCGTCTTTGGAGAGAGAGAGAAAAAAAAAAGAAAACCAGGAATCCGAAAAAACAAGGAATTAAAATATTCTTGCCAAAGTAGATCTTAATATTCACTATGATTAAGCTACTTAATTGCACAATAAGTAAGTACATTTTTATTTGAAAAAAAAAACAACAACTAAAAACACCACAATTCTCCATGGCTTACTGACGCAGAGTTCCACATTTCAAGATTTTTCCTATGAATTGCTATAAATTTACACAAACTCATGCTGAGTTGATGAGACTCATAGGATTAAATCGTAGCTTACCATGGTGCGTCATGGTGACCCGTAGTGATTATCCGCTTGACAGCATGAGCTAAGTATTTTATGGACATACTTTTTGTGCTTTGTAGGTCCACCTTAGTTCTACCATGTGTTGAACTATGGATGGGCTGCACAATAAGCTATTTGTGCTATTGCAAAGACAGTGTGGTAAGGTGCGATGTCACGTGATGGCAAAGAGTTTTAAGCTTCTGGATGGCATCATTTGGTTTAGCCAAACAGCTTGACAGCAAAATGTGACAAACCTTCTTTCATTCTGACAAATTATAATTATTATAAAAATGTTGTCTGTACCAAAACCTTAAATTTAAAAACTGCTACATGTCCTTCTTTTAGAAGTTTCGAATATCCTTGTTTTATGCAACCTTCACCCTGGAGCGGCTGCCTTACATAGCAAAACTCAACGCATTCAGAAAAGCCAACGATACCACGTCTTTCTTTGCAAAACAGCATCTGCTGTGAGTGAACTAAATGCTTTCAATGCATTTTTGGAGAATGTTGAACCCGAGAAAAAGGATTTAATTACTCTGTTACTGCCATTAGCGACTATACAATTATACAGTACATCACCGTATGTCTGCAATATGTCCTGTAAAAAAAGGAAATTGTATGATTTGGATGTGGTTCAAACACCACATTATATACTTCAAACTAAAAGATGTGTGTAATAGTGTAGTGGAGCCTTCTGTTGTACTTCCAAATTATATATCTTATTTCCCTCTTGCTCCTGCAATCACGAGCACTTGCTGAATTTGGGAGCCATGGTGCATTAACTTTAATATTTCTAAAAGAAAATCAAGCAAAGAGATAATGTCACAACACTCAAGAGACATACACTTTTTCTATACAAAAGACAGAAATTGTTTGGGAAACTGCTGGGATTGTGACATCTGGGTCTGTTCACTATGTCATGTTCTTCACTAGAATTTCTGAACTTTGCTATAATCTTAGAAGACCACACACATACAGTATATGCAGTTGGGCAATGCATGACTAGACATTATACGGTGCATACCTGTACTACAATAGGCTGCTGTCATCAACTACTGACATGAAACTGAAACTTGTAAAAAGAAGAAACGGATAATGAATTGTATCCTGTAAAAAGGTTTTGCATCATGTATAATGTTTCTCATGATTGTCAACAATCTTTTTTTTTTTATTAAAAAAAAGGGGTTTGTGTACAATAAACAAAAATCATCCAACGTATTACTAAAAGTAAATTGCAGACCACAAAAACAGTTGCAGGCTGTTTCATCCATTGTGGCAAAGCTGTGCGAGATGGAGTTTAAAGTTTTGAAAAATCACACAAAATTTACTCTGATATAACAAAAAGATAATATTTTGGCATTTGTGATTTTTTTTTTTACTTTAAAAAACATGCACAAAATATCCTTCAAATATTATATTATTATTATATATTATTTAGAATATTAGTTTGCAATATGCCTTGCTTCCTTGCTTCATTTGGAAGGGTGAAGGGGTGGGACTTATTCTAAACAATGTAAAAGTGGAGTTATCTTATTTTGCTTTAAAACTCTTCATAAACAGCATAACTCAATAAAAGATCAAAAGTGTATGTTTTGCTGTGAATAGTCATCTTGATTAGATGTCACTTTCTGAACTAATAGATGAGGAGACCATCCGAAGGTTCTGAGACCATCCGAAGGTTCTAAGAACGAGTTCCAGGTTCCAGCAAAGTGTCACATTGTGTGTGTGTGTGTGTGTGTGTGTGTGTGTGGGCACCAGCACATTGATTTAAATCTTGGAAGAGTTGCTGGTCCAATTCTTGCCCACAATACAATCTCTCTCTCTCTCTCTCTCTCTCTCTCTCTCTCTCTCTCTTGCACACACACACACAATCTCTCACTTCTGAACAGCTTTCTCTGTAACTGTAAACTATATATCCAGCATGAGTCGAAAGTGACCACATATCAATGCAATGCAGGCAACAGAATTGAGGACATGATGAAAGAAAATAGAAAATTATCATTTATTCATCTTATCTCCCTCCTCTACGGTACTTTAGCCCCCCATCCCCCCACCCCCCATCTCTCTCTCTCTCCTTGAACCAAACTGCATCTCATAAATTCAACTTTAAATTGAACATGACACTTTAATGCATGCCCTGGCTTATCTAAAGTTAATGTTAACATGACTTCATATTAGATTTGACTTCAAACATATATCTGCAGTTGATGTTTTCCAGGTGTATGTGTGCGTACGTGTGAGTGTGTGTGTGTGTGTGTGTTTGTGAGCAACGCAGAGAGTCGCACACAGAAGGCTGTGTTTGGTCTTGTCACCGTCTCTGGAGACCTGTTTGTGCTCAGAAGGTCGCTGACAGATACACTGTGCTTGATTAAAGAGCTTGTGTGCATGAGTTCTGGTCTGCGTGTTGGTTTGTGTGTATGTGTTTATCCATGACTTATTCTCTCCCCTAATCCTACATTATCATTCAAGTCTACATAAACTTAGAACTTATGATATTTTTTTTTATCTTTACTAATGGAAAAATTCTTTGACTAACAGCTTGTGTGCGTACGTATGAGCGTGTGTGTGTGTGTGTGTGTGTGTGTGTGTGTGAGACGCTGATCTTTGTCTCCACAACACCTGTTAGTCTCTGAAAGCCGAAGTAATAGCAGCTTTCACAACATTATGTTTACTACCTGTTGCATGTCCAACCCTTGGCATTTCCTTCCTCTCGTTTTCTCTGTCCCTCTCTCTCGCTGTGTCTCTCTCTCTGTCTCTCTCTCTCTCTCTCTCTTTGCGTGCTGTCCTTAAAGTAATTTTTCAGGAGAAGTCACTGAGAGGCCAAGTGAAACTCCAATGAATTATTAGCAAAAATGCCAGAAAGGGGCACAAAAGGAAAACGAGAGATAAGGTGCAGTAAAATGCTGAAAGAGAAAAACAGAGATTGAAAAAGAGAGCGAGACAGCAGCTGTTTAAATAGGTGTGTGTTTGACCTCGACCTGCCGAAATGATTTGAGCTGATTTATCATGGAACTAAAAGAAGAAGAAAAAAAACTGATTGTGTAGGAAACATTTACACAGTTTTACTATTTCTACTATTTCTACATAAAAATTATTATTTTTAAAAATCTCAGACACTGACTACAAAGGACATCTAGTGCGCAGTATTTATCCTCCTTCCCGTTGTGGCTTCTGCACGCCGTCTTATCTTGCAAGACCCACATCTGAGAGATGAAGGAAAAGTGTTTTAAACGTGTGAATCTTTTACCTTCTGCTTACCTACAGGCATATCACGTGCACTCGTCTTGTGGTCCAATCTCATGTGAAATTCCAGGCTGTATTCCCACCACTCGTCCAGTGTTCCTGGAAACAGGACCGTTTCCGTATCCGTTGAAACCTTGACCAAGATAAAGCGGTTACTTAAATAAAAAACGGTCTAATTGCACCCATCTGCATTAGGTTACCTGGTCTTTCCCCAACTACAGTACATCTAACAACACACACACACACACACACACACACACACACACACACACATTTCCCAGCATGGTCTCTTTGGTGCAAACATGTTTAATGATCAATCTACAGGGTGGGTGAAAATTAACTGTGCAATATTTAATGGCTATAGAACTGGTAGTATCACTGGAGCACCACCACATGTTGCTCTAATCATGCAGGAGATGTGTGGTTAGACCAGAATTTTCCAGGACGTTGGCTGTGATTTTTGTCTGTGGGGCTTCGCAATGGATGAGGACATCATCAGGACAAGGCCTCACACACTGGAGGACTTGGAGGCATGGATTCAGGAGGTTCTCAGCAATATCACAAAAGACTTCCTTGCCCTGGCCATTTGAGGAAACTGGTTGACACCACTGGTGCCTACGTTGAAATTTGCTTTTATTTTCCTATGTAATAAAGTACTTGTAAAAGTACTAATAAATTACTTTATTAACTATTTTAAATGACAGTTACTTTTTACACACCCTGTGCATTACTGTGTTCAATTGTGGTTTTAGGTTGAGGGTAGTGGTTGTATATAGGTAGTGGCTAGTATATATGGATACAGACACCAATTACTCTGGAATAAAATAAGGAGCTGGGCAATTCAACAGGAATATAAAGTGATAAACAGTCAGTTAAATTACATGCTTAGTTCAGTCAATCTACAGTTATAATTGTATAATCACAGTTATAATTGTTATATTCACATTAGGTCCCTGTGATCATTTCAGAGCCAGTTTTCTGAGTTGAGAAGGTGGTTTCTGGAATGATACAGCATACTTGGGCGCGAATGGAATCAAATATGGAAACAGTCGTACCTGAGAATGAAATTAGATTGCTGTTTAGACAGGACATCATCAGTGTGTGTGTGCAGCACACGTCGATCTGATCATCTGTCCTACACAGCCATAACTGATGAAGTAGGAAGTAGTGTCACTCGACATTTTACCTGAAAAATCAATAATATTCGGCATAGCACAAAAGTTAGCATTCATGTTCTCTTTTTCTCTTGTGTTAATGGCGGCTCACAAACCAAGTAGGTGTATCAGAGGATGTAAGTACGAAAGTGTGCCAGAGCACAGTGCACAAAAAACAATGTCAACGCTGGCCAGCTGGGAAGGTGGGGAGGGGGGCTGAGCATGGTACGAATCTATTGTGTAATCCCGGTATTTAAGCACTAAAATATGTCTTCACTATGTAAACTGTGCCTCCTTTTAGCTTATTAGTATTAGAACTTTACGTCACAGACCAAACAAGCAAAAGACAAATTAGCTCATGGCAAACTGGAAGCATGTTGAAAATACATTTCATTCCATTTAGGCATTTAGCAGGCAAAAAGCGGACAACTTTACTGCACATTTTGTACATGCTGTGCACTTTTTGTACAAGTGAAATCTCTTGTGGTTATGTTGTTATCTGAAACATGTAATATGCTTGTCAGGCAGTTTGCCTTTGGTAGTTAATAAAAGTAAAGGTATATGGAGGATCTGGCTTCAAGTCTTTGTGACACCTTGGTCTCCTAGACGTGTGCCAATTTGGCCTGTTTGGTGATCCAGATGGGTTCCCAACAGAGCTGCATCAGGTAAATGCCACTGGATGAACGACCTGGAGCATTATTTCCCACAGTTGGCTTGGAAGACATAGAAATCTGGGCTGACCTTCTCAGCTTTTTGCCATAATTAAATTAGTTTTGAGTCCTGATAGCATGCTGGTATTACCAAGGAACGGAACCAAAGTGAACAGGATGGAACAAAGACTATGATAAGTATCTTCATATGGGCCACTGGTTACTCTTCAGGCAAGCATCCATAGTGTGAACTATTGTGTAATATGTTCTCTTTTAGGTGTTAATGACCAGACAAACTGAACATCAGAGGTTTACTGGTTGAGATACTGTATGAGCCAGTGACTGACCACATGTGGAGTTGTGTTTATTCCTACAAGTATTGTCTGATCTCTTCTGGATCAAAGATCAGGATGTGGACGTGTAAAGACAAGCACCACCAAGTGATTGATGAACCAAGCTTGACACTGATGCTTTGTTGGATCATAAGACTTGCTGTGTGTTTCAATAAGGTCTACTTTGAAAACCGAGTGTCCTTTGAAGTTGCATTGATGTCAGGATCAGTGTAGAGACTAGAGAAGTGAAGTAATGATTGATCGCAAGACCTACAAGTATGTTAAACTAATTACACTACTGACCACAAAAATTAAAAAAGGTGCATTTACAGTATTTGCCGGTCAAGCTGTTGTATTCATAAAGATATATTGTGACAAAGGGAAAATGGATAATCGAACAGGATCACACCGGTTTCTTTTTTTTTTTTTTTTTTAGAACTGGCTTTCTTTTAAACAAATTTAAATAACAAAAAGTTATTGTCAGCTTAGGCAAGCCGCTCAGCTGGAACTGGAATGGCTGCTCCAGATGTGTTTGATTCTGGATAAACATCCAGGTAATGTGAATTATATACTTGCAGTATAATGAAACAGAAATATGTACAGTCAAGGCTTAGCTTAAACCATGTACTCTAAACAGCTTTAGTGTGAAGGGTGTACTTTAGGGAACCAAACTGCTGCCGAGTCATTTTTTTTAGTGCGTGTGATAGATGAGTGGTTCTATGCAATAACTACATATTACATCCGTAAATGTCGTTTCCAATTAGCAAATGTACAGTCAAAGTACATAATGTAAAACTCGTAGTTAATGTGGTTTGCTTGGCTTATTAATGTTTAGAGAGGAATTACAGTATGATCCATGGTTATTCTTCTAGGATCTAATGCTTGATCAGTGTGATGAAATTAGAAAACTTTAAGAGTTAATAGAGAAACAAGTAAAAAACAAACTCCGTAGCAACAGAGATGGTAAAACCAGCAGACACTGAAATACCTCATTATGCCGAAAGCTGATTATGGTTCATTACGTGATTAAAGTCCTCTCACATTCTCCTTCTTTTCTGTCTGTCATCAGCTCAGCCGATGTAAACCCCTCCTCTTAGGTGCTAAGCTGTTTTATACCTCCTTTTAAATTTAATGTCTCATCTACCCCAGCCTCTTTTCTGACTTTACTTGAAACGTATTCACCTCGATCTTGGCCGATCATCTCATATACTTTTTAACTCGATCGATTTCTTGCATTAGGCTTTCATTGGTCGATTCGCACCGGTGGATATCCGCCAAGCTTTTCTCATCGGACTTTATCTGACCTTCTTTAACTTTATAGATTTTCTCGTATTTTGGCCAGCAGTCATCAGCTTACCTCATCTTTTTTGTTTCAGCCCTCGTTTCAGACTTTCTCCATTCTTTGACGCATTAGTGAGGGATAAGTACTGCACAATGAATGAATGAAGCTTACTTGTTTATTGAAAGAAAGCTGTACAGCAGGCATCAAATATATGCATGTGAGTATGTGTGTGTGTGTGTGTGTGTGTGTGTGGACAAGTGACAATGTGTGTCCTCACTGCAGTCTATTATCACTATCAGTGATTTATAGAGCATGGGCAACTGTGTCATGTTGTCTCATGATTTCCGTTGCTCCGGCCATCTTGACAGTCCTACCTACGCCTCACGCTCCACAGGCGTCACCCTGCCTAGTACTTGTGCTGATTTCTGCAAATTCAGGCCTACCTAAGCTATAAACCGTCTTGACAGCCATAAAACAATATATAATTTTAATTAAATGCATGTGCGATGTGCCAGAGTTGATATCCCATCCTGTATCAACCAGAAATGGCTGTATGTAAAATGGGTGTTCAGTCTCAGATTTAAGACACTTAATCCTTCTTATTATTATTCTTATCTTAATATAATTAATTCTGTCTCCAAAGAATTAACCATATTAAAAATTAACCATGTTTAAAACAGTCTTGCTGTTTGTTTTGAACATCTAGTACTTTATCTTTTTTTTTTACATGTACTGTACTGTATATTACAAGACGGCATGGTGGCTCAGTCACCTCCAGAGTCCGGGTTCGATTTCCGCCTCAGGGTCTGTGTGCATGGAGTTTGCATGTTTACCCCGTGCTGGGTTTCCCAAATTGCCCACAGTGCGTGTGTGTGTGTGTGTGTGTGTGTGTGTGTGTGTGTGTGTGTGTGTGTGTGTGC
>JAOVVA010000032.1:8602683-8617639 GCA_028565275.1 Leiocassis micropogon | reverse complement strand
GAGTAAATGCTAGTCTGAGGTGAGTAAATGCTAGTCTGAGGTGGGTATACACTAGTCAGAAGTGAGTAAAAGTTAGAGGTGAGTAAATGCTAGTCAAAGGTGAGTTAATACTAGTCAAAAGTGAGTAAATGCTAGTCTGAGGTGAGTAAATGCTAGTCTGAGGTGGGTATACACTAGTCAGAAGTGAGTAAAAGTTAGAAGTGAGTAAATGCTAGTCAAAGGTGGGAAATGCTAGTCAGAGGTGAGTAAATGCTAGTCTGAGTTTGGTAAACACTAGTCAGAGGTAGGTAACACTAGAGGTGGCTTAGGAGACTTAAACATCATTTATGTGAATTTACTCCACAGGAAAAAAAATTAAAGAAACAAACTAATTGTTGTGCATACTGGTTACTTTATTTATTTTTTCTCTAAAATATTTTTATTTGTTTCTCATTTTAATTTGGTAACCAATATACAGCTACATGCGTGGGGTGTGTAAACCATTTCTAAGCAGTAAATATTTAAGGTGCATTGATTAAACTGACCTGTGCTGCAAAGGAGTGTCTGTGGTTTCTTTCTTTTTTCTTTCTCATAAAGTTTACAGCTGTTTTGCATCGTGTGTAACTGCTTTCCATTGATAACAACATTGAAAAATATGAAATCAACAGCATTCTGCTGAAATTCAAACAATTATTTTTTGTGAAACCTATATTATTTTTACATGGTGTGTGTGTGTGAGCGGGAGAAAGAGAGAGAGAGAATAGCTGCACATGTTCCTTAAGAATGCACTCAAATAAATGATTAACTCTGGGTTTGAATCGAAGCAGCTATTAAACACTCTTGGATGTGTAAAGAGGACAGCGTATCATATCAGACATGCAATAAGATGTACAGTAGGGGTGTTTTTGGAATGTGCAACAGACTGTCATAAGCGCTCACACACGCACACACGCACACATTTAAAATGTGTGGTGTCACTATGGTGCTACAGAGAGAACAACTGTCAGTGTTGGCAGAATGCTCCACCATACCACACACACACACACACATGAAAGTCAGAATCCAACCAGTTCAGCATCACAGGCCTGCATTGAGACAGAAAGAGATGCAGTCATTCACTTTAGTCCAGTCTCCACCCTGAGCAGCCTGCTGTCTAAGAAGGAGTGGCCCGAAGAGGGAGGGGTGAAAGTGTGAAAGGGAGGGAGGGAGAGAGGGAGAGAGAAAGAGAGCAGGAGCGCTCCGCAGTAGCAGGGACCGAGTCAGACGGTGCAGGAGCCAAAGTAGAGTGAGACGTGGCGACAGAGGAGTCTAACGCAGCCCATACATCAAGTGGTGCACAAAGAACTGAGGACTGAGAACAAACAAAAACAGATAGATTAGATATTACTATAAAGAAAAAAAAAAAAAAGAAGTGCAGTGTATGGGACCGTTCTGTTCTGGGACAGGGAGAAAGAACCAAGAAGGAACAATAAGACGTGTTTTCCAGAAGGACCCTTGGAATCCTGCACTTTTACACACTCCATCTCTGTCTTTCTCTTTCTCACACACAAACACAGTCCTAGAGCAGGAGATATCTATCTGTATTCGTCCCTGCAGCTCTAAAAGCGAGTGTGTGTGAGTGAGAGAGCCTGCCGTTCCCCTGGAGTCTACGGGACCATGGCACCTGTCAGAGACGCAGCAGCTCTTGGCTGAAGACACACACATACACTCACACTTAACACACACTCTGAGAGATTAGGAGTACAAAGGTGAGAGAGGATTTTTATTGGCTGTTCTTTCAAGCTGCAATGTGTACAAGTGTGTTTGTGTGTATGCAAGTTTGTTTATGTGTGAGATTTCATGAAGTAATAAGGAAAATCATCAAAAATAGAGAGTGAAGAGGAAAAATGTGGAACCATCTGTGCTCTTTTGGATGTTGAACAGGCACACACTTTCCTCTTACTTTTATTCTGTATTTCGTCTGACTCACACACACACTTACTGTGTACTTTCTGCACATGTTCCATCTCTGGCCATAATTTATTTTTATTTTTATTAGTTATTATCTTTATACCTTGCATATTTATGTGATATGTGATAGTAATTTGAGTGTATAATGTGTGTGTGTGTGTGTTTACAGTATGTGTAAAACATCTCTCTTGTTTATCCTATGTTTTTAAACCTAGTGCAATGATGTTCAATTAATCTGGGACATGAACACATTGACCATGTGGATGTGTTAGAGCGAAAGAGGGATAGAGTGAGAAGTGTGTGTATAAGTCAGTGTGTGTGGGGAAATATAGCAAGCAGTAAATCTGGGATCTCTGTCAAGTTGTTTTGTCTGAAATGTTTACTCTCATCTGCCAGGCTGAAATATCGACTTTTCTAATGCGGCAAAAGGAGGGAAAAAAAAAAGAACGAAAAATCGTTCACATGTCCATGCAAAAAGCAAAAGGCTGTCATCATCAAGATTTGATGAGATTTGGCTTTTTTTTTCATCCTGAAGCATGAATGATTACTGATATGTGGAGCTGCATTCCCAGAGCCATGAATTCCTCCTAGCAGAGCCGTGGTTAAAAAGTTTTCTACAGCAACACCACTAGTTTTGGCAGTAAACTCAAACTAAAGGCTTGTACATTTTTTTGACGCAGTTGTTTCTATAGTAACTAAATCTTTTGCAGGGACAGTTATAATGAATATTTACATATATAAGTTATTTAAAATTAGAGTGGTTAATGATAGAGCTATATGATATGGTCAAGCTTTATTGAAGGAGTCTCAGGATTGTAGTCACAGGAGAGTCTTCATGAAAAAGTATGTGTTTATTAACTTCAAGAAAAAGAACAAATAAAATAATAGTGAATGAAGGATTGTTTATAGCTGTTATAGTGTAAGTGACAACAGATACTGATATGTCTCCACAATATTAAATGTAACTTTTACTTTAAATAACGGTTAAAGTGTGATGACTCATTTGTTAATTTCTTAACGGTGCTTTTACATCAGGTGCTCAGACACAGATGTGAATTAGTGCGTTTTATATTAGGCACGATTGATTTCTACATTGCCCAGGTGCAATTGGTTCACCTCCCCACTCCCCTGCTGGTCTAGCATTCACATTTTTTGTACTCCGCTCTCTCATACACTTGCGTATTCACACCCTCCGATACAGCGGGTGGCAATGTGCACCTACTTGGTTTGTGAGCCGACATTAAACACTAAACAATTAAACACGAAAAACATGTGCCTTCCTACTTTATCAGCAACGGCTGAGTAGGTCAAAGGATGAGACTGGCACGTGTTACATGCACACACAGATATTGGAGGAGACCGATGGCATTAATGGCATCATGTATAAACAACGATCTCCTTCCATGCTCAGGTACGATTGGCTTCCATATCTGATTCGATCCATGCCGAAGTTTGCTGTACTGTGCCTGAGACCACTTTTTCAAAGTGGGTTCGGGTACGGTTCCTTAACCTAGAACGATTGTGTTCTCACTGATCAAAATGAAACAGACTTTGGGGTCAAGTGTTGTCAGAAATGATCCCAGGGCCCTAATGTGAAAACGGCCTAAATTTGACCCAGAATACTGATATGTTTGACACTCCGGCACTACTGTGCACCGGGAATGGACTCCCCTTGGGTGCTTTCACATTGGGCACGATTGATTCGTACAGTACAGTGCCTGGGAACAATTGTTCTCCACTCGCCTCACACATGCTGGTAAGCTTTCACATCCGTAATTTTGTTTTGAACCTGAGTACACTTGTGTATTTACACTCTCTCCAACTCTGCACGTGGCAGTATGCACCTAGTTGCTTTGCAAGCCATGAAAAAACACAAAGAGGAGAAGAGTACAAGGAAGACAAGCTTCACACTGCGCCTAACATTATTACATAAAAGTGACCATCTCATGAGCCTTCCTACTTCATCAGCTATGGTGGTGTACTGTAGTAGTAAGTTTGAGCTTGACATGTGCTGTGCACACAGAATAGACAGATAGCACTGATGGCATCACATACGAAACAGTGGTCGATTTCCTCTTTCAGGGACTGTATACTGCCATCTTATGTGCTGGAGAGTGTTGATACGCAAGTGGTTAAGTCAGTGGACTAGTGATTGGAAGGTCCCAGATTTAAACCCCAAAACCAAGTTGCCATTGTTGGGCCCTTGAGCAAGGCCCTCAACTGCTCAGAAGTATAATGAGTCAACAGTGTAAGTCACTCTGGATAAGGGCGTCTGCCAAATGCCGGAATGTAAATGTACAGTACTGTAAGTGTCCTCAGGAACTGAACAATATTACGTATCAAACAAATATGAGTAAAACATAAGTCTTGTTAGTAATTGATTGTATGTCCTTCAGAAAGTATGGTCCAAAAAACAAGTGACTACCTCTTCAAATTTTCACACTGACCTTAGGCTTCACTTATAAACCTATATATTTATACTTTATTTATAATTTCTTTTCATAGCACAGACAAAAAACATTAAATTGATCTGGGTTGACTTCCTATCTACTACAGATGTGGCTGGTAGATTGAAAACAAAAAGAAGCTGGACTATTTCTTTAACACACACACTCTAACACAGAGGTCGTTGGCTGGAACACTATGACTTTGTCCTCTCAGTTTCTTCACTTAAAAAACATGACATTCTTTGACTGACTATAAACACAGCTGACTGTGTGCGCTTAATTAGTATTGCGCGGGCTGGATAGTATGAACCGGGTGATGGTGCACGCCCGGATGTGTGTTTAGGTCTGTGCGTGTGTGTTTGGAGGCATGTTTATGCGTAATTCTAAACGCTAAAATAACTTAGTTAAGCTAAATGCAGAGTAGGAACAAAAGCTTAGTGTGTGTGTGTGTGTGTGTGATGGGAGAGAAGCAGCAGGGCTGGGTGTGTGCTCCTGACTCGATGTTACTTTCTGTAATCATTAAGCTCTTTTTACTCATCATTAGTGTTAATTATTGTTTGGAGTGCTTTATAATGAGCGCTAATTGATATAAAGACGGCCTTACTTTTAAAGACGGTTCATTAAGGATGCCATAGCTGCAGAAGTTCTTGTATTGTGTGTGTGTGTGTGTGTGTGTGTGTGTTGGAGCTAAGCATCACCCTTGTACTTTTTCCTTTTATCTTCACAGCAGGGCCATTGCCAGGGTCATCACTTTGTTCTCCCAAAATCAGTGCAGTGCTTAAAGGAGATTAATAGAAGTCGTCAGGCTGGTGGACTCTATGTGTGTGTGTGTGTGTGTGTGTGTTTTCTCCATTGAGCTACAGTTAGTGGTTAAAAACGGTCACTCTGAGCTTTTGGAACAGAGATTGCTGGTACAGCTGCAAAGCACATGATGGACACAAACACACACACACACACACACGCACACACACACGCACAGGTTTCTGGATTGTCATTCAGTGGCTCTGTCTGATTTTTCCACACACGAATACACAGTGACCCCCTACATCCTACGACATTTTCTCTTCTCTTCTCCTCTCCTCTCTACTCTTCTCATCTCTTCTTATTTTTCCCGAGTTGGGATGGAGGAAAAAGGGAATTGTAAGGGCACAAAGAAAGAAAGATAGAAAGAAAGAAAGAAAATGGAATGGATGTAAAGGAAAAGAGGGAGGGAGCGGATGGCTTTTAGTCGGGTGCCTCAGCCGGCATGGGTCGTTAATTGAGCTGATCCCAAAGGGGGGTATCAGACCCCAGATTAATTTGGCTCCCCTTTATCTCTCTCACACACACACACACACGCACACACACACACACACACACACACACTATATCAATCTCTCAGACCTCAGGAGCACTTAGTGCTGTCTGATACCCAACTGTTACAGAGAAAAATGGTTCTGATGGCAAATCTGTGTGTGTGTGTGTGTGTGTGTGTGTGTGTTTAAATATTTAATTTACTACAAGTGTTTCCTGTTCTTTTTTGACACTTATAATGTATGAGTAATTAAAAAAGCTGATAAAGATTTTCTTCACAGGTCCATCGTGGAAGAATTGTAAAATCATTATTCAGAACTTTCCCCCCTGTTTCTTTAATCCATGGTGTATTTGAGTTTTTAATTCAAAATGCACATTCTGGTACATTTTTTTGTAGAATGCTATATGAGCCCTGAGACCAGTGGCTCCCTGAGCTGTTTTTGGGAGTGATCTGTAGTGTTCATCTAATCATTTGTCCTCTATAAGGCTGCTTTAACACAAGGGACTTGGGCACGGAGTGCGAGTACACTTGACCGCAAAGTCTTGTATGTTTGACTATTGTGACCACCCTGCACTGTTCCTAGGCATGGATCAGATCGGTCACGATATTCTGTGTCCTCAGGCATAGTTCGAATCATGTATAAAAGCGTACCAGGGTTTAGAATGTGACCTTATAAAAGGTTAACTGACAGATCACAAATCAACAATGTCCATACTGCCACCTGCTGTATCAGAGAGTGTAGATGTGCAAGTGCAGACGCATAGCACGGAACCCATAGCCCTATGCATAGGGAGTTTTTACATTAGGGCCTTGGGATCGTTTCCAATAACACTTGACCCTAAAGTCTGGTTTATTTTGATCAGTGAGAACACAATCGTTCTGTGCTCGGGAACCGCTTAAAGAGCGGGCACGAATCGACTCAAATATGGAACCAATTGTACCTGGGAATGGAAATAGATAACTGTTTATCATCAGTGCCATCTGTCTCCTCCAAATACGCCAATCTTATCCATTGACCTACACAGCCATGGCTAATAAAGTAGAAAGGCACGCAAGAGCATTAACCTTGATATTGTTCCTGAGATAATATTAGGCATAGCTCGAAAGTTATCATCCTTGTTCTCTTCTTCTCTTGTGCCACCTGCTGTATTGGAGAATAGCAAGTGTACCCGAGAACTGGTAACAAAAACAATGTGAATGCTGGTCAACGGGAAAGGGAGGAGGAAGGAAGGAATCGTCCCCGAGTGCGGTACAAATTAATTAATCCTAATGTAAAGACACCCATAAGCAGTCTCAATGAACCCTCTCACCATTAGGGTCCTAGGTAGACAGTCCCACTTTTCCCCCCAAAGTACACAACTACACTTCCCCCTGAGCAAGTCTACTTGGGTATGAAACAATATTACTAATGTGAAAGCTGACCAGTTGGGCAGAGGGGACAATATAAAATAACAATCAAACAAAGTCAGCCACTTTCTGAAGCAATCATGCCTTGTGTGAAAGCACTATAAATGGACAGCCAAATGAAGTGATAGAAGAGGGATAAAACACCCTAGGACATGGTGTTACAGGACACCAACTTTGCTTGGTAATATTAATTTATGCTTCATTTTGGGATGCAGGACACCACCTGGTTGTTAATTACTTAACCCAGAGCACCATGCCATATTGTGCATGATTCCCTACACAGCATACAACTTTGAATACAAAGTAAATAGCCATACTTATGCAAGGTAAAAAGTGTAAAAACACAGTGTTCTGGGTTTTACTTTACCTGGAACATAAAGTAGAATGGTTCACATCAGGAGTTCTCATATTCTGTCTTGCAATTTGTCACATTACTTCCTGTTTCTACTTTTGTGATTCTGGGGAAAATGTAGCTGAAATGTAAAACCAGACTTTCATAGGAATGGTACACTGTACTTAGCTGACCTTTGTGGCACGAGCGCTTACAGTGACAACATCATTCAAGAATCCCTATATCTTTTCTTCTCATACAAGACCCACTTCGATGTTCTTGGGTATTCCTGTGTGGCCCAATTCGTGCAGCCCTTTGAGAAGGCTTAGCAAAGAAAAAAATAAATAAATGGGAAACGGAAAACCTTACCATTATGCAAACCTGCCAACACAAAAGGTACTTATACACTTGTACAATGAGTCCACAGTTCCAAAGGAATGCAGGAACTTCTGAGAGTATGATCATGCAATCCTGTGATTATTAGCCCCGCCCCTAAGCAATCAAACAAACTTGTGATTATTAGCCCTGTCCGTAAGCAATCCCACAATTGCAGTGACTTGCGTATACTCAGAGAATGCCCTCAGGAGTATTTCCACAATAGAAACTAGGGATTATTTCTGTTTCTGGGATGTTGTTCCTAGAACATTTTATTAAATTCCTGCTAAAGAGAAAGTACTTTTCTGTGGATCAGAAACTGTTAGGGTGGAGTTTTACATGCAGAGTATCATTGATTAGTCAAACTTGCAATTACAAGTGATTACAAGCGCTTGCTTTTACATAATATGCTAACGTAATGTTTCAAAAGTCTGCATTTTTATACCAACTTTTCCACAAACTTTACATATGCTTGAAAATACCCTTATGTTCCGTGTGTTTGTTTAATAAGTTTTTATATCATATTTATGCAACAAAGAAAAGCAACTTCAAAATCAGCCTATTCTATTTCCTGTTTCTTTTCCGTTATCCTAAAATTATATAACCGCTGCTTAATTTTCCATACTTCTGTTCTTTTTATGAGAAATTCATCCAAAAACAGTTTAATTCTTGTCCAAAGTTGTCGCAGAATTCTTGCACTTCTCAGAAGTTGCTGGATCTGTGGACGAAAGATGTTGGTAGTCATTTGAATGAAAATATCATCTACTGGGTTCCAGCTGTTTGGACTTGAGATTCGAATCGGCGTCCATTATAACTGACCGTGTTTTTTCTTCTACATTTTGTATGCCCTCATAAAGACTCCAGCATGAAGCCACAATGGTTGCTTATAGATCCTGATCCTGATCCTACAATGCAGCTAGTGTGCATTTGAATTTGAACAGCCGACTCTTAAGCTCACCCGGGTGTCAATCGAAGTCAAGGTCACTCCTTTCAATAGGGGTATTTTTGTTTAGTGGTCAACTTTTGTCCTTACTTCCTGGGAAAAGTGCTGAGGATGTGTTGGGAAACATGGACTGTAAAGTTTGAAGAGTGTTTAAGTCAAACTGGGACTTTTGATTGTCCAGAATAACAGTTGTGAGAGTAAAAACTACCAGTATTTCTCCATATAATCCCCTGCTACACTGATCTACTTTTCTCAGCGTTTCACTAGTGCTTGAATGCAATTAAAGTCATCTCAGTATCCCCGAACCGTAGTTAGACTGCCTGAAACACTGGCTTCCCAGGAACTCCTTTAATGGCCCAAACATGTGGAAATCTCTTGGAGTAAGGCCAGGACTGTACGCGGCACCTCGACCAGGATCATATCTTAGGGACATCTTTTGGCCTTCTTTATTGTAATGTTTGCCCCATTCAAATGTTTCTTATCACCAAACTGTGCTTGAAGTGCTTGAAGTAAATGTCAATTGGTTTTACGTCCCCATTTGTAAAAAAAATTCATCACAAGTCCTGGTTTCACTTGAACACCCCTCACCTATATAACCATAAAATGACTTACTGATTAAATTACATATTTCTAGGTTGTGATAAGTTTGCCCAAACTCACAGAGTACCATCAGATGTAGCAACTCTACGTTTTTGAGATCTGCTCACAGCTGTTTAGACAAGTGGTGCAATGCGGTTCCAGGTGCGATGTAGCTGTAGGGTATTCAGTTCTCTTTGTATAGCAAGTGGCCACTTGTGTGAACATCACGGGAACTGCGGTGAGCTAGAAGTAGGCATGTGCTGGTACTGTTTCCATATAATTGCTAAAATATTATTACTCAGTGTGAGTGACAGTGCTTTTATCAAACCTTTCATGTGGTGAACAGAATTCTGGAAAGTCCTTCTATGTAAAAAACAAACAAACAAAAAGGAACGCATTAGACTTCTGAATTTATACATACAGTATGTATGAAGTCACATGGGGAGTGGGAAGATATAGACATTGATCTATCTATCTAAGATCAGGGTTGGTCGATTGATAAAGATAAATTATCCCAAGATGGTTCCCTGTGATGGTATGGTGTAAAGGATGTACTGTATCCTCACCTCAGGGCTAGCATTACTGGGACAGACTGTGCAGCCACCGTAACCCTGACCATGATATACTGTAGGATGCAGCTGGGCACTTTACTCTCTCTCTCTCTCTCTCTCTCTCTCTCTCTCTCTCTCTCTCTCTCGCTCTCTCTTTACCTTATCTCTTTGCACATCAACACTTTTGTACTCAATTTCATTGATCTTAGGATAATAAGGGTATTCTAAAACTCTTCATCTATCCCATGGGTAAAAAAAAAAATCCCAGAATGCTTCCAGGTAGACACCCCGAGACACCTCTCAGCCTTAGCCAATCAGCATTCACCAGTTAAAGATCTAAGGTTCCATTATGAAGAATTCATCAGTGGCTTTTTGGCAGGTCTGGGACTTGAACTCACAATCCTGTGCACGGAAAGGTAACTGCTGATCGGCCTCTGCACCAAAACTTACGTGTAAACTGCTGAATCACCTTCTTCACTTAAACTCCCTTCTCTCCGTGGTAAACATGTGAAGTTATTTTATGAGTCAGGTGATTCACTCCCATTCGGTTAGGTGATATGCTATATTGCAAATATTCCACGGAAGTTGTGAGTGATTAGCACTTGCACTCCTCTCAGTACGCACCAGGAGAGCCAGTCTCTGAATTAAAGCTCCGGTCCAGAATCTCTGCATCGGCCAGAACTGCAAACTACAGCAGATTATGCTTTTGAACTGGAACGCACTATTTGAACAGAGTATATACCCTGTGTGTGTGTGTGTGTGTGTGTGTGTGTGTGTGTGTGTGCTTTACTAGCCTTGACCTAGCTAGTAAAGAGCTGCACTAGAGGTGTCTGTGGTCAGTAACTTCATGCATGCATGTGTGTGTCTGTATGTGAGTATTACAGTTCTAGAGAGTCAGAAAGCATGAGAAAGGATTGAGGGAAAGATGTTTGATAAGGAAAGATTCGAAGAGAGAAAGAGAGCATGTTGCTTTTGGAGCTGATCTAAAAGACACTGTGTATGTGTGTGTAGACTATGATCCTTGTCATAGCCTTTTATAGTACTCTCTTTCTGTCTCTCTCATACACACACACACACACATACACACACGCACACACACAAACTGCATTGTGGGTAGCATGAGTTAATGCGATAAACATGCTCATTTACATGTGAATGTGACAAATAGATGCAGTACACATATATACTTCTTGAGTGTGTGTGTGTGTTGTGTAAATCACAGTGAGTGTGTTTAGGTATTGTTATTACAAAATCTTACAGAGAACCACTGTGTGTGTGTGTGTGTGTGTGTGTGTGTGTGTGTGTGAGAGAGAGAGAGAGAGTTGCTCAGTGAATGTTTGTTTACTGGCAAGCCTCTATAAAGGAGCAGTTTCATTAAGCATGATGCACACCCCTGTGTGCGTGTGTGTGTGTGCATGTGTGTGTGTGTGTGTGTGTACAGTATGTGTGTGTTTGCTGGTATAGGAGTGTTCCTTACTGTGTACCATATATAAGAAGCTAAGGGCGGAGATAACTAAACAGTGTTAATGAAAAAGTGTGTGTGTGTGTGTGTGTGTGTGTGTGTGTGTGTGTGTGTGTGTGTGTGTGTGTGTGTACTAAATAGTTTAACTTCATGCATATTTATGTGTGACCCACTGTGTGTTTATATGGCTGCTTTAGAGATTTGATTAATTTACAGAGAAGACAAAGTGATGTGTATGTGTGTGTGTGTGTGTGTGAGAGAGAGAGAGAGAGAGTGAGAGAGAAACAGAGGAAGAATGAGAGTGATCTCTATTTAGAATTGAATGAGTGATGTGTTGTAGAAAAAGATTAATCACCTCACACTAAAAATAGATGAGACGGTCCAATTGTAAAGTCAGTTAATAAATACACACAATTGTTTTCCTTCCTTGGTCAGGGCTGTGCTCTTTAAGTCTATTTGACACGGGTCCGTATACATCATTAGACACCTAATTCTGAGTGTGTGCAGGACTGAAATCAGTTACAGAGAAAGAAAGAGACATTTTTGCCTATTTAATGATATTTGAAGTGATGTAAATATACAGTATATACTGTCAGTCGGGAGGTTTTGAACGCTCTTTATTATCGTTATTTACTTAAAACATAACCCCTTCAACACTGACACTGCATCAGTGTTTAATAAGTGATAATTTAGCATGTACAGTAATTATTCACCAGTTAAAGCAGTGCTTGGTGGCATGGTGGCTTAGTGGTCAGCACTTTCGCCATGGACCTCCAGGGTCCGGGTGTGATTCCCGCCTCGAGATCTGAGTGCCTGGAGTTTACATGTTCTACCTGGCTTTATGGGTTTCCTCCGGGTACTCCGGTATTCTCCCAGAGTCCAAAGATATGCAGATTAGGCTAATTGGCATTAAAAGATTGGCAGTGAATAAGCATGTGTGAATGTTGACCGGAGGTCCTACCACAGTCGTAAAAATGTGAATAAGTACAATTGTCACTGAAATTATTACCTGAAAGACAAAGAAGTCGCCACTGGCTTATATGGTGCCTAGTTGGACGCCAGAGGTTCCTACATGGATGGATGGAAAGCAGTTCCTAATTACAAAGATTAAAGTCTCACACTTTTTTTTTTATTAATGAAAAAAAGAAAAAAAAAGTTATTTAACTGGACACACCTTTCCACAAGTGCTAATATTCAGTATAATAGCACTTGTCCATTTACCATTTTATATCACTGTGTGTTTGCTGCATACACAATTTTTTTTTAATTAGTTTAGCACTTTTATTTAAAAGCAGTGTTACACTGGCTAAGATTATCTGTGACCAAATCATAGCCATGTTCAATACAACACTAATGTTGCCTATACCAAAACAACAACAATGACAAAAAAAAACAAAACGTAGGACTTTATAGGAAACACTTGGGTATTTTTAATTTATGACTTTACTTAAGCACTATTTTGGAATTGTTACTCAAGTTTTATCAAAATTATCATTCTTTTTTTTCTTTTGAAAAGTCCAACTGATTTATACAGTATATGAGGTAGCTCATTTGCTAGTTACTTCAGCTACCGTATATAGTTATTTCTTGCAAATTAGATTGATAAATTATCTAGCTGGTTACGTTTTGTTAATTTTTTTTGTATATTAGCTAGATAGATGTATTCTCTAAATTAGTTTGGTAAATTATCTAACTAGCTAGCTAATTTACCAAACTAATTTAAAAACAAAACTAATTAAAACCTTTTTTTTTTGTACTACAGGTTGGTAAATTAGTGAGATTGTTAGGGTATGTAAATAAAATATAGTTTATTAGCTAGGTAGTTATCTTTTGCAAATTAGTTAGGTAAATTAGCTAGCTAGTTACTTCTTGCTTTTGTTGTTAATGTGAATCAGCATTTTTTCCAAAATTGTTATTAAACATAACATAAAAACATCCAGCAAGCCACATTCTTGGATTTTCTCCTGAGTTAAGAGAATATATTCCTCATTTTGATGGATGGTTTAGTGAACTAGCTAGTTCAGCAAGTCTTGAGCTACCCCTCATTTCTTCATATTTTGCTTCCAAAGAGTCAGACTTTCTTGTATTTTTAATGTAGTCTTGAGGAATAGTGCCCCAGGCTTCCTCAAGGGCTTTTTGGCTCTAATTTTTGGCAAGTTTTTGGCTTGGTTTTGGCAGGATTTTCAGTCCACTCCCTGTACCTGACCAGTTTCTGAGGAATGTTGTTTGTTTGTAGGATTTTTTCTCTGTACTTGTTGCAGCATTGCTTTTCATCATTACACTATTTTAAACCTTTCTTCTAAAAAGTTGTGAAAAAGACACAAGTTTTTAGCAAATTTGTAACATTGTAACAATCCAATTGGTATGGAAAATAACACATGTTGTGATTATGGATGGGGCTACTGCTCATATCGGTTCATACAATCATTCAAGAATAAATAATTTTTAAAAAATCAGCGGCACTGTGCGTGTTTGTTCACCTTCTTACAAAATCTGTTGAACACCAGGTTCAAGTAAAGAGAGAAAAAGGGGAGAGAAAGAAAAGGAAAGAAAGTAAGTAAGAGAGAGACACATTAAAAAGGCATTAAGGATTGTGGGTAATGGAGCAGGGCAGTTGGTTGGATTAGATAATGCTCATCATAGTGATGATGTGTGTGTGTGTGTGTGTGTGTGTGGGGGGGGGGGGGGGGGTGCGGGGGGGGGGGGGGGGTGGGGGGTATCCAAGCATCTCTTGTTGAGCATCCAAGTATATGTACATTTAATTGATTGTGTGTGTGTGTGTGTGTGTGTGTGTGTGTGTGTGTGTGTGTGCATTTGCTCCTTCTGACTAGTATCCTCTGATATCTCTCCACGCTCTGAAAGGAAAAAGTGTGTATGCAGCAGGCACTCTGTAAATAATAAAAGATGCTAGAGGAGATTGGACATGGAGCGCTTCTGTGTGCATGCAAGTGCGTGTGTGTGTGTGTGTCTGTGTGTGTGTGTGCGTGCACATGCATGTGTCTGTACGTTGTGGTATCTGGATGAGAAGAGACAGGGCTATCTGGAGTCTTCGCTCTAGTAACCCATAACGAGAGGAACTGCCTGTCAGAACGTGTGTGTGTGTGTGTGTGTGTGTGTGTGTGTGTGTGTATGTTGTGTGTGTAAGAGAGATATAGAGAGAGCGAGAGAGAGAGAGAGAGAGATAAAAAGAGAACATCAAAGCAAATCATTCAAACCCAAGTTAATTTTGTACAAGTAAAATGACACTGATCTTAGCTTTAAATTTGCATAGTGAAAGTGATATCCAGACTGATTATGTAATGTCAAGTGGTCATGTATCCTTTGTGTGTGTGTGTGTGTGTGTGTGTGTGTGTGTGTGTGTGTGGTATCGAGTGTCTGTCACTAAAAATCAGCCTCGCTCTAACTAGTGCCACCCTGGGGCGCTTCAGTAATCCAATACCTGTCAATCTTTATTTTACTCTCTCCTCCTGAATTCCTTACACACCTGAATCTGTATACACCCTTAATGGGCAATCGCCCCAGGGCACCTCTAAGCAAGAAGTGGGTAAGTCAGGCTGTATATATGTGTGTGTGTGTGTGTGTGTGTGTGTGTGTGTGTGTGTGTGTGTGTGTGTGTGTGCGTGTGTGTGTGTGTGTGT
>JAOVVA010000032.1:8573261-8588261 GCA_028565275.1 Leiocassis micropogon | reverse complement strand
AACCTGTTCCTTAAAGTTTAAAAGATATAGCCTCGAGGCAACAACGTTACTGACAAGCATCTCTAGCTTTAATCTCCAGGTTAGTAGAGTGTGTCTGGAATGTATTAGCAATAGGGTTTGGATATCAGATGTCTCCATATTTACTATACATGCCTCCTATACACAGCGTAACATTTAGAACTGTTTAATATTTGCAAAGAATGCATATTGGAAATTGTTCACATGTTAGTGTGGGATCCAAATGGAAGGCAATTCTTTGATGCCTTTTTGCTTATGCTGTGTTATGCAACAGTTAGTTATGACAGAGTGATCTGATTGGACAAGTGCTGATTTAGAGCATACTTTACGTCACAGGTGTTCTAACAGTCTTTATTTGCACCCTCGGTTGCCAGCATGGGTGAAAGTAGGTCGGTACATATACGGAAAGTTGGTACGGTAGGTCGGAAAGAGGGAAGAGTAGATGCCTGCCAAAACCCACATTCAAAGAACAAAGAATTGTGCACACTACCTAGTGCACTAGCATTCTATTTAATAGTATTTCAACTTACTAGATTTCCAGGAATGTCCACCACCTTCATGGTTTATTCTATTCAACTTTGGATACATCATACCAGTAAGAATTTAAAACTGTGCTAAAAGTTCCTACAGCAGCACTCCCTTTTATGTGATATTGCGTAATTCTCAACTAGTGTCTTAACAAAGCGGTGATTCCATCCATATGAAGATGAGGAGTAAGTTTGAGATCAAGTGTTTTTTTTGATGTTGCAAAAAGGCCAAGATGCTAATTTATCATAACCTTGAAAATATCACCGGGGAACATGAAAATAATATGGTAAACACCATGTCTAAATAAGCAATATTTGCTTTCTATACAAATTTTAGATTTTGTCAATAATATTTCGGGTGATATAGATGTGAATTTTGTGTGATTTTTCAAAACACTATAAATCCATGCTGCACAGGTTTATCACAATGGATAAATCAGACTTCAGTTGTGTCTGTCGTCATTTAAGTATGCAATTTTATATTTCTTGTTGCACAAAAACAGCTTTTTTATTACAAAAAAACTTTTAAAATCATGAGATATGTTAGAAACAATCCAAAACAATCCCCTTCAGTTTACAGCATTGTCAGGCACTTTGTAGTACAGGAGGTATCTTTGCTTCACTGATCATGTGACAGCAAGACGTGACGCGATTGGCTTATCACAACTTATCGTCTTTCTCCTAGAAATCGAGGCCATAACATGTCGTGCTTTGCTTAAAACATGGAAGTTTAAAGCTCCTTAAAATAAGATTAGATAACAGATTTCGAATTAACCATTTTGTTACAGACAACCTTGTGTGTTAGATAATAATAATTTGCCAAAATTTGCCAATTGTGCTGCCTAAAACTGATGTTGTTGAACATCCACAAGACAAGCAAAAGTCATCACACCAGCAAATAAATGTTTTTCTTTGTTAAACAATAGAATTAGTAGAAAAAGGGTTCTTAATTAGTCTTATCAGTCTGCCATACAACTCTTACGTGTTACTATAGAAACATTAGAGATGGAGGATGCTTAGAATGATCACAACATAGAGAGAGAGAGAGAGAAAGAGAGAGAGAGAGAGAGAGACATCAAATTTTGAGTTTTACTTTTGACAGACTTTTCATCCCTCTCTCCATTCCTGGGACTCCTGTCCCATGAATGTGTCCCCCTGCCTCTCTAGGAGCAAAAGCCTCTGGTCTCCTGCTGTCTTTCGTCTTTTCTCCCTCCCTGTGTGAGTGTAGACCCTGCTTCTCAGCTTTTTTCTCTCTCCATTCTTTCTTTTCTGCTCCACTCTGTGGCGAGAGTCTCGGCCTGCTGGGAGGAGGCCAGACGAGCTGCTCAGGAACAATCGCCTCTTTTCTCATCCACTCGCTCTCCTTCAGGCTCTCGCTCTTTCTCTCCCCTGGCCTCTTGCTCTCTATGCTTTCACGACCCATGCTTTCACATGTCGCTGTGCTTAACCCAAAGAGACTTATGACACAGTAATTACCCCTCTGTGTCTCTCTCACTATCTCGGTTCACATCTGTTCAAAATTTGATTTATGAGTCTGGGTGATTTTTGAAAGCATTTGCAACCAGCCAATGCAACTCTAATAATAAATATACATACTGGAATAACATAAACCACTGTCTAACACTCTTTCTCAATCTGTCTCACTCTTATCATCTTAATTATCTAGTACATGGTTAGAGCTTACATGGGCTTCATATTGATATATTATCAGGTCATGTATTTTAGTCTGTTTGGTCAGTGGTATAAGATACTAGTTTATTATAACCCTAAAAGTGTCACTGGGAAACGAATGTGTCTATAGCAATATTAATTTTAAAAAATATCTTTTTCTTTTACAGCAATGATAGATCTCACAAAATATGCCAATGTATTTTTTAATTTCCTTTTTACCACATCTGTAGCATCTGACCAAAAACCAGTGTCAAAGCTCATTTGAAATTAGTTTTTTTTTTATTCTGAGAAAAAAAAAAACTTGGTTGGTTTCCTCCAGGTACTCTGGTTTCCTCCCACAGTCCAAAGACATGCAGATTAGGCTAATTGGCGTTCCCAATTTGTCACCCTGGCACCCTGGGTGTATCCCACCTCATGTGGTGTGTGAGTGAATTCTTGAATATAATTAGTCAGAAGGCATTGATTATTTTCTATTACAAGCAGCTTGGACATTTTTACCGTCTATAAGTCAAATCTCTGGTTTATACTTATGTGCTTATTAACTGGCTGGGCAAAAAAAAATCACACAATTTAAGATTTCATTTGACCACCATTTTGTCCTGAAATATGCCCCATGTCATCAGGGAGGAAACATGCATAGATGTGATAACCTCGTCATTCAGTACATTAAGGTTGTCAGCTGACTTCATTTTTTTTTTGCCACATAACGTTGCTGAGTCCTGACCAACTGAATCAACCCCAGGTCATAACACTGCATCCAGAAGTTCCTATGTTGTACTTTTTAAAATTATTTTGTAATAAATTTTTATTATTCAAGTTTGTCTTTGTGGTGTGTTCTCTCAGTGTTGTTCGCTCCCTTATACTGGTGAAAAAGGGGTTTAGTTGTATGAGTTTTAAATTAAATGAATTTTTTTTTTTGTGTGTGTGTGTGTGTGTGTGTGTGTGTGTGTGTGTGTGTGTGTGTAGGTGAGCGGTGCTTTGGAGTTGGCATTAATGAAGACATATTGTAAGGCAATGGCACAGGGTTTAAGGAAGTGTGAAGGACAGAGGGATGCACTCGTTTTTCTTTTCATTCCTGCCAGGACTGGGATGGATCATGTCTACCCAAGCACACCTGCCTTTCTCTCTCTTGAATCTATGTGTGTGTGTGTGTACATGTGTGTGTGTGTGTGTATACGCACATGTTTCATATGGGACAACACACCCAGATCCTAGCATTCTGTCATAGAGTGGTTTATTTGGTGTGTGTGTGTGTGTGTGTGTGTGTATGTGTGTGCATTATTTATTAAATAGTGTGTGCACCTAATAATTGTGAAACCACACTTGACTCAGAGGGATACTGAGATAGAGTAGAGAGAGACTGTGTATGTGTGTTAGTGGTGTAAAGAGGGCTGCAGTAGGAAGTGCTGAATATGCAGCATATGTGTACTTGATGTGTGTGTGTGTGTGTGTGTGTGTGTGTGTGTGTGTGTGTGTGTGTGCGCGCATTAGGGAGCACACTATCTATATTCCGTTAAGTCAGTAGGTCGTCTCTCACCCCTTTGGTCCTGCAGATTAAACCTCTTTAATATTCATCACTGCAGCAGAGAGAGAGAGAGAGAGAGAGAGAGAGAGAGAGGGTAAAAATGTACTTGGCCTTGGTGGTTGCTGTAATGGATGAAAAGATTGCAATTTATTCCCCCTCTTCTAGCCTTGCAAGCATGAGTGCACACACACACACACACACACACACACACGCACACCCAACCACCCACACCCAAACCCACCGACCCACCCACACACCCACACACACACAGATAGTATAGATGCGGTTACCGGTGACTGATATGCCGATCGCTTTAACGAAAAAGAGAAATGAAGAGGAAGAGATGGACATCTGCTTTCCCTTTAATGAGCCCAAAGGGAGAAGGCAAAAGTGAGAGATGGAGGATAAGAGGGTAATAGACTGGGGGGTTGAAGAGAGATAGAGAGAGAGAGAGAGAGAAGGGTAGAATACAGAGAGATGAAGGAATAGACAAAAAGTGATGCAAGAAACGAGGATCCAGGATGAACAAAGGAAATCAGTGCAGAGGATGGAGTGATAGAAACTGTTGAATGGCTAGTGATTAGAGAGATGGACGAGGAGTAGAGAGAAATGAAGGGATGGAGAAATCATCTGGGAGAGGGAGAGGACTGGGGGATAGTGAGATAATGAATGAAGGATGGAGAGTTAGGAATGATGAGATACTGTATAAATGGAGTGAAGATTATATAAAGGGATAGCGGTATAAGTAGGAGTATAGAGGGAGAAAAAGAGGAATGAGACAAGAAGAGAGAAAGGTGGAGAAGGAAAACTATGGATG
The DNA here is from genome assembly GCA_028565275.1 of Leiocassis micropogon. Classification (NCBI taxonomy): domain Eukaryota; kingdom Metazoa; phylum Chordata; class Actinopteri; order Siluriformes; family Bagridae; genus Leiocassis; species Leiocassis micropogon. The sequence continues at coordinate 8,583,703 of JAOVVA010000032.1, read as the reverse complement.
GAGGAAGAACAGATGGTTGGAGGGAGAAGAAAGGGGATGGAGGGGCAGACAGAGAGATAAGGATGAAAATTGTGAATGGAGTGAGAAAGAGAAGAAAGAGAAGAGAGACAGCTGGACGGAGAAAAGAGAGAGATAGGTGGCGAGTGGTGGCAGGGAAAATAAAATAAGGAGAAGAAGACAAACAGATAAATTATGAGTGTGTGTGTGTGTGTGTGTGTGTGTGTGTGTGTGTGTGTGTGTGAGAGACTGAGGTCTGGCACAATTACTGCGGCCACTCAGTCCATTCAGGGGTTTAGTGGCCATTCTGTGGCATGTGTGTGTGTGTGAGTGTGTGTGTGCCCGCCCGCACGCGCAATTTATTAAATTGCTCCACCTAGTTTACTAGAATGCACTGAAGAGCCAAAAGCAGTAGCCCATTTGTGCATTCCAAAAACTGTGTGTGTGTGTGTGTGTGTGTGTGTATGTGTATGTGTGTGTGTGTGTGTGTGTGTGTGTATGTGTCAGCATTTGTGCATGCCTGAAATAATTTGCCTTATTAATAGTTGTCTACGTTGGTAAAGAATGTTCTGGATCAGAAAGCGAGAGTAAGAGGCAGTTAAAGACTGTTATTTTAATAATGAGGTGTGATGTTGCCGATGCAAAACAGTGCATTATTTTCATACACATACCAGCAGATTTGTTTAACACATTATTCTTTTAAGCTGTTTATAGTTAGATTAAATTCTGTGGAACCATAGAGCGTATAAAAAGAGCTGTAGAAACCCTCCTTGACGTCACAGGTTTTCTTAAGAATGATTTTAAAGCTCAAATGTGTCCTCTCTGGTTGTCGCCATGTTAGCATGAGCTGACTCCTCTTACTGTAAACCCCAGTTAATCCATAAATGGGCAAATGGGCAGAACAAACACAGCTGGGATGTTGGTGGGAACTTATCTCAGTTACCACACGCTAGGGAACTTCGCCTTAGGTAAGCTGAAAGGCTAAAGAGGCCAACGTTACGTTATAGGCCGATGTTACTCTGCATTTGATTGAGCTCCATCACTCATACCCTACATTTCATAAAATCAGCCACTATTATGCATGTTTTTGGCTTAATGTAATTTTAACTGATAAGTTACATAAAAATTTACACACCCTGTACTGTTGTCATCAATGGGGAATCTAATAACAGAGACCTAAATCATTTTTTTTGTGTGTCTGCAAGCATGTTTATTTCTGCTGTAAACTATGCGGGATTGACTCACTTTTGTTTGGAACATCCACAAGACAAAATAATTCCTGTTATTACTTATATCATTATATCATTACTACATCAATATATTTTTTGGTTTATTGTTTTTTTTTTGTTGAACAATTCTTTTTTTTTTAATCTATTTATTATTAATCGTGAATTGTCAGATGTATTACCATGAGTGTCAAATTTCTGAATTCATTGGCACTGTGTGTTATAATTATTCATAATTCATCTTTTTTTTAGTGTAGGCATTAATTATTATTATTATTATTATTATTATTATTATTATTATTATTGAATTTAAAATAATGATGAAGATTATTGTAGACAGGAAACAATGATAAATGTGAAGTTTTTCCTTTAAGGGTAGAGTCAGTAATTTGATCAGTTTAATATTTCTTTAATTTCATTAAAACTGCTTTTAGAAAAAAAAAAAAAAAAGCCAGATTGAGTTAATAAACAAACCAACATACAAACAAATAAATGAATAAATACATTATGTTCCCTGCCAGCATCCAACCAATCAGACCAAGTGTTCCTACTCGTCTATTACTTTTGAAACTTTAAATGGATTTGTGGGCGTGGCTTTAGAGGGAACTCTCCATGGACTCCTTGCATTTAGGGTTTCAAAACCTCTCGATTCATCCAACGCTGTTGACCTTATCTTAAAACCTTTTTATTTGCTTTTTTTGCAGTTTAGAACCCTTATCACAGGAACCATCACCAAAGCAACTTGAAGCCCATCTCTAATCACCTTTGATCAGACCTGAAGATGATGATGATGATGACTACGATATTGGTGGTGATGACTGTCATGCTTGGCCTGATCAGTGTCAGCTCATTATCCAGCGGAGCATTTGTGTCTTCTTCTACCTCTTCATCTTCTTCGCCGAGGATGAAGCTTACTTATAAAGGTGAGTGAGAGAGAGTGTCAGGGTGTCTACCTGGAACCATTCTGGGATTTGTTTTTTCAATGGGCTAGATCAAGAGTTTTAGAATGCGCTTATTATTCTAAGATCAATGAAATTGAGAACAAAATATCCAAATGGGTTGGTGTACAGAGATAAGGTAAAGAGAGAGAGACAGAGAGAGACGGTTAGTAACTTGTTTCAGTTCTAGTTCAGTTGCCACGTATGCAGATATCCTATTTGGGGAGTTTCATTAAGAAATCTGTATTTATTTATGTGTAATTGTATGCATCTGTGTGTGTTTGTGTGTGTGTGTGTGTGTGTGTGTGCGTTGCAGAGCTCCAGCAGTTTAATGGAGTGAAGCGGTTTGAGTTAGAGCGCTCGTGCTGTTTCGGATCACTCCTATTGGATGAAGAAAGAGGTCGGCTCTTTGTAGGAGCACGAAACTACCTGTTGTCTCTCAGCCTGGACAATATTGCCAAGAATGAACAAAAGGTAAAAACTCTTCTACTCCTGCTGAGATATTGAGCTAATGACAGGCATGATGAGTTGAGTCTGATGTTGAAGTACCAAACAGTGTAAAAGTTTCCAGTGGGCTAATGGGCTTCAGGGGGATGGGGATGGGGTTAGTGTGCAACACACATGCTGAATGTAAAAGACAGTCATTTAAAAGGAAAGGAAATAATGGAAGGTTAATAGTACAGTACCTCCACAACCGATAAGTGAGTAAGAGATGTGTTTATGGTTGAATTAAATTTAGTTTTTCGAGTCTGATTAATGACCACATGACCCCACAAACACACACAGGTATAGGTTTGGACAAGCCACTGAATTATTATCCAGTCTTTTAAAAAGTCATATCCTTAGTATACTTGTTCCAGTCCGATGTTATAGTTGGCTGGAAATCTAATTGACTATAAAATGATAGCTAATATACGTAATTTATCCCTTATGAACAGTTACCCATTTCATGTCATTTTATCTGACTAATGAGTTTTTTGTGCCAATGGCTCTCATGATTACTTGATGAATCTCTGGAGAAGAATAAATAATAGGAATTGGGCATTAGTGCCAAATTATAGTTAGTTATAGTTGTAATGTGTTGAAAAATAGTTTGACAGTAAAATCCATTAGGGAGGAGTTTTGTGACGGACTGGACAATGATATCTTCCATATGAGCTCATTTCCTCCGTCATATCTGAACACTGATGAAGAAGAAGCAATGTGTTGCCGTTTCTTTGGGCTCGTGTTATTGCAGCTTGGCCTTTTTCAGTTGTAGGATATCTCAAAACGTATAAAGAGCTATGTTTTTGTAATGTGCTTACAGTGGTTTAGGTATCGCACTCCATTGTATTATTACAATGGAAAGCTCTGCCATTTCGTCCACTCGGATGAAAGCAACTCTTACAGCAAAGCAAACTGTAATTAATGCAATCGAATCTGTCTGCTAAATTGCACTTGGCAATCAAAGCTAGAAATGACTTTTAAATGCATTGTATAATAATGTACATGAAATGATTACAGTATATGGGCAATCTAAACCAGGTACAAAGGCAATCTGGCTTTGAGTAGCTTTTACTTATTTGTATAAGTTCTATTTTGCTAAATTAAATTGCATGTACTTGAATGCATTTAACCAGTTTATCCTAAATATAACCATTCCTTACCATTATTTATTTTTAATATACCTACATATTTTACTTAAATGAAAACTCTGCCCTTATTTTTAAATATGTTAATGCATGAATCATGTTACAGTGTACTGTATACAAAATGGATTGGTGCAGACACATCATATTCTTCATTCAAAAATGTTACATGCATGAGGGCATTTTGTTTGTTTGCTTGTTTATGATGCATTCCCAAAACCTAGAAAAATCTAGACTTTTGTGTACAAATAAGTCATTTTAGATGCGTTCAAGTCAAACTGGGACTTTTGAGTGTACACAATATTGGAATGAGAGTTTAAAATGACCTTTATTTGACTAATGCACATATCCCAGCATTTTACTAGTCCTTCGATACCATCAAGGTAGGAAGTTTTCTGTTTTTCGAAGCCATGGTCAGACTGCCTGCTACCTGTCTGTAATGCTGGCCTCCCAGGAACTCCTGTAATGACCCAAACATGTAGAAATGGATTTGAGCAAGGTCAGGACTGTATAGTGGACGTGGAATTAACTCTCAACTGAGTACCTTAATGTGTAATCTGTGTTTGTGAATGATTGTAAGTACAGTGCACACAGACAGCCATTTCTCTTTCACAAGTTGTATGTTCTGGAATAGTTCTTGCAAGATCAGTATTGTCAAGTGCATCGGCAAAACCCATCAAGCACCACCATGATGAAGTTGGCTCCAATGAAGACAATCTCAGGAAAGCAAGACTAAAACTTACCTCTGCTGCACACGAGAAGTTCGTTTAGAGTTACCAATCACTAATTAACAGCACTTCAGACAAAGAGCCCTTATGAAGACTTTACAAACCATAAGTAGCAGACACATTTCAATATGAACGGTTTAAAGGAGATTATTGCATATTTTGGATGCATGCGGCTTTGTTTTAAAAGAAATAAAAGAAATAAAAATCAGGGAAGACCATGGAATTAAAACATGTGTCCAAACTTTTGACAGGTGTTGTACAGTAAGCTCAAACATTTGCTAGAAGTATTTAAAATGTAAATAAATGGCTGACCTTTTGTTATTATTGTTATTAATATTTTAAGATTTGCCTGTATTGTCCTTTAAATAACAATGTGTGAAAACTGACTCAGTGATCCTAAGCTTGTCTCGCCTGTGAGACATTTTTTTAACCAACGTAAGCAGAATGTCACATCCAGAACACTGGAATTTCCGTAATGCAAAACTGAAACCTTAGTATTTTTATAATGTCACTTGCTAGAGCTAGCTGCTTTTCAAAAAGTCACTTGCACTACCTGTAACAGGATCAGCTTACTGTAAGCTTTAAATAATGCATGCAATGGGAGCTGTTCCAATATCTGACATGTATAGATGACTAAATAATGTGACAGCTTAAATGCACTCCACTACATAGAGTATAAAGGCTTTTTCCTCTCTCTCTGCTTGTACACCGATCTGAGTGTTTGTATTCTGTTGGCTTTTGGAGAAAGGCCAAGATGAAGTATTTAGAAAAAGGGATTTAATGCAAAACTATGACTTTTTTTTCATGTATGTCTGACTGATAGATGAGTTTTGAAGTTTTGTGTTTGTGGGCAGGGGGGTTCTGAATGCTGTGTGTATTTAGTACTGTGTGAGCAGAAGAGGAGAAATGCTGTTTCTAGTTTAAAAGCATAAAGGTTATAACCGCTAGTTTAAACAGGTGTTAAAGGTAGTCTCTGCAGGGATTCAAGATGAAACCTGATGATTTAAAGGTGATAAAGGCCAACGTGTTGATAAATGAGTGAGGGATTTTCATCTCCTCTAGAGTGGAAAGATGAGAGATGAGGTCACTGCTGAGGGCAAGAGTATCGCTGTCTAGGAAGAACACACACACAATTTCTTTTCGTACTATCCTTCTAAGAACCTTGAATTGGCAGTAATATTAATGGAGCTAATTAATGCTATATCTAAATCTAACCCTAACATTAATCTCAGTAACTGAATGGAAACCCCTTTTTAGGTCTTGGAATAAAGGCTGAAGCTTTTTTCTTTTTTAGTAAGAAAAAAACATGCATCTGTATGGGGACCAGACAAATGTTGCCACAAATACATACCTGGCAGATATCATAGACATTATTAGGTCATGTAAATCTGCAGTGTGTACATCATGTGTGTGTATGTGTTTGTGGCTGCAAGTGTGTGCGCAGCCCTTAGTTGTGTTTTTAACAACAGGATATCCAAAGAGAATGTCCCTCTAGCTACTGGACAAGTCAAACCCTGCCTAGGTCATGACCTTTTCCTTAACCTCTCTCTCTCTCTCTCTTTCTCTAGATTTACTGGCCGGCCCCTGTGGAATGGAGGGAAGAGTGCAACTGGGCAGGAAAGGATATCAATGTAAGATTTTATCAGTCACAACACGTTTCTATCTCCTTCATCAGTACTATGGTCCAAACTAGTCTGATGAACCGGATCGGTATCAGCGCTGATCCACCGAGGTATTTTATTGTGTAAACACGAATGATCATGACTGACACAGCACTGAACTTGCAGATGAAAACAGGGTATGCATTGTGTTGAATCATTTTGTCGCCACGCCTTCGGTGTTTCACAATCCTTGGCAAAAGTAAACTGTATAGAGTTGTCTTAGGTACAGTACAACGAGGACGTCAAGATTAGTATCAGGCTAATATTCAGAGACATTTACACTAGTTTAGAATTAGCAACACATTCATATAATAGCAATTTAAAAAATGCTCCCTTGCCAGACTTATCCTGATACTTGTAGATGGTAAGCCTCAAATACATATAGTAGTAAAAGTATAAAAATCTGTAATCTGTATATTTGATTAATATACACATGTAATATATAAATATATTAATATAAGCCTAATGTATGCAAAGTGCATTTCAGAGCCCAAGGGAAAACTTTTTTTTTTCCTTCCCCAACAACCCCTTCTGCTACTGTATGGACTACAGATCAATACTGTCTGTCTATAGAAGAGTCTTTTGTGGGTTTTGTAGCTTTTAACTAGACAGAGATTATAGAACATCTCAGTCAACCTTTGAATGTAGATGTGTGAAAGCTTGCCTAATCCAGGGGTCATCAGTGGCGGTCCTAAGGGTCTAGAGTCCTGGACAGCTTGGTGAATCAACTCAACAGATAATTAGCAGGATTAAGCACTATTCATGATGGATTAGTTTTACCCGAAGAAGTTTGTATGGGACTTTGTCAGGGAATTTAACCGCCTGATTTGGATAGGATGAAATAAATGATCTGTATAATTTTCCTATCTGAATGTACTGTGGAGAGGGAGATCCCCCTCTTCACCAGGAACCATTCCAGTCAGGAATTTTGATTGCGTCACTGATAGTGTCTGATAAAATGTACATATAGCTTTATAAATATACAAGGGCTGTACTGAAAGTAATGCAAATGAAAGTAATGAAAGTAATGCTAATGCATCTTTGATAAACTGATATAGGTCGTTCAATTTGCACATATCAGTAGAGTGACGCTTCCTCTATACAAAGGTTCTACTTAACATAGCCTCCATCACAAGCAATGCATTTGCATTATCGTTAAACCCAACTACTCAAACATCTTTAAAAATAACCTTTGGCGTAGATGATGGTCTACTACTGCATAGTTTGTCTTCAGTGCTGGTTTCCCATTCGTTATCTGTACACATTGCTCTTGTCAATGGTGTCATTTCTGAAACCATTCTGAAGTACACTGGGGAAACATCAACTGCGACAACAGGAATCTTTTCGCTCAGCTGTTGGGAGGTTGTGAATTAGAATCCAGACAGCCTTTGCATGGAAAAGATGTGCCATGCTCTCTCTCTTTTAGGCAACTGTGGGCATCTGTGAGCTTGTGTATGTGGAAGAGGGTGGATAGTGATTTCTTCAAATTGTGTTACAATTCTGGTTAAACCTGGTACAAACTGTTTGGGTTTGGATGCACATGATATTACTTGGATCAGGAAGAGAATGCAAGTGTCAGCCTTGGAATTTAAGATTTAAAATTGAAAAAAAAAAAATCCATATCAAGATTTGGTCGTATTTTCCTTGTATAGAACTACATTCTAGAAAATGAAATCTCATTATTCATGCTGAGGGCGAGTAAATCACACCAACAGTGCTCATTCTGGCTCACACAAGTCACACTTGTTCCATGGGACTTCACGTGATGACTCTTTGTCTGATCCAATTTATTTACTTTTGCTGATTCCATGTAATGTTGTTTCTGAGTATCAGCAGTCCTTATTTAAAAACCAACGTACAGCCAAGACAAACATTTTATCATCTCATTTTATATAAAGTATCTATTAACACAATGCATGACCTGATTGTTCTCACGGAAAATGCCCAGTGGTTTTAACCATATAATACTCATGTGTTTGGGTTGGGTGTGAAAATCTGATGGTGTTCAACACGCCTTCATGTTAGAGTGTGTGTTTGAGGTCATCTGAGTATTCATGTGAGTGTGTGTCTGGTGTGTATGTGGACAAAAATCAGCTGATTCTGAGATCCTAGTAGAGTTTGACTTGGCAGTTACAGACACTCACACAATCACTCACACATGCTGGGTTCATATTCAGTGCACTGACCCGTGATGTGACCTTTATTAAAAGTAGATGCGTGTCCAACAAGACACAAAAGAGAGATTTGGACCACCGTGGAGAATAGACTTTTCTCTTACCCCCACTTCTGTGTGTTTTAACCTTCCCAGCTAGATCTTAATTTATTGTATTGTTTTCTATATTATCTTACTGTGTGGTGAACTTTTGACTTGAAAATCTCTCTCTTGCCTTCCTGTTATTCCCGCAAATCCCCCTTTTTTGTCTTAACTTTGTGAACATTCTCTTTGGGAACCTTTTCTTCTTCTTTCCTCTTTTCTCTTTCTTCTCTGTTAGCGTCTTATCTTAGTGTGAGATAGCGATAGTGACTAGTGTGACATCTGATAGTGACTCATCTTCCTGAACACAGAAGCATGTTTAGCTTCTCTCTGGGAATCTTGGAAGACAGAATGTGAGATTGAAAAACTAAAATCACATAAACACTCCGTCATTTGTTCTTCTTATGTCCTATTATCACTGTAAGGTGACTCATCCTAAATAACCCATTTGGAATTGGTTTCCAAATCCAGATGCATTTGTGTTTCACTGGCGCACGCTCATTGTTTAATAAAAACTAATAAGCTATTTAAACTCGATGGCATAACACTATTATTTTTGTTCTTGATAAGTGAGGCCCAATGTTAACACTCTCAATTTCTGCTATGATGTCACATACACATTTCTCACCATACTAATGTTCAAATATTCTGCTAATATAGTATCTGACCTGTCATATCCAGTCAGGTATTAAGTTGTACAGGTTAGTTAAGTGCTTTGGCCATTGGAGTGCTGTAGTGCTTCAATTTCGGCAAAAATCGGTCGAAAAGAACTTTCCTTTCCTATATTCCTGATCCTCCAAACAATATAAAAGGTTTTATTCCTAAACATTGTTTTAAAGCACTTCTATAAACACAATCCAAGCTGAACGCTATTTTTGCTATAAAACCGCGCTGCTGGCCAAGGTATTTTTAAGGGTAGTATGAAAATACTGGTGTCGCAATGAGGCTCAGGCTCTATTTTACTCCCATCATGCAATTCGTATTTAAACTTTCTAAAATTAGTATTTTAGCATTTTTTCCTGAGCCCCTCCTCATAAACAAGATCTCACAGGTCATACCTCAGCAACCGAATATATAAGCCTAGTATAAAAATTAGCTTATTGAACCAGGAATCCAAAAATATGCATACCTTTAATCATTCAAAATCTGACTTATTACCTGATTTAATGTGAGTCACTTATATTAATTTTATCTTTATCTTATCTATAGCCAGCCATGCAAAGTCACCAAAGGCACGCTTGCAGACAAATTATGCACCAATTTTAGATTTTGTAATCAGGTTGAATCAATCTAAATCTCTGGGTTTATGTCATTGTAAGGAAGGTAATGAAAATATTTGCTAATGTGATAGTTAATCATGATAACAATATGATATCATGAAATTGCCCACTGACATAACGGTTGATATAAATGTGCTAGCAGGGTTAAGTTCTGTTGTCTTTCAAAAATAAAAAATGTCTAAATAAGGTTACTTCTTTCCCTGGAAAGCATAGGAGGAGAAAATAAAAGTGAATAGGTCAAGCACACATTGTCCAATTATAATATACATACTGTACACAAAAGGGTAAGCAGCAGAACTTTAACTTTAATGTTTAAACTAAAAAGTTTGGACTGAAAAGTTAGAGCTTTTATGTTTATGTACTTTTTCTGTTGATTTTGCACTGGAAGGAAAAATGGTGTCCGGTGTGGGTCATTATAGACATGAAATTATAATGAATCATTTTGTCGTAAAACCACCAATTAGTATAATTATCATGACCAACACTGCTATTCCAAATTAATCTTATGATGTACACCCTATCTCCATGTTATATCCAGTGTTGGGTGTAATGAGTTACAAAGTAACTAGTTAGAGTAACGAGTAGTCTAACACGTTAGGTCCGCTATTTAAGTACTCAGTTAATGAGTTATATTTCCAAAAATGAGTCCGTTATTCAGACAATTTATGTAATCCGTGAGCCAGACAGTAGTGATTCCGTTTGTGTGTGTGTGTGTGTGTGTGTGTGTGTA
>JAOVVA010000032.1:8562315-8573161 GCA_028565275.1 Leiocassis micropogon | reverse complement strand
GATAACCCGCCCCCCTCTGTTACTCCTGCTGTTAGTAAGTAACAGATTATGGGCCAAACTTTGATGAGTGATGATGGTAGAATAATTATTAAAAAAAGTGTAATCTAAACAACATGCATGAGGAATCACAAAGGAGTTTTCATTTTCTGCTATGGAAAAGTACTCTAACTAGTTACTTTTATCAGAAGGTAATACTGTAATGTAACTGATTACTTTTTAATGACAGTAATTTTGTAATGTAATTAGTTACTTTAAATAGTAACGTCCCCCAATTCAACTGTCTTAAAAAACACAAGGCCTCTGCTTGACTAAGCCATATTACCTACATGTACATGGTCACACAAAGATGTAATGTTCTGTATCATATAAAGGTCAGAGGTTAAAGTTCATGTATCTCACTTAGTAGGGAGTCAAGCTCAGAGGCACACTCATTATGTCTCGATGTAAATCACTGACTGACTCTCTACTTGCTTCTTTTGGTGTTTGTTCTTTTTTTCTCTCCATCTCTTTGTTTAATGGCCTCACTTCAAAAAAATCCAGTCTTACAATGGGCTGTGCCCTGCAGACACACACACACACACAAATGACACAGAGTTTTCCCAACCTCTTACCCCTTGCTAATTGCAAGCTATAAACCTATCGAAATAGAAAAGTGGGGGGACACAAAGAAAAACAAAAGCAGAGAAAGAAAAGGAGAGGGACCCTTTTATAGACACTGTTTGTCTTTAACTTGATTAGTGGACGATGTGTCAAAGCCCTTATACACAAACACACACACACACTGCATGGGGAGCAGTAAACTCAACAATGTGTGTACTAGATTCTATAAGTGTGTGTTTTTATTGCACAGAAAATATGACCAGAACCATGAGTAAGGTTAATAATGCAACACCCACTGAAATATTGTTTAAATGAAAAAAATAAATGTCTGTTGAAAAACCCAGTTGAAGAACCCAAAAAAGGTTTTTGGCCAAAATACATGATCTCTGAAATGATATTTAAATATTTTATATTTTATCTATGAGATGTGTTTGACATACAAGTCTGATCCATGGAGGCTCCACCTTGCAACTTACGGCACTTAAAGGATTTGCTGCTAATGTCTTGGTGCGAGACACTACAGCACACTTCCACAGGTCTTGTGGAGTCACGTCTCGAGGGGTCAGAGCTATTTTGGTGGCACAAGAGGAACCTACACGATATTGGGCGAAATGCTTTAAGATTTTAATGTTATTGCTGATCAGTGTAACACCAGAAATCATATAAGCAACTCTGAACTCAGAACTACTTGAAAAAATCCCAAGTGGTGGTTTCTGTGTTAAATTAAGTTTACACAGTATTTAACTGCCTCCTGAGTTTTTCCGTTGCTTGTTATATCTCGCCATCAAGTACAAAGCTAAACAGCAACTGTGTTTTGACTAAATGCGTCCTCAGGTTTCAACTGTGCACAGCACCCAGGGATAGTTCATGATGTAATTTTTCGAGTGGCTATTTTAATATTATCCATGAGATTTGATTTTATCTGTGAGAACCTTGAGAAAAGGCAAACTGCAGAATTAGAGATAGAACAGAAACCAAACAGAAGACGATATGGCAAGAGACCAAGACACAACAAAGAGAGACAGAGAAAACATTCATTTGTCCCCATTCTGGTTACTATAAGGACATAGATTTTAAGGTCAATCCTGTGTCTCTGCTATTTTCCCCTGAGGCACAGGATGGAAGCTGATTGTACTAAGACAGATGCTTGGTTTTCTGTGATGTTCTGAGGGTGTGTCCTGACCCCAATTAAACAGATGTTGAGGGCTCAGGTCATTAGCTAGAGGTAATGCTCCGTGGACAAAGATGAAAAACGAGGGATGCCACGGTCTCAAACAAGAGATATAGAGAGATAATTACAGAATGAACAGGTGCTCCAAAAACAAGAGAGGAATACGAGGAATTTATGATCCCATACATTCCTTCTACTTTCTTCCCTCTTTTTTACTGTTTCGTTCTCTTCTCTTCTCATCTGCAGCATTGAGGAGTTAGGGCAGAGTTTAAAACTAATGAGTAATTCTGAGACAATGCCTGGTCTATTCTTTCCTCCTAAATCTCTCCTACACTTGTCTTCACTAAACCCTCGTTCATCTGTCCCATATCCCTCCATCGCTTCCCCTCTCTATGCAATTTCAATGTTTGATGCCCTCGCGTTGTCGTAGCAATCCAGAGAGTCCTGGGAAACATGGCACGCTCCAGTGAGTGCTCTTACAAATGATTATTAGTGTGTGTGTGTGTGTGTGTGTTTGTGTGTGTGAGAGAGAGAGAGAGAGAGAGAGAGAAAGATAGATTTGCCCCTAACAGCAAAGTGCATTATGGGTATTCTGTACAAGCTAGGAAGTCAAGTGACTATCGGTCAGACAGAGTAACCAGTTACTTTAAGAGTGCTTTTAAATAGATGAACTTTTATGCAAAAAATGTTTCATGGCTTTCAAAAACCACTTTAGACCATATTTAGAGAGAGATACACTATATTGCCAAAAGTATTCGCTGCCTTCACATACATATGAACTTGTGTAACATCCAATTCCTAATCCATATAGGGTTTAATCTGATGTTGGCCTACACTTTACTGCTTTAGCAGCTTCACCTCTTTTGAGAAGGCTTTTCACAAGGTCTAGAAGTGTGTTTATGGGAATTTTGACCATTCTTTCAGAAATGCATTTGTGACATCAGACACTGATGCTGGACGAGAAGGTCTGGCTCACAGTCTAAAATGTGTCTAATTCATCCCAAAGGTGTTCTATCGGGTTGAGGTCAGGACTCAGGTGCAGGCCCAGTCCAGTTCTTCCACACCAAACCAAGCTCATATATGTCTTTATGGACCTTGCCTTGTGCACTGGTGCACACTCATGTTGGAACAGAAAAGGGCCATCACCAAATGATGTTCCCACAAAGTTGAGAGCATTAAATTGTCCAAAATGTCTTGGCATGCTGAGGCATTTAGAGTTCCTTTCACTGGAAGTAAGGGGCCAAGCCCAACTCCTGAAAAACAACCCCACACCAGTTCTAACATGACTGTGCACCAGTCTTGCTACCTGCCTCTCCAGAAGAGTTCAACACACTTATGTCTTACTCAAGGGTATTTACATCTTATTTGGGGGAATTTGGCGGTATTAACCCGCCTGTAGTTAGGAGAAAAGAGGCACAAAACTTGCTTGTGTTTAGCTTGGCTTCAGGACATAATCAGCAGCACCTGGCCTCTGTGGGGTTTTAGTTTCCCCCTTAGTGATTAGCGCCCTCTAGTGACATGTTTGACAGTATTCACAGTTGAGCACAAAACACAATGAATTTAACATCCACTGAGTTAGATATATAGTTCTCGTAATGTTATTTATGTAATTACTGTAGATAATTAACCCTCATGTGAGCTCCTGATGTGATGGCTTCATTGAGACAGTCTACCGCACATAGCTAAAGCAATATAATTTAATTTCCAATTTTCAACCTTGCCATTATTTACTGAGCCAATGTTGGGCCAACCTATCTTTGGCCCCACCAATAGTCCAAAAGTGGGCCAATGGACAAAATGACATTGGGCCAACCACTGATGCCAACATGGGCCCAAAGGAGTGAAAATAAGCATTGCCACACACACAATGTGACGAGAACTTGTGACTAAACAGCTGTGTGGCCATAAGAAAATTTGTTATAGAATAATCAGAAATTAGGCTTCAACTTGGTAGAGGTGGGATGATAAAATGAAGTCACTGATAAAAAGTACTGAATGACCAGTGACCAGTGTGGAGTTTTTCTTCCCTGACAAAACAAGCATAGGAATTTAGGAATCAGACTGTGAAAGAGTGTTATTGGTTACATAAATATTACAGTGCATGATTTTTTTTATTCTTTTGGCAGTGTATGAAAACATTTAGCACAGCACAGAAAACAAATAATCATGATGTTATACACAGAATAATTATGCTTTAGCCATTCATCTGCTGAGGCCTTTACCTCTTTTTACCACTTTAGTGTTGGGTTTATTATGTATAGTATAGTCCTGTCTTTAAATGGTTACCAGTTCTCGCTTTCTGGGATTTCGTGGCATGCACTGTGTAGGGAATGGGATGTGGTTCTGTAAAGATGACAGATCATTACATAGTATAATTCTGAAATGAATGTGAGTGTAAGAGATCAGCCAAAGTGTCACACTGTGTAATACCATGTGGGCATGCATATACAGTAGGGTTGTGTGTGTGTGTGTGTGTGTGTGTGTGTGTGTGTGTGTGTGTGTGTGTGTGTGTGTGTGTGTGTGTGTGTGTGTATGTGTGTGTTCGTAATTGCAAGATGCACCAGATGGGGGCTCACACTTCTGTGAACTGTGTTGAATGTGAAAAAAATCATGTCACTAAGACCGATTTGCTGATGTCACTGTACTGTATATGTTTTGCAGACGGACTGCGTGAATTATGTGAAGCTTTTACATCACTTTAACCGAACACACCTGTATGCCTGTGGGACTGGAGCCTTTCATCCGACCTGTGCTTACGTGGAGGTTGGACAGAAAGTGGAGGTAAAAGGAGAGAGAGAGAGATGGCTGCAAGCAGCTGGACCCTTTATGCTATGAGAAGGGCTCCAATTTTCCACTGGAAGAAAAATGTTGTTGGGAACTGGAAAATAACAGCCTGTATCTCGCTTTTCTTTCCCCCCTTTCTGTAGGATCATGTGTTTCGAATTGATCAATCTCTCCTTGAAGATGGTAAAGGGAAAAGTCCTTATGACCCACGACACACTGCAGCCTCTGTTCTAGTTGGTCAGTACGCCTGTTAATCTTTCTTATTGCATAATTATTCGCCAGTACTACTGTAGAATTCCCTAAAACATAACAGAGAGTAACCGCGCTCCATTTTGGAGACAGCTACAGTATCTTAGCAAATACACCGGTCTGCCTTAACATTGTGACCACCTGCTTAATATTGAGTAGGTTCCCTCTTTTGCCACCAAAACAGTAATGACCTGTGTGTTCTGACACCTTTCTAAGGAAACCAGCATTAACCATCTTCAACAATTACAGCTACAGCAGGTCTTATATTCGGCTAGCCTTCACTCCCATGCATCAGTGAGCCTTGGCCACCCATGACCCTATCGCTGGTTCACAGATTTTCCTTCCTTTTGATCACTTTTGGTAGGTCTGGAGCTCTACTGTAACTCCTGAAAAGGTTAATGCTGGGTCCAATAGAAAGGTTCCAGCTCACACAGTGCATTACTGTTTTGGTGGCACAAGGCGGAACCTATTCAATATTGAAAATGTAATTAAAAATGAAAAAAAGTTACTCATTCATTATCATTTGCTTATTAATCAAATAACCTCATACTTTAAGAACATGACTGAATTACTGTTCAGGAAATAACTACTTAGCTAAATAACTGCGACTATAAGCAATCTTGATTAGCTCATAAGTGAGCAGCTAAAGTAGACAAGTGAGGCTGTGTTATGAAATTATGATTTCGTTTTGGCTCCTAGGTGATGAGCTGTATTCAGGAGTGGCCACTGACCTGATGGGAAGGGATTTCACGATTTTCAGGAGCCTGGGACAGAAACCCTCCATACGCACCGAGCAACACGACTCTCGCTGGCTCAACGGTATGTTTGGATTCCACAGCTCTAATCAAGACATCCTTTCTGACCTTGAAACGAGTAAACTTCCTAATACAGTACAACAAGGCCTGTATTTTAATGTCTGAGCCATATCTGTTGTTTCATTCACATGTTTTGCAGAGCCCAAGTTTATAAGTGCTTTTGCTGTTCCGGAAAGTGAAAACCCTGATGATGATAAGGTCTTCTTCTTCTTCCGAGAAACCGCCGTCGAAGCTCAAGGCTTCGGCAAGGTCACCTACGCTCGGATCGGCCAGCTATGCCGGGTAAGCAGGATGATCAGGATGGAGTTAATTTACTGGCAACAACCAAAAAAAAATTTAGGATTTTGAGTTCTTGAATATTATTATAAATACTGTGTGTTTGTTTGTGTGTGTGTGTGTGTGTGTGTGTGCGTGTGTGTGTTGTAGAATGACATGGGAGGGCAGCGTAGTTTAGTGAATAAGTGGACAACGTTCTTGAAGACTCGACTTGTCTGCTCTGTACCAGGCAGTGATGGCAGTGAAACACACTTTGACGATCTCAGTAAGAGCAAACACACAAACACATTAATTCTCCCCATCAAACACCCAGTCTAGTTTTCTTAGTGTCAGTTTAAAGTCAAGTGTCTGATTTATTTATATCCGTGCCAACTTTTAGGGGATGTGTTCCTGCTGCAGACGCGAGACAGGAAGAATCCTCTGGTCTACACAGTTTTTTCTACATCCAGGTGAGAGGTCAGAGGGTCATGGGTACACAGCTATATTATAGTTAAATGACTATAAATATAAAAAATATTTATAGTCTAAATATAAAGAATTCTTTATATTTTGTCACTGATTTCATTGAAAAAATTCGGCGCAGTTTGACATTTTGAGAAATCTGAAATCTAAATTAAAATGAATGTTAAACTGAATTAAAGAGTGCACAAAAGGTATATTCAAATCCTGTGGGTTTAAAATAGTTTTCTGCGTATAGTTTTAATACTGTGTGTCCTTCTTTCCTGCAGTAGTGTATTCCGTGGATCGGCCGTCTGCCTGTACACTATGAACGACATCCGCAGGGCGTTTCTGGGGCCGTTTGCCCACAAAGAGGGCCCCAATTACCAGTGGGTGACTTTCCAAGGCAAAGTCCCTTACCCTCGCCCAGGCATGGTGAGGTCCTTATTTCACTGAAACATCATTGCTAAGAGTTTTTAAGCTCTTGAAATTGACAGAATAAGCTTGGTGTGCCCCAACTACAATAATTTATAATGGATTCTTTTTGAACTCTTTAGTGTCCCAGTAAGACGTTCGGAAGTTTCGAGTCCACCAAAGGCTTTCCAGATAACGTGATCCAGTTTGCGCGTCATCACCCGTTGATGTATAACCCAGTGACGCCACTCGGTGGCCGCCCACTCTTCCTGCGCACAGGAATGCCTTACAGCTTCACACAGATCGCTGTGGATCGAGTTAATGCTGCAGACGGCCACTATGACGTCATGTTCATCGGAACAGGTCAACACTTTTAGAGTCTTCATAGAGCAAAATAGTGTCTTAATGTAAATTAAGTAAGGAATAAAACATGATGGTTTTGTGCTGTAATATGTAATGACCTGATGGTGTGATGTGACTCAGTACAAAGTGGAATTACAGTTAACATCCCAAAGTTTTTTTTTTTTTTTTTTTTTTTTTAATAATAGTACATCATGAAGTATGTCAGCAGCTTCTTTGGTATAAAGCTCTGCATTAAGCTCATACAATCATAAGATAATCGTAATATTATATACGATTATTTAAAGGTCCCTGTATACATGGATAGAATATACACCAATCAGTCATTACATTAAAACCACCTGTGTTTTAGGTTCCCCTTGTGCCACTGGGTCAGTTCTGGCATGGCTCTGGGGGTATGGTGTGGTGTCTGGCACCATGATATTGGCAGAAGATCCTTAGGGTGCTGTCGGTTACGGGGTGGGGCCTCAATGGATGGGATTTGTTTGCTCAATTGAATTGCGATCTGGGGAGTTGGAAGGCTGAATCAACTAATTTCCTTCTGGACCCCTTGCACGATGTGCTGTGGTGCACTGATCATTCTTATACTTTTCCATTGTGGCAATTATTGCCTTTTTCTGTTGGATTGGACCAGATTTCCTGGTTCCCACATGCATAGATAATAATAATAATGCATCCTGTCACCAGTTTACTGGTGTATGAGGTGTTCTTAAAAAGTTCAGAAATTTGCTCTGTTTACAAGCTCTGTTTTTTCACTGTCCTCCCTTAGACGCTGTAAAACCTGGCATTAGAACTGGTCTCACCCCTTGGGTTGATTTCTTGATGCACAATTCCATGAATGCAGAAAAAGACAATGAGCATGCAGACCTGACTCACCTTTTTCGGTCATGGAGATGATGCTTTGAAGACTGTTGTTTCATCTCAGGATTGTACCCATATATGGCATAAGGCATAGATAAGCCTTGGGTCCCCATGAACCTGTCACCAGTTTATGGCATACGAGATTAGCTCTGCTTACGAGTTCTGGTTTTTTACAATATGTCCTCCCTCAGTCGCTGTAAAAACCTGCCATTAGGAGTCCCTATTGATGGTCTGACCCCTGGGGACGAATTCTTGGTGCACAATTCCATGATAAGCATGCAGACCTGACTCACCTTTTTCAGGTTGCTCCGTCTCAGGATCGTACCCATAATATCCAAGTTTTGCCCGCCAGTAATGATCCTTGAAATGAAGCATGAGTCAACCACCGTTGACGGAGTTCTTGGCAGACTTTGACACGATGTTTCTTCTGCTCCTGGGCCAGTAGCCTGGGGAAGTACTGCTCCTACTGTAGGTCACGGGTCATGTTCAAATCACACATGAAGATTGCCTTGACTTTTCCGTATGACACAATGACAGTGGCAGCAATGTTGTGGATTGCTTGCGAGGTTGAGCTTGTTGAAGGTCTTCCTGAGCTCTCATTGTCTTCCAGTAATGTTCTTCAGTCCTCGAAGCACGCATGCTAGTCAGAACACCTCGAATGACTCATTGCAGCATTACAATAAACTTGCTGAATCATGTCAAATGTTTCTGTGGCAGATTTGCCCAGTTTCAAGCAGAATATCATATTTGCTCTTTGTTCTAACTTGCTGTCCATGATGAAATAGCAGATGGGGTCACATACATGGTCAGAATAGCACCAGTTCCACAGCACCTGATGTACATAGGATGGTGTCTTTTGGCACACTGACTTATGAAGGTCGGTGCTTTGATACCACCTCTTTCAATTGATACATAATCAGTGTTAATGTTTTAAGGCTGATTGGTGTATAAGTCAGTATCATACTGTCCTGTTTTTTTTTTTGTCCGTGCACATTTCTCAAATGATGTTTTGCATATCATTGTGTCTGTAATATTTTATGTGTCTTTAACCCTTTATAGATGTCGGCACTGTTCTGAAAGTGATCTCTGTGCCTAAAGGAAGCTGGAGCAACACAGAGCTGCTTCTAGAGGAACTGCAAGTCTTTAAGGTGTGTGTCTTTTTTTCACATTATTCCCTAGACACACTAAAACTTTGTCCTGGTCAGCACTGCAGTCAGCATACTTTATGTAGCCCGTTATTAAAATATATATTTTAGTTTAAAATATTCCTTGGAGTTGTGTGTTTTATGCACCATCACAATCTTCTAGGAAATGACAATAAAAGCCACTTGACTTGACTTGACTGCAGCTGGGGGGTTTGCATTCATGTTCCAAAAAAAAAAACAGTTTGAAAGCAGGATCAGTTATCAAATATCAAAGCACCTTGTGCAACCTGAGCAAGCACAAATTTATGTTCTTCTCTTTACAGGACTCTTCATCCATCATCAATATGCAGATCTCTTCCAAAAGAGTAAGTCACGCTTATCTGTTACAACAGCTCTGAAATTAGTTCCAGCAGTTTACCTGTTGAGACCTTCAAGAATTTACCTCTGACCCTCAAGATTATGCTTAAGCTAGAGTTTCTGGTGTGGTGTTTCACCATCAAAGTACTGTCTTCACATTCCTTGGTAACTCTGTAGCTGTGCTGATGTGCTTATATAGTGTGAAGTGTATGAATAGTGTCAGGTTAGAATGAGTTATGAACTCTGGGTCCACTGTATAATTTTTCACTTTGACAGCAACAAGATAACATCATCAGCAAAAGCACTAATTTAATGCGTGACTTCATTTCATTTAATTCTCAGTGCAGGAAATGACATTGCCTACGATATGAGATAAAATATGTAGTTAAAATCTAATAATATGTCTGGCTTATTAGATTTCCAGATCAGTGTGTCCTTGTATTTTGATTAACTCTCTCTCTCTCTCTCTCTCTCTCTCTCTTTCTCTCTCCATCACTTTCTTGCTCTCTTCTTTTCTCTCTGCAGCAACAGCTGTATGTAGGCTCTGATACAGGTGTGGCGCAGGTGCCACTACATCGCTGCAGCATGTACGGTAAAGCATGTGCTGAGTGCTGCCTGGCCCGGGACCCCTACTGTGCCTGGGATGGACACCAATGCACACGCTACCTTCCTAACACCAAACGGTACACACACTTATAACCGATGTTGCATTTTTCCATCATATCCTGCTTACTCAGTACATCCCTACACTGGTTTTACAATGAATATATGAATCTCTGCAATCTTCTCTGTTCTTTTATCCAATGCAGGCGCTTCCGTCGGCAAGACGTCAGGAATGGTGATCCGAACACTCTCTGTTCAGGAGGTTAGTTTACACCTTTAGGGGGCGATGTTACTCCACAGATCGTTGCTTTGTAGTGTTAGTGTCAGACACATACACAAGTGCCTAAGGCTCTTACTATAGTTCATAAGAAGAGTTTTTGAGACGTTTAACCAAATTTCAGTACAGTAGGAGGGAGCTACTTGTCTATCAAGCGAATATCAAGGTGGAATAAGCCTAGTAAATCTTGCACTTTAAAAAGAAATGCTGCACAACTTGTGATCCCGTTAGACCATTATAATGATAGAACAGGAACAGTACATCTTTTCATCCATCAGTAAAAAACATATAGAATGTTGTTTTAGCTCCTCCGGTTAGGGGTCATCACAGCTACTTATACTATTTTGGCACAAGATTGGCTCTTCTTGATACAAACCTCCAGTCATGGAGGGGGTTGAGGCAGGATGCAAGTGGAAATGGTTTCTTATTAGGACAGTGCACCTCTTAAAACTCACAGCATTTTAAGCTATTTTTTGCATTACTATGATTTTATATA
>JAOVVA010000032.1:8538550-8562215 GCA_028565275.1 Leiocassis micropogon | reverse complement strand
AGACGGGAATCAAGCCTGGCTGGGAATCGAACCCGGACCCTGGAGGTGCAAGGCGACAGTGCTAACCACTACACCACTGTGCCTAGACCATAATCATTGTGATTTTATTGATAATTCAGCCTTCATATTATACTGACGTAATGGTAAGAGCAGTAACAGCTGGTGTGCTATTAAGAAATTCTTCGTAGACCAGACTGTCTCATTTTGGTTTGTCTACACACTCAGTGAAGGCCACAGGTCTATGAAGAGAGCATAGATTGCATCCTTCAAAGGATTTCTGTTTGTTGTTAGACTTTTGGCTGCTCCCATTGATTGGTCGCCCCACAGTGGACCATTCGATCCGCACAACAACTTGACACAGGTTTTACATCGGATGCTCTTCCTGACGCAACCCTTGCATTTTATTTGGGCTTGGGATCGGCACTGTCCACATCCAGTGGCTGTGGTTTGGGCATCAGCTAGGAATTTGAACCCGGCCCTTCCACATGGCAGGCAAGAGACCTACTGTACCACTGAGCCACCAATGCCCTCACATCCTTTAAAGGATGCAGCCCCTGAAATGAGACAACCTATACTAAAGCTAAGGCTAATTCTAACTAACAATTTACTGAACAGATCAGGAAACTAAATGAAAGAAATACTATAACCAGCCAAAGAAAAACAGTAAATTAAACTGACACAAGGAACAGACCAAACTAAAAAACTGGTTGTAAATAGATAGACTAATCTAAGTAAACAAAGTGCAAGTGAATACATTTAACATCAAGTGACAGTTACAGGTGAGGTGCAATGAATACTGGGAACTAAGCTCAGAACAAATGTCAACATAAGATTCCTATGGAACGAAAAGGCCGGGATGTCATAGTTACACTCTATGACAACTATGAGACATTCCTTTATATCATCAGCACTAAGGGTGTTCTGCAAGGGCAGTGGCTAGGCCTGTGGCACTGGCTGGAATGCAAACCCGAGCATTTTGCATTACAGGGAAAAAGTCAACTACTGAGCATCCAATGGCACACAGCCGAAAAACATGGAGAATATAAAGAAAATGTAAGGATATTAACAATGTAACACTATTTAAAAATGGCTTGCTTTAATAAAAAAGCAACACTTGAACAAGCTATTGGAAACCTTTTCTTTGATAAGTATCTTTTAAGAAAGTATGCAAGACATGATACTCCCCCCCCATTCATTAATTCTTCTCAACCGAACAAACTCTACAGAGGTGGGCTTATTAATTCATTTCAAGTGTCTTTCCAACACCCACTATACAGTACTTTATAAAGACGTATTTATCATACAGGGCCTGTTGGGTCATTTAATTCATTCTAAAAAAGAAAGAAAAAGAAACATTAGTGGAGAACAAAGACAAGTTCTGAAGAATTTTCTTGGAGTAAATTGCTGTTTTTAATGGAGCTCAGCCAGCGCAAGACGTATTTACAGCCAGGAAAGAATATAATTTACATCACACACTAATGGGGTTCAAAATTGGGTTTAAGTTGAGGGTATACACACAGCACAGAAGGGCCGAGCTGAATGAATAAATTTTACTGTTCATTGTTTAGTTTTTTTTAAGCAATGTCAAAATAATTTTTTCTTGAGCTTAAAAAAAATCTGAATTACATTTGATCAAAAGTTCAGTAAGAAGTACAATAAGTTCAATAATGCTGTCCCAGAGTATGGGCAGTGGTGGCTCAGGTAGGCCCGAGTTTGATTCTTAGCCAATACCCAAACCCCAGCCGCTGGATGTAGGGCCGGTACCAAGTCTGGATAAAATGGGAGGATTGCGACAGGAAGGGCATCCGGTGTAAAACCTGTGCCGAGTTGTTGTGCGAATCAGTTGATCCGCTGTGGTGACCTCTCAACGGGAGCAGCCAAAAGACTAACAACAACAACAGTTCTGTTCCAGAGTCCTTCTTTATTTTATTTCTGAATATATCTAATTGTAATGTTACAATAATTTAACAATAATTTACCGTTAAAGTTTAACCCCACTGTTTTATATGGTGGTTTTCAGATCACCAGAAGCAGCGTGTTGTGGAGAAAAAGCTGTATGCAGTGGAGGGCAGTAGCTCTTTCCTGGAGTGCATGCCCAAATCACTACAGGCTCAGGTCACATGGACCTCCCAGAGACACCCGAACAATCCCCGAGAAGAGGTGGGTGAGGGAATATGAAGAACGGTTTGAAAAAAGGAGCAGGAAAAATGCCAAATTTACAGAACAGGATGAAATGCACAGAAATGCAAAGGAAGATACTAAGAGTTAGAGATGGGGAAAAAATCGTTTCAGCAGTGTATCGCAATTATTTTGTGTGGCAATTCCATTTTTTTAAATAAATTTTTACATCATAATTGTTTGCATTTTAGGTAGTAAAATGTTCCCATTCTTTTATAGTCCTACAAATGGTACATTCTAATCTATTTGCACATGGGTAGGAGTGGATCATGATGATACTTACAGTATGATACTTACAGTATCGCAATGCAAATTGAATTGGCAGCTAGGTATCGCAATAATATCATATCAGTTGGTCCTTGGTGATTTCCATTTCCATGGAGAATGAGAAGAAGGTGATAAATGTGTTTTTAATGATCTTTCATATTATCAGTATGATTCCACTTATAAATGAAACCTATATAATGTTTCATTATGTGTGTCTTCGTGATCTCAGGTCCGTCTAGATGATCGTGTGCTTCAGACAAATCGAGGCTTGTTGCTGCGGCGAGTGTTGCGCAGAGATGGCGGTGTATACCAGTGTCACGCGATGGAGCATGGATTCACCCAAACGCTGCTCAGCATCACGCTGGAGGTCGTCCCCACTACGAGCCCCACCTATAGCATGGGACACAACCCGGCCCAAAGCCAAGCACAGTCCACCAATCAGAAGCTGTGGTACAGAGACTTCATGCAGTTGGTTGATCACCCCAACCTGAGCACCGTGGACCAGATCTGCGAGCAGGTGTGGTCACGCAAACACAGCCAAACAGACAAAGCAATGGCAGACGCAGCCAACGAGTCTCCATCTTCTGATCCTCTGCACTCCACGCACAAAAAGTGGAGGCATCTGAAGGAGGTGAGGAAGGGGAGGAACCGCAGAACACACGACGGAAAACCTGCATCTCGTGCGCCTCGGAGTGCGGGAGAGTAACAAGGGATGGATGAAGAGAGAAAGTGAGAGAGAGAGAGGGACAGAGAAAGAAGGAGAGATCACTGGAGTTGGACAAAACCACACACACCATCACGTGACTGTTTATCAGATGACACAAACAAGCTATATGTTAGAAATCCACATTATGCTTCTCATACTTTACAATTCACCACACACCATTGCCTTAGTGCACTGCTGCTCCATCCTACCCCCATCTGGGGTGCATTCTTTTATCCCTACAGTCCCAAAAAATTCTAATTCCCTCCTTTATTCACTTCCTGAAATCATTCTACCACCCTTTACACACTCCACTGCCATGTTACATTACCTTACCAGGGGTGGTATTATTTCAGTTTGCATTCTAAGCCCCCAAACACATCAATACACCCAATTCCTACACTCACTCCTATCTCTACACACTCTCCTATTCCTCTATACACCACTCATATACTCATTACACATGTTCCTGCCCATACACTCCAATCATACCCTCTCTGCACACTCCCTGTACACTTAGCCATGATGTCATTTACATGACTATACACTCGATAAACACTCCAATTTACACAGGCACGAATCACACACACACACACACACACACACACACACACACACACAATAATGCAATAATTATTCACTTGAGCTTCTTTCTGAACACAGAGGCCCATTTGAAAAAAGTGCAGACAAGGATGATGTCATTCTGAACCAAACTGTCTCATCGTGTTTGCGATTCCAAACAGAGGAATAGTCCAAACCATGGACAAAGCATTACACACACACACACCACACACACACACACACACACACACACTCGATATGTAGAAAAACTGTACAGCAGTGCAATTGCATGCATTGTCTTGGAACAGCACATACACTCTGCTTCTAGAAAAAAAAAAAAAAACTTGTATATTTTGTGTGTTTGTGCTTCGTGCTCTTTGTGTTCTGTAGATTAGAATTTCCTCTGTATTCTCGAACATTCTCTGTAGAACCAAAACCACTATTAAGCTAACCACCACTAGCTGCCTGTTACCATAGAAACCCTTAAAGCTGCTCTCTGGTGTTTACCATCAGCAGGAAACGGGGAGAAAGGAACTCAAAACTGTGAACTTACCCACAAAATATAATCATCAGCAAATTTCGAGAAAGCGAGCGTTCGGGCAGGGTGGCCTGGTTGCTCACTGGCGCCACCTGTTGTACAGAAAGACTTTGAGCTGCTTTAACTCTATCCAAAGCGTGTTTTGTGTGAGATCACATAGTGGTAGGGCGTGTGCACTATACCTGCATGGTGTGTGACTGTTTGCTTTGCAATATCGTGTTCTAGGTCCTAGACCTTATCAGCCACATCAAAGCAGGAGTGCATTGTGGGAAAATCATACGAAAAAAGTTATGATGGGGAGGAGGATGTTTTAGTTTTGAACCCATCTGTTGATGATTTGCAAGACAAGATTCTTGAGCGTGTGTGTCTGTGTGTGTGTGTGTGTGTGTGTGTGTGTGTGTGTGCATGCGTGCTTCATATCTCCAACATTTACAATAACAATCTTTTTTGCACATATAGCATGTTTAATTAGTGTTCATTCATTTAATAGTAAAAACAAAACAGTAAGCAGCTTATTACAATGATATTAGATTTACCCATCAGCCCTTTCTGCTGATGTAGGGATGTTTTAGGTTAGATGGTGAACGACAGATGATACTTCCTTCCTCCCCTAGACCAACCAGTTACAGTTTTTTTGTCTGTGCAATTAATGAAAACACAGGCTGTGCTCCATTCCTCAAACAACAACACAAGCAGCATGACAAAACAGGGACTTGTCATGGAATTGTCTACCCAGGGGCCCTAGGTTTGGGGCTTGTATTTGTTTTTCAGTAAAGAGATGTAAAGAATGCATTTTTTTCAACACGTCATCCTTTTTTTCCCCTTTTTTTTCTTTTTTTTACAATGATTGTTTCCCAGAGTGATTTGTGGGTCTTGTTTGAGCACGAACAGTGGGAGCACTAGAAAGATGAACTGGTGCTTTTGGTTTTCACCACTAGGTGGCAGCTTGGTGTTGCGAAAAAAACATAAAGCAATCGTATTGATCGTGTCGAGTTTAACAATCACTATTCGAGATTCCACAGAGAGGAAAAATATTTCATGAAATGTGCATGTACAAGCATATATGGTTACAACAAGGTGCTCTGTTCATTTTTGTAATTTTTCCAAATGTACGCACAATTTTCTGGTCAAAAACATTTTTTTAACACAATGATGAAATCTTAATCAAGCATACTTATATGTTCTAGATTTTCTACAATGTTGAGTTTTAGGAGGTAAACTGTTAACACTGCTGTAAATAAGAAGATAAATAATGTCAACCAAATAGGGCCATCTGAGAAAAAGATTTCCTAGACAAAAAAAATTCCTAGGCAACATTCTTAGAAATAAAGGTTTCAAACTGTGCTTTTCCTAGTAATTAGGTCTAAATTTCTATTGGCTGGGAATCAAACTCGGACCTACCTCAGCCACCAATGCCCATACTCTGGGACAGAATTAGTGAACTTATTGTACTTATAACTAAAGTTTTAGTCATGCGTAATTCTGTTTTGTTTTTAAGTTCAGGAAAAGTCTTTTTGACATTGCTGAAAAAATACAATGAAAAGTAAAATTTATTCATTCAGCTCGGCTCTTCAAGGGCTGAATGGTTTTCCTTTAGCTGTTTTAGTAAAGTTTTTGAAATATAAGGCCAAATATGTACCCATTAATACAAAAGATGGCGGCATTATGGTTAGCACGATCCCCAGGGTCCAGGATCGAGTCCCACCTCGGGGTCTGTGTACGTGCAGTTTGCATGTTCTCCCCGTGCATGGTGGGTTTTTCCGGGTACTTTGGTTTTCTCCCACAGTTCAAAGACATGCAGATTATTCTAACTGGCGTTCCCAAATTGCTCGTAATGTGTGAATGTGTTGACCAGAAGTCCTACCACGGTTGTAAAACTGGAAATAAATACAATGGTCACCATTGGGCTCCACGGTACTACAGAGGTTCCTAGCTTGGTGAAATGCAAAATATGTACCTTAATGGTGCCATGCCAACAACAAGGAAAAGTACAGTTCATTTCTAAGACTAGTAGGTTCCAGTCTGTGTTGGACCCTTCATTTCCTAAAAATGCTCAATGTTAAGCCCAACATAAGGTCAACCTATTTTCCCTCAGCAATCAGTTCCACTAGCTATTATCAGTTCCTTAAGATATAATATTAGTCTACATGGGTGAAAATTTTTTGTTCTATTTATAATGTTTGCTGATGTAAAGAACGGTTATGCCTGCTTCTGTTCATTTGCATGACTTAAGAAAAAGATGTGTAGTTGAGTGTTTTGCCAATACAATAGAAACAAAGCACATTGGCTCATCTAATGTTCTTATGACATATTTAAGACGTAATAAGCTAATATGTAGTGGTGATATGTGCTTGGATTGACATTTGTAATATATCCATTCTTCTGAAAACTGGAGAGAGAAAAAAATATGTATATTTTGAGGTGTATGTTCTTTTCCTTTTAAACCATATTTAAGGACTTGATCTAAAACTTTCCCAGTGTGAAATGACATTTTTTCATTTCTTTTTTAACAACCTTTTTTATTTCTAAAAAGAAATAACCAAATGACCCAGACCAGCTCACTGATTTCCTTGCCTTGTGACTCTTCTCATAACCTGAGAGACAGAGTGTCTCTGTGTACGTCTATGTCTGAGTGTGTGTGTTTGTGTGCATGTGTGCGGGTGTGTGTATGTGTGCCTGTACATGCATGTGTGTGGCACATTAACATGTGTATGTGTGCTCATTGTGTGTCTACTGTTCGATGTAATAAATGTAAAGTATTGATTCAAAGTGGGACTTTATATTCTGGAGAGGTCAAAGGTTGAAGGCCAAAGTTGACGTGGAACACTGTAGTGACGATTCCTATTTCTGTGTGGTTTGTTGCATCAGACTGTATTTGATTAACACGAAGAAATAAACAGTTACTTCAAAATACATCAACTACATGGATTTATGGCATGGTGATAATGAATTCTATTAATTCAATATAAATGTATCACTATACGACATGATGGGTTCGTTGAAAAAAATGTGTTTTTCTGTTCTAAAATTTGGCTCTAAACATAAAACACTTAAAGTGCTGACCGAAAGAACCTCAAGGAACTGACACAATTTTCAAAGTCACCAGAGGAAAATAGAAGTGGATAATAATGGAAAGAGAAGTGTTCTAATGGATTCCATCATGTTTGTATGTTCTCCTCATGCTTGGTACCTCCAGGGTCAGGATTCAATTCCCACGTCAGATCAGTGTGCATGGAGTTTGCCTGTTTTCAAACAAAATTATGAACTAGATTTCAGATTTTTATAACAGTACAATTTTTTTTTTTTTTTTTTAGTGCAACATTTGTATAGTGCACAGTTGTGTAGTGGTTAGCAATGTGGCCTCGAACCTCCAGGGTCAAGGGTTTAGCTTCCGCCTCAAGACTGTGCGTTTGTATGTTTGCATGTTCTTCCCATGCTTGGTGAGTTTTCCCCGGGTTTCCACTCACAGTCCGAAGACATGCAGATTGGGCTGATTGGCGTTCCCAAATTGCCCGTGGTGTGTGAATGACAATCGGGCATCGAGCTTGACCCCTTGAGTAACTCCCATAGAACGATGGATATATCTCCAGGGTGGAAAGTATACATCACTTGATGTGCCAGATGGCACATGGACAGACAAAAAATACCAAACATACTACTACTAGATGGTTTAACAAAACTGATGCTTTAGCATGACTTTACCTGGATACTGTAGATTTCTACTTTTATCTATGTATTTGGTTGAGTCGAAAGCAGAAAAGGATTCCATTAAACCATTTAAATCATAGATAGGTGAAAAAAAAAATATGGTATGTATATCCCAAAAGAGCATGGGAGCCACATGCTCTGAAAGACAACCACGAAATCTCAATTCAACAGAATTCAATTAAGTTTTATTTGTACATCGTTTTTTCAGTAGTCATTGTTGCAAAGCAGCTTTACAGAATTGAAACATCTCCAAATATACTGTTTGTACATGAACTTGAAGTTGATTGTCATCACCGTTTTCTATTTTGTTGGAACTGTAAACACAATAAAAAATCTCAGAGGCAAACTGTTCATCACTTGCTTCTCTTAGCATTGACTGTTTACTCTGTTAAGGACTCTCTTGAATAGAGTTGTTTTCAGGACTTGAGTTTGAAATAACCCTTGAATTGGTACAGTAGGCATGAGTGTTCGCTCTTCAGTTCCCTAAACAGAACTTGAACGTCCCATCTCATATGTAAAAATCTACACGGTTCATCAGGCAGCTTATCACGTGCATGTTCATACATCTGGTGGCTCCAGTGTTAACCACTTGGGTAATAATGTATGCTGGATATTTTACAAGCATGGAAGTGCTTTGCCATTTTTTATGCTTTGGATTTTGGTGGTGATTGAGCACACGGTACGAAAAAAAGTGAAGTCCTCAGATGTCACTTGTTCTTGTATTTATTAAGCATCTCAGAGTAAGAAATTGTCCTAAGGGGGCAAAAATTCTCAGAGTGACTCAATTTTGTCCTACTTTTAGGAGTAGGTGTAAGAGCAATTTATCAAGATTCTTAAAATAGGAAATAACTCC
Source organism: Leiocassis micropogon (assembly GCA_028565275.1). Taxonomy (NCBI): domain Eukaryota; kingdom Metazoa; phylum Chordata; class Actinopteri; order Siluriformes; family Bagridae; genus Leiocassis; species Leiocassis micropogon. The sequence continues at coordinate 8,553,407 of JAOVVA010000032.1, read as the reverse complement.
TATCTCCAAAACTTAGGAGAGCTCTGGAGGTGTCCTAAGTGGTTAGAAATTGCGAGAAAATTATGTTCAGACAGAGACATATAAAGGAGGAGAGATGTTTTGGTTAAACAATAAATTACACAGAGCTCATTACAACATACTGTTTGGACAAAAAATAACTTTTTGTGACAGGTCTTGTGTCTGGTTCTTCAACGAACATTTCAAACTAAGGTGACAGCTATTTTATGTTTTTTAGTAACAGCAAAGATATAATATTTGACAATGTCCACTGTTTATGAAATTATCACTGTTTATAAGCTGAAATTTCACTCTAGCACTTCATTAACACAGCGTACCCCTGTTTTTCACACTCTTAATGGGTACATGTGGCAAACTGACAGGTAGAATTGATGGTTTCACAAATTGCCATCCACTCACTTTTTATCCTTAGAGTTAAGAGTAGGGCAGAATTTCCATTAATTACATCATTACATTTTACTGCTTCCTCCGCAAGCAAAAGGGTCTCATCTTCCCTCCAGTTTGGGTTTCTTTTCAAAGTGATTTTGATCAAAATATGACAGACCTACAGAGCTCTATTATAGGGACTAGAAACACTTGTAGTTGGAGTAGTCTGATTAGGATAACCTTATGCAGCAGAAACACAAGTCTGTAAGTTTTGTCTATGTGCATAAAACTTTCACACAACTGATGCTAATTTCAACATTTTGATATTTCACAGATTAAAAACTACTAACACTTGTCATAATAATTACACCTCACTATAATGTGTATTCTACTTTGCATTTCCCAGTGTCATAAACAGTGACTTTACTGTACATGCTTTCCTAGGAGCAGTCCTACTCCTTGCCAAAGGTAAGAGTAGGAAGCTTAATAAATAACTTTTAGGAATATTTTAGTCCTAAATTAAGTTTATACTTTCTTTTTTTCATCCTAAATTCATTTTTTCAATCTCACAGAAGAACTAATATATGCTAGGTGTTAACCTGTCAGATCAATTCTATCAGGGATACACAGCTGTGCAGTGTTTCCACAAAACCTGCAACTCAAAAGTGTGATCATGTTTCAGTTCCAGCAAAACTTGCAAACCCAGATTCCTGTAGGACTTGTGTGCTGTGCAGAAAGAAAGGCAGGAAGCAAAACACTCCTTGGAAATGCAAAGCAAGTGATGTTTTACCCTGTTTGCAGCTTACAAGGAATTGTTTTGAAGAGTGGCACAAAAACCTTGAAACGTATTGTTTAATTCTTTATAGTCTCTGCACTGGTTTATGTTGCACCATGATCCTGAAGGGGGAATGTTTCATGGTTGGAATAAAAAGTATGTTGATTATACTGTATATATTTTGTACATAAGTACTGCATTTGAGTGACTGTTACTGAAGCCATGCTTTGAATCCTCGTGCCAATAGAACCAGGGGCAAATAGGTCTGGCATGTCCATGAAAGCTCATGTACATTCAGTTTCATGAACTCTGTGTTTTGTGTTCAAAACTATCTGTGAGCTCCAATTAATCTGCATTTTTTTACTTCATTTTCAGTTTTTCAGTTTGGGTTCCAAATTGTATTTTCTTATATGTGTCCTGTGACATGGATTTAAAAGTTGCACATGATTCTAACATTTACATCAGCCATATTATGGAAGCCAAGTTTTTGCTCTATACAGTAAATACTCATGAACAACAACAAACATTTTTTTACATATACACTTTTTATATTTTTTTCTGTTAAATAAGAAAGCTTGATTTTATACAAAATTCCGTGTCTATCAGCATCAGAAATAAAAAATTTAGGCAGCTTGGACAATGACCTAGAGACAACATTGGACCATAATACGGCCTCCATGCATTTCCAACAAGTCCAGCTATAGTAAGACATCATTTAATAGTCTGATGACTTATTATGTGTAACCCTGGAATACTAGCAGCAGTAGTGGCAGCATTTTCTGTACCATTTCTCAATTGAGATTAATTATCAAATTAAATGATCGAATTAGTGTGTCTTATTTTGCTATTGTCACTCTTGGCCTTTCATACCCAGGTGGTCAGCAATGGAACCAGTTATTCAGAATACTTGATGTAAGATGCAAATGTAGACAGGGTATAAATGGTATTGCTGGCAACTCTTAACCATCTGACGGTGTCTTCTTGCATTGCCCCAAGTTGAATCATTCCCTCTCTCCGCTAGCATTGTCATGATAGTGTGATGATAAAATTCACAATCAGGTGCTCCTTACTTTGAAATTACCATGGTTTCTCAACCGTCTAGAATAAAAAAAAACAAATTCCAACACAAGTTACTAAATGTGGTTTTTAAAGCAAAATTTTGAATTAGATTTTGGGTTTTTATAACAGTTCAAATCTTTGCAAAATTTTTGTTAGCATAACATTTCTTTTATTTACAGTTATGTAGCTGTTAGCACGGTCGCCTTGAACCACCAGAGTCAAGAATTCAGTTCTTGCCTTGAGTCTGTTGTGCATGACGTTTGCATGCTGATTGGGCTAACTGGCATTTCCTAATAGCCTGTAGTGTGTGAATGGGTGTGTGAGTCTGTGCGTGGGGATTGGCACCCTGTCCAGGGTGTACCCCGCCTCATGTTCAAGTCTAATAGAATAGGCCCCAGGCCTCCCACAACCTTGTACAGGAAAAGCGATACAGAGAATAAATGAATGAATGAATGAATGAGGTTCTACATTTGGTGAAAATTTGAAATTTACACATATCTAAAGAGCCCTGAGGGTTTTTAATATAGTCTCCTACTGTATGTGTCAGTAACTCAGTGTTATTATTGCAGTGCCACAAACCCCAAAAATGTATTTTGGGAAAAGTGTATTCTGTTAAGCCTTCAGAGGTTTGTTAGAGAACATTAGTGAACAAACAGCACCATGAATCCCAAGGAACACACCAAACAGACCAGGGATAAAGTTGTGGAGAAGTTTGAAGCAGGGTGAGATAATAAAAAATATCCCAAGCTTTGAACATCTCACGGCACACTGTTCAATCCATCATCCGAAAATGGAAAGAGTATGGCACAACTGTAAACCTACCAAGACACGGCCGTCCACCTAAACTGACAGGCCGGGTGAGGAGAGCATTAATCAGAGAAGCACCGAAGAGATCCATGGTAACTCTGGAGGAGCTGCAGAGATCCACAGCTCAGGTTCACAGGACAACTATTAGACATGCTCTTCACAAATCTGGCCTTTATGGAGAAGTGGCAAGAAGAAAGTTGGTAAGAAGTTTGTGACAAGCCATGTGGAACTGCAAATGGGACTTCTTATGTCTTTCTTTCACCAATGGCGTTCTTCTTGCCACTTTTCCACGAAGGCCAGAATAAAATACATTTATGTTTGTGGTTGTAATGTGACAAAATGTGGAAAAGTTTATGGGGTATGAATACTTTCGCAAGGCACTGTATAATAATAAAACCACAATGCTTAAACATTATTTAATGGGGTCTTTTTTCAAGCATAGAGCCATTATGCATACAGACTGAAAGACAAATAGGCCACACCATAAGTGATGGATAATTTCATTTGAATGTTTTCTAATCATGTTCACAATTACACAACATAGCAAGAGCAAACACCATGCTTGCCGTAAGCCAAATCTTTCATTGAAACCACATAAAGCATATTTTTCTGTCATTTGTCCCCTTCGTGTAATTTGTCCTCATTTTGCTCAGTTTGTTTACTCCTGAATACTCCAAAGGAGAGCTATTGCGTTTCACCTGCCGCTCTTTAATCACCACAGGTGAGGTGTTATGAATATGTTAGCAAAATAAGTTTTAATCTTAGCACTAATGAACGCTCGAAACTAAGTTTCATCACTCGAGACAAATATTACTGTTAAACTGTGAGTCTACAGAGAAAACAGGCCCATTTCTATTTATGAACAACAATTTTAACAAGCTGGGTGTCAAAATTATACTGTAGATGTTTTTCTGTAAAGAAAGAGAGGACTTAGCCTCAGTAGACCATTTATACCAGCCACAACTGGTCTGATGGCATTTTATCTGCCCTCATGTCTTACACAGTATTCAGCGGAGACAGCGTGGATGATTAATGGTTCCAATTACCCCTAATTGCATCCTGTCAGGTAAACCCTCATTAACCCCTTCTACCTCATGTTTGACATGTTGACAGAAAGGAGTCATGCTTTCCATGTCAGCACACTTTCACTCATTGGGTGCATTCAGTTTAACACACACACACACACACACACACACACACACACACACACACACACACACACACACACACATGCACAGTCTCACTAATTCACCCTCACCAGTCTCTTTGGACTGTCAGTCTTTCATTCTCCAGAAGTGCCTACTCTGTTTTTTCACACCTTCTTCACTCTGTGTCCTTGATTTCATTCAGTCTTTTTTTAAATAATAAAAAAAAACAATTCTGCTAGATAGATAGATAGATCTCACATTCTCTCTTTCCTCAACACGTTGTGTATTAGACTGTTTTTGAAAGGAGTTTGAGAAAACAGACGTGGTGATGATGGAGGAAAGAAAAGAATGTAAAGGAGGGGAAGAGGAGTTTACTCAGTCAGCAAAAACGATCCCGAGCTCCACATACCGTATGTGTAGATTTAATTAGGCTTTAAATAATATTGCCTTTGACAATCAGCTGACCAAAAATGTAGAGAAAAAATAAAGGATTTTCCATAAATATGGCGTCCAAGTATTTTTTTGTTTTATAACCATAACTTTTAACACACCCTATGACTTTAAGTATATGTTAGTGTGACTATACAAATTCCTTATTCTCGTAAAAAGATTATTCAAAAGTATCTGAGATTTATTATTATTATTATTATTATTATTATTATTATTATTATTATTATTATTATTATTATTATCATCATTTGCAATTTACATTTTTACCCCCAAAAAATATACAAGTAGTGTGTATATATATATATATATATAACCTTATATATATGCTCAATCTATAACCTTCTGCTGCTCACTGGCAAAGAAACTCAAACAATGATCTTCATCTGCCTCATATTTCTCTCTAACTCCTTATTGTATGTGCACACAGTTTGTTTACAGCTGTAACTCAGAGTGAAGTACCGTTATGTACTGCTGTGTGTCTATGTTACATATAAACACCATCGTGTAGGACAGCAGAGAAGTCCTGAGTGCCAAAGACTTTGTAACTGTTTATCACATCTCTCACTCTCTCTCTCTCTCTCTCTCTTTCTCACACACACACACACATACACACACACACACACACACACACACTCAAACACGCACACACACACAGTGTATGGTTATGTATCTCTAACAAAATATAAATATTTTAAATAATTTTTGCAAGATTAAAAAAAGTTATCCAAAGTATTATTTAAGCAATATTCATGTCTATGTTTTAGTCATTTCTTTCTCTCTTTTTGCTTGTTTGTTTTTCTTTGTTTGTTTCTTTCTTTCTTTTTCTTTCTTCTTTCTTTCACTTCCTTTGTTTGTTAGTTTTTTTCTATCTTTATTTATTTATTTGTTCTTTTTTTACATGTTTTTCATTCTTTCTTTCCTTGCTTCTTTGTTTCTTTGTTATTTTCTTTCTTTGGATTTGTCTAAAGGACACCATGAAAAAAAAACACATTTTGTTACAAAACCGTTTTTGTTCATTTTCTATGACTTGAAATAATGAACTGCATACATGTGACACACACTGATTCTTTAACTTTATTGCAAATTAACAATTCTGATATCCACCATCAGTTGCATTAACAGCAGTGGTTGAGGTCTTTGCTGGGGAGATATGAAACACGTACTGTAGATATGTGGAAACACTGATCAAACTTATGAGTTATGCAAATCAAGTGTAGCACAAAGGTTTTTTTAAGAACATGGGAACATGAAAAGTGATTTTTGTTTTGCATTTCTTGGAATAAACATGTCGTGCAGCAAAACCTCCTGCAGACATTGACGTACTGTATATGTGTTTACAGCGATCTTATAGAATTTCCTCTGCTGATTAGTTCTGATAAACACCGAAATGCAATCTTTGTTCCACACACTGAACAGTGTTTTTATTTGTTTTTCAGATATGACAATTATATCTGAGTTAGGTCAGGAAAATCAGTGTATGCAGACATATGGTGTACTGTAATCCTACATACTCATAACAATGTAGTTTGATGAAATGTTCAACAATGTGATCATTTGTTTTCTTTGACTGGCAACACTTTAGAACACTCAGCTCCCCTAATAAATAACAATAATAACGATTTTCAATATTAATAGCAAACAATAAACTTTGGAATTAAGGAAGGATTTAAAACTTTGGAAGTGATATAATATGAAAATGATTAACAGGGCTGGCATGATGTGGTCCAACATGACCTTTATGCCTTCATGACAAATATGCCTTTTAAATGTATTAATTAGGATGTGTTGCTTTGTTAAAAACCAGGATATAGTTATGAGGCAAGTTCTTTTTTATCACGTATACATTATAACAGCTTTAAATAATAGTATATATAATGTATGTAATATATACTGTATATAATATACTCTATACTGTACTGTGCAAAAGTTTTAGGCACCATATTATATGCTGTACCAATTTTGTTATACATGTTTATCATGTGGCGGCACGGTGGTGTAGCACTGTTGCCTTGCACCTCCAGGGTCTGGGTTTGATTCCCGGCCAGGCTCGATTCCCATCTCTGTGTGCATAGAGTTTGCATGTTCTCCCCGTGCTTGGTGGGTTTCCTCCCACATTCCAAAGACATGTAGGTTAGGTTAATGTGTGTGCAATGAGTTTTTACTTTTTTTTACTCTTTATTGCTCTTTATAGAAGTTTCTTTTATGCAAAAATGTTTTCAAAAGCATCTTTTGCTTATGCCATATTTTTGTACTGTATGTGCCCAAGACTTTTGCACAGTACTGTAAGTAAAACATAACAATTTTACTTTTTTTTTGTTAGGTTTTACAATTTTTATGCAAATTCCAGGAGCGTACATTAGGTTTTTTGTTTTTTGTTTTTTTAAACACACCTTTAGATTAAATCACAATGGGGTGATTAGGTGTTGATAAAATGCTTAATGATAAACAGTCAGATATCACATTGTAAAACAAAGCAGTAGTTACAGTAAAAAGTTCATTAAGAAATGAACATAAATTCCATTGCTAGAGGGAACATTTAGATCTTGCCTCATACATCAAAGCAATTTTTTATTTAATGTTTAAATACTTAAATCACAAACAACTAAGATTAATATAGTGTAAGTGTTTTATTTTTTTTTGTTTTTTTACATGACTTTCAATGTAACTTTTATGAAATAACATATAGCTGTACTATGTTAATGCTTTAACTCCAGGATGTTAAGGTTATGGTCATTCTGGTTACAGAGCACATATCATGTGACATCTGTGTGCCAGCTGGAAATACACTCCAGATGTGACACTAATCCTCAAAGGATAATGTACACAAATTCTCACACTCATTTACACCGAATTAATAATCACTATGAATTGAACACAAATCACTAATTTACATACTGGTATGGGTTTAGGTGGTGGATGAATACCTATGCGGACACACTGCCAAATATTTCGAACCTTTACACGGGCAGTAATCTGAGCTCTGAATGAAACTTGGAAACCCTGAAACCTTGAGGCAGCAATGTTACTCCATTACGTCACTGTGTCGCCTTTTAATGGGATATAATTGAATTACGCTATATTATACTTGCTTTTATCATAGGAAGTTAAGAACGTTTATGTACACTTCTAAAATTTAACCGTGCTTTCAATGATTTCAGAAACTAGCATCAAACAAACAAACAGCATTTGGACTTGATTATGGTTCTGTACGAATCAGGATCAGTTAGCATCAATTATAGCTTTAAGCGATGGGTTTATGTTCAGTGTGGTCATTCTTTGGAATCTATATTTACTGTACCTCTGATAGCTTTTTGCCTCTTTTGCAGTAGAACAACATATGATTAAAAGCCCCTTTGTATCACTTAATCCTGCATCCTGACTCCAGGAGGTCCTCGAATCCAAATCATTTACAAGCACGCACATGCAAAGGGCATGAAGGACAAAAACAAACATCTCACCACATGGACAGTTTAAGCCCACAATAAAGCACATGATAGACATATCTACAACATGAAACATGTTTATTCATTTATCTTTAAAGACAAAACTCACATCTGAAAACTTTGCATGCAAGTATCCACTTTAAATAAGACATAAATACATGACATACAATACAAAATCATCACAAACAGGTTTCTGTGTGTGAGTGTGTGTTTTATTTGCATATGAAAGTTCAGTGTTGAAATGATTATCAGTCTGTTAGATAAAATCAGTCCATACGAGTACAAACTTGGCTTAATCAGCATCCAGTATTAAATCTAAGAAAAAGTCATAGAGCTGCTTTGGTTAATGGATTTATGTGTACAATCTTGAAAGAATACAGTATTTATCATAGTACTTGATGAAAGATTTGCAGATCTGTCCCACATTGCCCCGAAAGAATGTTTGGTTGCCATAATGTTGTGGTGACATTAATTCGGCAGTGTTGCAGATGTTGGAACAACGTTGGTATTGGGCTGTTTTGAAAAGTAGAATTACTTTGAGGAAATGATGTCAGAAAAAGGTTTACTATATGCTGATGGGATATTGTTGAACAAATGCCCCAAACATGCTGCAAAAATGACTTAACAATATTAATATCAAACTGGTGGCTTGAGCAGGATTTGAAATCCGGTTGCTGGAAGGTCAAATGAAAGACATTACAAATAAATTTTACTGTTTAACTTCAGGTTGTTAAGTAGACACTAGAAACATGTATATCTACACTGATCATCCATAAAATGAAAACACAAGCATTGATTATTAATTATACTGTATGTCAGTAAACCGAGGATCATGTGCACCCAAGCCTCACTCATGCCTGTGGGGACAAGAGGCCAGGTCCGATCCCACAGGAAAGCCAATGTAGCACAAATGAAAAAAAGTTAATCCTGGCCACGATAGAAAGGTATTTTTAAAAAAAACAGTGCACTACAGCGTGTTGCACATGGGGCCCTGCAGACAAAGAGCCCAAGGCCACCAACCCGCTTCCAAACTCCCCATATCTCAATCCGATCAAGTACTCATGGACAAACAAGTCCAATCCATGAAGGCCCCTTATGCAACCCACAGCCTTAGAGGTCTGAAGGAGTCAATCTTTGAGGGGAAAGAGCTTTCCAGGTGGCACAAGAGGAACCTGAACAATTATGCTTGATTGGTGTACAGCTCTGTATAGAGTGAAAAACCTTTCACAAGAAAGTAAAAATGAAAAAGTAAAAAAAAAAAAAAAGATGCACTAAGATGAACTCAATTAAACCTATAACCCAGTAATTCACTCAAAAACTGAATGAATGCCATTAACAGCTATGATATTTTTATAACATTATGAAAAACGCGGAATGCAGCAGCATTAAAACGATTCAGGCGGCTCTATATTCTAATAGTTCCTTTTTTTCCTGACACTGGTCTCCGGATCAGCCGATTAGATCAACGGCAATATTTTCAAAGAAAACAAGTTGTGTGTTTCCAGACTTCTGTTAGAACAAATTAATCACTAAAATGAGGGATGTGGAAGCATCGAGGCTTAATGGGAGAGATGAAAAGGCAAACCAAACAACCTTGCAGACTTGGCTTGTTCTCTAAAAGAAATCTTTCTTCGATTTCCAGGACATTACAGAAGCCTTTTTAACCCAACTCATGCATTACATGTGAAATTCAACGTTTTGACCGTGCCTTAGTTTGAACAATACAAAATACCAAGTACATATACAATTTAATCAGAAATAATACTAAATGTGCATGCCAGTAAAATCCTCAATCATCAAATACACCTTCGAATCCTTCAAACCGTCATACACCTTCTAAAAACTTTTTACAAAAGTTAGAAAAATGCCCACCACAATTCACACACCAAAAAGCAGAGCTATGCTTATGAATAGATAAGAAGGTAGAGCTGATTTTTACCGCAGTGCTTGATTTCGGTTACAACACGGCTTGGACAGTTTTAAACTACTGTACTTTGCTCATTTTAATACGTTATCGTTTATAACTTACACAAGGTCTTGTATGACGTGTGCTCCATATAAACGGACTAACAATATGTCTAATCATTAATACGAGAAAACTTTCCGTAAGACGTTTATTTTGCATTTTTGTCTCCAGTGTCAGCACTTTGTAACAGTCATTATAAAGCTTTTCAATCTTCAAGACATTGCGCTTTGCACTTGCTGTGTAAATTGATGCTAGGTTTTCTTTTGTTCATGTCTTATTACATTTCCCCTAGGCAGCATTAAATTTCCCAGGCTTGTCCTTCCAGGGCCCCCTTCGGCTGGTGAACGTACCGAAACACAGTGGACACTTTACGCAATTCCTCTCTCAAATTTAAATTGAAATCTGACAATCATTTTTTTTTCTTGTCTTATTATTATCTTCCACAGGAGGAAGATAAGCTGCAATAGCATAAATAATAATGAGAACTAACCTGTTTTTGCAGACAACCTACAACAGTATACAGTAACTACTGTATAAACAGATATAATACACAAGTTGTGGCTCTTTAATAAATACAGAATCATTAGTGTTAGTGGCAAATTTCTGCGGTATAAGATAAATGAAACATTTGGACATTTGGAACTACACAACTCGACTCACTATTACATTGTTGATGATTTATCTCTAACTGCACACCCCATCATGCTTTATTTCATAGAAAATCCACTTCTAACCAGTAGCCTGCAGTAACAGCCAAATAAATTAGCAAATTACAGCTTTAAAAAAAAAAAAAAAATCAGGTTAACAAGTTGGTCCGAAAACGAAAAAAAATGGAAAACACTTTTAAAATGTGTATGATCATAAATGTCTTTGGCTTTACTCCAGCATACTGAGAGCGATGCCGTGAACACATCCAGATCTTCTCAGCACATACAGTAGAAAACCACAGTAAACAGAATTTAAATAGAGGTGTGTATGTGTATATTGTACACCCACATAGTGTCTGTTTCTTTTGCTGATACGGCAACCGTCGTCGAATTATGACAAATGACATCATAGTAATATGTGAAAAAGGAAAATGTAATACAAAATTTGCTCCACAGTTCTGCAAAGTTCATGAGACGGTAAAGACATTCTACGTCGTTGTCTGTGTGAGCAGTGTGTAAGCATGATCAATGTGTCTGAGCTTGAGAGGTGTTTTATAACATTATGTAAACCCTCTTCTATGAGTTCATCTCTCAGTGTGTGCATGTGTGTGTGTATGTCACTCTATTGCGCGTGGCATACGATGCCGGTCCCCAGCATTCTTACTGACTCTGGTTTTCCGTGCCACGTCTTGCGCTTGTTTGTATTTGTCCATCATGTTCTTGTGTTTCCGACGCAGCTTTTCATTGCACCAGACGCGCTCACAGTATTGTTCTACTTGAGGAAGGTTTGATGGACCAATCAGCTGCAGGACATCTTTAAACCAACCTCTGGGTGGCGTTCGGTTAGCTGAGCCTGTATTGACAGGGCATGGAGACCATGCCTTGTGTTTACTTTCTTGTGAAAGTAAGTCAGCAAGCGTGTCCCCTTGTAAGACATCCAACCACACACGTGAGAGCGTCTGAGAAAATCCATGTTCCCGAGAGCGGCACACGTAGACGCCTTCGTCGTGTCGTAACACCCGTCTGAATAGCAAACCTTCATCTGTTTTTACCACTCGCTCGTCCAGCTCCACCTGCACGAAAAGCACATCACAGAGTATAAAAATGGGGATGCTGGCAATGTACATATACTGTAAGGATTAAGAAAGTAACACAATTTTTCTAATTTTGACTCTGTGCACCCCCACAGTGGGTTTGAAATGAAAGAATTGAGATGTAATTGAAAATTTTTATTTTAGATTTATTTTATAAATAAACATTCTTTAATTATTTAATGTTCTCAATGAAATCTCTGAATTTTTACTAGTGATTGAACTAGATAAGTGTTACCTTGCTAATAAAAAAAACTTCACAACATCATGCAGAGCCAAGAACACCCCGAAGAATCTAAGTGCATCATTGTCGATGCCTACAATCAAGAAATTGTGCATGTAAACACATCATGCAGTTTTTAAGGTTTCTATTATTATTCTATTTGTTAAGGAAAACAAAATTCAAAACTACATAGCCCTGTGTGAAAAAGTTTTGCCCCCTAAACCTAAAAACTAGTTGGGCCACCCTCAAGCGTTTTCGATAACTTGCAGTTAGTCTGTTACAGTGCTGTGGAGGAATTTTGGCCCACTCATCTTTGCAGAATTGTTGTAATTCAGCCACATTGGAGGGTTTTTGAGCATGAACTGCCTTTTTAAGGTCATGCCACAGCATCTCAATTGGATTCAGGTAGAACTAGGCCACTGCAAAGTCTTCATTTTGTTTTTTTTTCAGCCATTCAGAAGTAGACTTGCTGGTGCGCTTTGGATCATTATCCTGCTGCAGAACCCAAGTTGGTGGTTTGCAGCAGTCCCAAAGCTTTAGAACTGGCTTTATAACCTTTTCCAGTCTGAAAGATCTCAATTATTTTCCTTGGATCTCGGCATGATGTCTAGCTTTTGAGGATCATTTGGCCTACTTCACTTTGTCAGAAGTCCTATTTAAGTGATTTCTTGATTGTGAACAGGTGTGGCAGTAATCAGGCCTGGGTGTGGCTAGAGAAACCATGATGAACCAGAGTTAAGTTATGTTTTAACAGGGGGGGAAACACTGTTTCAAATAGGGCGATGTAGTTTGGGGTTTTGTTTTCCCTTAATAATAAAAACCCTCCATTTAAAAACTGCATGGTGTATTTACTTGTGTTAATATTGTCTTTGACTAATATTTAAATTTGTTTAATGATCTGAAAAAGTTTGACGAGCATGCAAAAAAATAAGAAATTAGTTAAGGGGGAAAAAACTTTTTCATACCACTGTATAATAGCCAAAACATACAGTTAAAGCAACTCAAGGCAAAGAAATGTAATGTAAAGAGCAGAGTCAGTCACCTGACCTCAGTCCCATAGAGAATGCTTTTCACTTACTGAAGACAAAACTAAAGACTGAAAGACTCACAAGAAGCAGCAACTACATGTGTAAAGGCTGGGTCAAGCATCTCAGAGAAAGAAACTTAGCATCTGATTCATGGAGTCCAGACTTCAGACAGTCATTCAATAAAAAATAATCCTAGTATTTATGAATAATCTAAGTTTGCCAAATTGCAATAGTTAATGCAATATTTATGTTAAACCCCTTAAAGTTTGCTTTAAAAGCACACTTGGAAAAAAAATGTCATGGTGCAAGTCTTACTTTCATACAATTATAGAAAATTATCTACAAAATGTAAATAAAATAAAAATAGGTTAATTCAGGTTCTGTATACACTAACAAGAGATTTCTTTATTATTTATTTTCATCATTTATTCAATGTTTTTTTATTTATGTGTATAATTATTAAAATATTTTTATTGCACTACTATTAGCTATGAATATATTGAAATATTTTATCTGACTTATTTTTCCTGTATTCTTCTTATTCATGTATATTCCCTTTTTCTATACAGTGAAACCTCGGATTGCGAGTAATGCGGTTTGCGAGTGTTCCGCAAGACAAGCAAAGATTTTTAATACATTTTGACTTGGAAAACAAACTTCAAAAAACAAAAGCCTTGGTTTACGAGTACCGAGTATCATGTATCACGCATGCGTTTCTTGTTTTGACACCGAGCGTCACGTGATCACGACTGAGCCAATGGATTTTTTCTCTCTTGCGATTTTTTGTCTCTTACTGGTATAATCAACATCCATGCACGCATGTACTGTTTACTATAACACTGTGACCACGTGTGTGTGCGTAAAACATATTTTATTTTGTGTTTGTATGCGCGTGTGTACAGCGCGTGTGTACTGTTTCTTATAACACAAGTGTATGCGCGCGTGTAAAGCTAAAGAAAGTCTCAATAGAGAGGTTAAAGATCCATTTATTCTCTCCCTCTCTGTATCAGCCTGCACTTTGTCTGCGTCCGCGTCATTGGACACCGTGTCCCTTCATACACACACACACACACACACACACACACCTCCTCTCGCCTTCACACACATACCCCTCCTCCCCTCTTCCTCTCGCCTTCACACACACACACACACACACACACCTCCTCTCGCCTTCACACACATACCCCTCCTCCCCTCATCTCGCCTTCTCACACACACACACACACACACACACTCTCTCCTTCTCTAATAGAAATACTGCTCTGTCGCGATTCTTTTCAAAGGTAAACTGTAGGTTAATTTGTTTCATTTTTACATCACAGCAGTGATTCCGTTAGTATGCGCTCACATTAGCGGTGTTCCTTGTTAATTATTCCGATAAAACAGTCTTTCCGTTAATATGTGTGTGTGTGTGTGTGTGTGTGAAAAAATCAAATAAGGGAGGAAGAAAGGCTACTGTGCAAGACGAGAAAAGGGGAGGGTCTGATTCCTCCTTTCCTCTTACTGTACTTTAGCGTCACACACACACACAAACACAATTCTTTGGTTTACGAGTGTTTTGAAATACGAGCCCGCTTCCAGAACGAATTGTGCATGTAATCCAAGGTTCCACTATATATATATATATATATATATATATAAATAAATACAAAAAAGTATTTAGTCAGTCGCCAATTGTGCAATTTCTCCCACTTAAAAAGATGAGAGAGGCCTGTAACTTTTATCATAGGTATACCTCAACTATGAGAGACAAAATAAGAGAAAAAAATCCAGAAAATCACATTGTAGGATTTTTAAAGAATTTATTTGCAAATTATGGTGGAAAATAAGTATTTG
>JAOVVA010000032.1:8469941-8513291 GCA_028565275.1 Leiocassis micropogon | reverse complement strand
AAAAAAATGTTTGGAATCATGTATGATTTTCATTCCACTTTTCACGTGTACATCACTTTGTTTTGGTCTTTCACGTGGAATTCCAATAAAATTGATTCATGTTTGTGGCTGTAATGTGACAAAAAAATGTGGAAAAGTTCAAGGGGGCCGAATACTTTTGCAAGCCACTGTATATTATAAAATATATACTGTACAAGAATTCATAACATTAGGTCAAGTTATTTGTATATTACGTACCTTTTCCTGACTTTCCTTTAGTAGCTTTAAAAGCAAACACTCACCTAGGCATAAAATGAGATTTTTTTAGAAGGTCTAGATAGATTGTGTCATGTTGAAGTTTTACCCTTTTCTTTGAACTATACTATAATTTTGTTTGCAGTATAAAGGATTTTTCAAGATTCCAAGCTATTTGTCTCTAGGACAGTCTAAACTCAGATTCATCCACAATCTGGCCTCTTAAAAAAAAATCTGAAATTCACTGATTAGAAAGTAGAATTTTCATGCATACATGCTGAAGGCGTAAAAAAAAAAAAAACATTAACATTTAGAGAAGACTTTAGGCACAGTACGGTGATGATAGTCTTATTAAAATATTTTAATGGTGCAAACATTTTAAAAAAGGCCATATGTTCATGAATGATGACCTGGCTGAGGTGGCTCTAAGCCCATTGCACTCGTTCCCATAAACATTCAGCGAGTGGAATGCCTGATCCTTGAAATCCATGTATAACTTGTTGCCAACTTGTAGAAGAGATGCATCTGTCTGTGGGAACTGTACACACAATCATTCACCAACACCACTTGCACATTACAGGAACCCAGCTGGTAGTTATTGCCACATCCCCGTACAGTCCTGACCTCGCTCCAAGTGATTTCCACATCTTAAGACCATTATAGGAATTTCTGGGAGGCCAGTGTTTCAGACATAAAGCAGGCTGTCTGATCATGGCATAGTGAGAAGACCTTCTACCTTGATGGAATCCAAGCACTAGTGAAACGCTGGGAAAAGTGCATTAGTGTAGCAGGGAATAATAGAGAGAAATAAAGAGAGTTTTTATTCTCATAACTGTTTTGTTATTCTGTTATCAAAAGTTTGATTCAAAACTATGGGTATCTATTTGCTTCTTGCATGTCTGTGTATATCCAGGGGGTTTCTGATTGCATTTATGTTTTATGACTTTATTATTATTTAATTCAATTAACCCATCTACATGTATATGAATTTAGTTTTTTGCTGCATTTTGCATTTTTTCTCCACATAAAAGCTGCAGTGAAACGTGAAGTGCATTAAAAAAAACAGATCTTTCTGCAAACAATGCAAAATCTGTGTATGCCCATTAAGCATGCGCATATATGCATGTGTTATCGACGTGTTAGGAATCCATTTAGCATGGCTCTTGATCAGGGTGTTAGTTTGTAGTCTCTAGTCTTATTAAACTTTATTTAATAAAGTTTTTCCTGGAAAAACTGATTTCTGGGATAAAATTTTAGCAGTAGTTTAACCGCCTTGAAGAAAGAATAATCTGTCAAACATAATACAACGCAATGAAATATTTATTCGTATATCTCAGCTTGTTAGGAGGTTCACGTCAGAGCGCGAGGTCAGCCATGATACAGTGCCCCTGGTGCAGAGAGGGGTCTTGCTCAATACGAACAGAGGCAGCTTTGCAGTGCTTGATCAGTAACCCAAAACCTTAACCACTGAGCCAACACTGCTCCTGCTACTGTGAGTCCATATTTCCATTTAGTACCACCATGCATTGGAGCCTTTGACACAACAGGTTATGACATACTGTACTATTACTGAGCTGAGGTTTTCACGTGAGGCCTCTCAAACCCATTCAACAATTTCTATGAAGGCTGTTTTAAATTACTTTTTCCAGTGTCTGCTTTTTACTTCTTTTCATCCCTTCAGTAAGATTTTCAACTCTCTGTGACCAGAGTGGTAAACGCTTTACTTTTTTCATTTTGTTTTAGATTTTTAAACAATTTAGTTTACAGTATATATGACCCATCAGGTATTACGTTACATGGGTTCGTTTTTTTTTGTTGTTGTTGTTGCTTTGGCCAATAAATATTTGGTGAAATGTATCACATTTTTAATTTTGGCATAAATTGGTTAATAAATACCTTAACTTCCTGAGAAAATCATGCATATGTTCACTATCAAACTGTACTGCTGGTGAAGTTATTTTAGGGGTTGCCAGGAAATCCTGGTGTCAAAATGAGGATGAGGGTTCCCTCTTACTTATTACATCATGGAATTCTTATTTTAATATTATTAAAATATTTTCCCCCTTAGCCCCTCCTCGTAAACAAACTTGCCATATCTCAGCAACCCGATATGATACAGTAATAAATTATTGAACTAGGAATCTGAAATTATTCATGCAACTCAGGTCACCCAAAATGCAGCTTAATACCTTAAAGTAATTTATGCCAAAATCCAATAGCAGACTGACCTCGTGAAAATGCCAAATACAAAACCCTTGGTTCATACATTCTTATAGGCATACTTTATTTATAACTATACACTCCTGTCAAAAGGAGTTTAATGGTCTTTTTAGTTCTTCACTACTTTTTGTTTTAATCTCCTCTTTCACATTTTCATAGATAGAAGGCAAGTGTGATGTTGTTATGGAGACACAGAACCATGAAACATAAAGGGACAGGCACAGCTGGTAATCTGACAGCTGATAAATGCACTTCTTTAGGTTCTGTGCCCCTACCTTCTTCCAATTTCACTTTGAATTATACCATGACATCTTCACCTTCATTTATCAATTTAACTCTTTGCCACAGCCTTTCTCTGATCAACAAACCCCTTTCTTCTTCATTTTTTTTCTTCTTTTTTTTGCGTATAAAGCCTATTACAGCAGCATTCTCATTCCTTTTTTTGCTAGTGACCCCATTTTTATTTTAAACAGTCGATCACTTCGCAGGCTGCTAGTGCTGTACTGTGGTATTGCCTTTGTGGTCTGGTGTAAAATGGGTTTAGGACACGCTTTATGAATGCAGGCTAATAAAAATGGCCTATATTTAATTATTATTAAATATTTCTTAAATCAGGTTTATGTGCATAAAATGACTAACTGTTATAAATAACAGTTAGGTAAAAATGTCCCTCAATCATGTAGAAAACCCTTTTTTCCACAATGAAAAAACTGTTTCTAAGCAACTTGTCACCAGCTTCTTATATATATATATAGCTTCCTTCTACTTTCTTCACTTCTAATTTTTGCCTACCCTCACATCCAGGTTTCTCAGTTGCTTGTGTATACACGGAAACATGTGCATGTGCATGGGTGTATGAGTGTAATTCCAAGCTAGTCCCATGGCTGCTCTCAGCGTAGAGGTTAAACAAACGACGTTATAGATTTACTGGACAGCTGTTGCTCTGGTTTTTCTCAGCATGTGTGAGGACCCACCGTTTTTATATGCTATAATCAGCTTTTTTATTTTGCAGAGCCTCATTATACAGGGCCAAACTAAACAGCAGTCCTGAGCTAAACTTGCAATATGGTTTGGGATTCTGAAGATGCTGGATTAAGTCCTTTTCAGGACTAGTTTTATTTGAGCAATGTAATTATTTTTGGCATATCTCTGGGATTGTAATCCCACCTGAATCCATGATGTCAGTCATGTTTTTAACAGACTGTGTGTGTGCACACATCTGGAAAGATTACTGTGTATTTTTCCGCATGAAATGACATGCTGGTAAAGATTGCATAAAATCCTGTGGGAAAAGGAGGTTCCGTGCTATTTCTTTAATATATAGATACTAGAAAAACGAACTCCTTGAGTAAGAAAAAAAATGGCTGAGCTTAAGACGCAGAACAGATCGTAGTACAGGTATACTGTAGCCTTGTAAACTACTGATAATGAGGCACAATGTAATTTATTTAAGGTTGAAATATTCTATTTGTATAAAGGAAAAAAATGAGAATTCTTACAATCATCCACCAGCAGCATTATTTAATGGGCAAAGGAACTGCATGTTCAGAAGTTATATCCTGTCTAAATAATGCTTTGGTTAAAGCTGGAGTCAGAACAACAGAACAACTTCTTTCTAAATCATGCCTGAGATGAGAATGGTGGATTTGTACTACAATGGTCGCATGTATATTTGTAAACCTTTAATAAATAAATAAAATTAAGATCAACTTAAAAAAAAAAAGAAAAAAAAATGATCTCACATGTGCACATCTGTAATAGTTGAGTTAAGGTTAAGGTTGTTGTAGGTTAGCATCAGAATTGTTTCCATTTCAAATGTAATTCAACCATATCAGCATCACATGTTCAGATCTGTTCAAATGTAGGAATGAGATTAGATCCATGAAACAATTTGAGATCTTTGACAGGGGTAACATGAATGCATTCAGCTCATCTCTGTTCCAGTTTTCTGATTTTAATTTTCTGGGAGACAGACGCTTGTACTCCACATCTTCCACTTCTCCGTAACGATGCCTTTTCTATGCCAGCAAACATTCAGAAACACTCACAAGCTGGTCTTGATGTCCTGAAGTTCATCATAAGTACAATCAGAAAATTATTCTTATCTTGTGTAGCATAAAAAAACATGATAACTTTGTAAGTGAAAATATCTGTAATCTAAAATTCCATTTAATTTTCAAATTGATTTTTTAAAAAGAAATAATGCTTAAAACCAGCTAAACAAGAACAGAAAATGACTAATTTTGTAAATGTAAAAAATGTACAATTTGTCTATAAATAGGCCTAATAATCTAATACTTGGTTTAGTGTAATCTTACATTAAAAAATTGCATATAAATTTGGCTAGATTTAAGATATTTTCATTTGTTGCAGTATTATGTATTATGTATATTTTACTAAAATAATATAGGTTAGTAATGTACTAAACTTTTACTTTTTTTTAACCTAAACGTAACTAAACAACAATTTTACCATGATTTACTATTACTTTTTGTTGTTGTTGTTGTTCAATTTGCATATTTTACTTGAGAGGAAATTGAATATGTTTAAATTGAATTTAATGTTGGAATATGTTGATACATGAAGCATTTTTTTTTTACATCTTTACAGCTCCTGTGATAAAGGTGCCTTTTTATTCTAATTCTTTTATACTCCATTCTTGTTTGAGTTTTTTTCTCTTATTATTATTAAGTACAAATATAGGCAGTGACATTGCCTTTCACCCCTACTACACACAAAACAGGATTTTTTAAATAGTTTAAATATAGTGATCGCCTTCTTTGAGAGCTCATGAAGTGGGTTATCAGTCTTCTCAAAGTTAAAGCACAAGGAGCCCTGATAAGATACTATGGAGTATAGTTGGTTATGATCCCTATGGAGCTAATGTTCCATGTTGGATAACTGTCCCACACTGGGTGTGCTTCTGCCTTAAGCCAGGTCATAGACAATAAGTGAGTAACTGAATGTTTTTGAGCTTAGTGAATAAAACTGACCACTGTAATGAGACTCTGAATGTGAAACTGTTTCATCCTGCCAGTGGACAGCTGTTTGGCCAGTTGTCATCCTTTGGGAATGGTTTCCATGTGTGTCTGATCGAATCCAGAACTGGAGTAGCAGGCAGCAAAAGCTCTGGAGGAACCATATACAACATAGCATTGTTCCAGCCAGCACATGGATCAGAAAGCAAGAAACCAGCCCTCTCTGAGGTCTCAATCATCCGAAACGTGCTGCTGTGTGTGGTGTGTGTGTTTGATTATGTGTCATTGGGGACATACAGTAAGTCTCCATTACGTCCATTTTTTACAGTAAATTTATACCAGTTTTCAGTGTGCATGCATGCACAGGTGTGTGTGTGTGTGTGTGTGTGTGTGTGTGTGTGTGTGTGTGTGTGTGTGTGTGTGTGTGTGTGTGTGTGTGTGCCCTGCCAAATCATAGCCATGACGAATTTGCAACCCATCCAGCACAGGCGTAACGGAATTGTGCCCTCAGGGACAGACATTTCATTTCCTGACACACTTGTCAAAAAGTTGAAACTTACCCAGTAAGTATTTTTAACAGAATTTGATTTTGCTTATTTACAGTATACCAACGTATTGTTGAATTATTTACTCTGATTAGCCAGAAGGTGTTGATTAATTTGCTATAACAGCAGCTCTGACAGTAGTGCCAGATAAAAGGTCTTTCACAGGTTTATGTTTATGTCGGTTTGAGTTGGCCATTTGGTTGAGACAGTTTCTTCATTGGGTTGATTTCTAAATGTTCTACATTACAGGTTAACTTGAAATGGATAAACCAATGATGTCACCTGTCATGGGGCGGGATATATCAGGCAGCAGGTGTTTTCTCAAATTTCTCAATCCGTTCTTTAAGTCGATGTGTTGAAATCAGGAAAAATAGGCAAGCATAAGGAGCCAAGTGGGTTTGAAAAGGGACAAATTGTAATGCCTAGATGACAGGGTAAGAGCATCTTCAAAATGCCAAGGCCTGTGAGGACAACTGGTGAACCAACAAAAGGGTTGTGAGGTTGGATCCCACAAAAGAGCTATTATAACAGAAATTGATCAAGAGAGGTGTCAGAACACAGTGCATAGCCAGAGACTGTTCAAGATGGCTACGCTGACGCCAGACTATCACTGAAAGCACCAGTAGAGCAGTAGAACTGGACCACAGGGCAATGGAAGAAGGTGGCCTGGTCTGAGAAATCACATTTCCTGTCTACATCATGTGGACTAGTGTGTATGTATCACTTATCTGAGGTGGAGCTGGCAGGGTGCACTATAGAAAGAATGCAAGCCAGCAGAGCCAGTGTGATGCTCTGGGCAATGTTCTGCTGGGGAACCTTGGATCCTGCCATTCATGTGGATGTGACTTTGACACAGACCCAAACACTTGCAGACCAGGTACACCCCTTCCTGACAACAGTATTCCCTAAAGATAGTGGGTTCTTTCAGCAAGATAATGCAACCAACCAACAGTGGGGAAAAAATGGGTTAAATGTTCAAGGTGTTGATTTGGCCATGACATTCCCCAGATCTCAATGCGGATTGAGCATGTGTAGGATGTGCTGGACAAACAAGTCTAATCCATGGAGACCTCGTGTTGCAACTTACTGGACCTAAAGACCTTCTGCCAAACATCACAGCACACCTTCAGAGGTCTTGTGGAGTTCATGTCTTAACACAACTCATGACTCAGCACTTTGGCTTTGGGCAGCACGATGGGGAGCTACACAACATTATGCAGGTGGTTTTAATGTTATGGCTGACCAGTGTAAATGGGAGTGAAGTTTTTTGTGCTGGCAGACGATATTTTTAACAGTTTTATGTTGTTTCCATTTTCAGTGAGAGTCTACATTTTTGCTACAATTCAAAGGATCTTTTGCACTATTATTAATTATATTATTATTATTCTAATTAATTATATGGCTACATATTTCACAAATTGGAAAAACACGTTCATTTAACTTTCAACAACTATTGGATCCCGTCCTCAAACAGAGGTCAAAAAAGATAACAGTAAATTTCCATATCCCATACGTATGTCAGTATACACAAATCAGCCATAACATCTGCACCACCACCGTGTGAATTGAACAACAATCATCAGTTATATACCAGTAAACTGGTATCAGGATCATGGGCACCCAAGGTTCATATATGCCTGTGGGGAGCAAAAGCCAGCCTGTCTGGTGCAAACCCACAGAAAAGCCAATGTATCAAAAAAATAAAATAAAATAATTATTGCTGGCTATGATGGAAAGGTATCATAACATTCAATGCATCACAGCATGTTGCATACAGTATGTGGCTTAGCAGGCAAAGAGTTCAAGGCTGTTGATCTGGCCTCCAAATTCCCCAAACTTCAATCCGATCGAGCATCCGTGGAATGCACTGGACAAACAAGTCTGATCCACCTTGCAACTTACGGCACTTAAAGGATCTGCTGCTAACGTCCTGGTGCCAGATACCACAACACGCATTCAGAGGTCTTGTGGAGTCATGCCCTGAGGCCAGAGCTGTTCTGGTGGCACAAGGGGAACGTAAGGCCCAGGTGATTTTAATGTTAATGTTTTCAATTATCCACACTACAATCTCAAAATCTTCCCATGTTAAATGTATATTTCCACATTACTGCCTAATTGACTCTTACCTCTACCAGATCTCTTTCTTTATTTTAAGTTGTTCCAAAAAATCTGGGAGCATTTAAAGATGATCTGAGAGAGAGAGAGAGAGAGAGAGTGTGGTGGGGTGGATGGACAATGCTTGACCATCTGGGTGACTTCATTCCTTCATGTAAACTAAAACAACCAAAGTACTACCCTGTTGTGTGTGTGTGTGTGTGTGTGTGTGTGTGTGTGTGTGTGTGTGTGTGTGTGTGTGTGTGTGTGTAAATGCTCTTTTACTATTAAACATCACTGTGATTTATACTATAGATTTTTTTATGCAACTTGATACAACTTCAGGAGTTTAAGTGATCTCCACACATAATTTTTCATGCATGTGTGCGTGCACATGTGTGTGTTTTGCTTGTTAGGCAAAAGGCCCCATCTCACAACACATGAAAGCATGCACCTCATGCATGAAGAAGGAGTCAGAAAAAAACCCACCAGGGATACAACACACACACACACACACCCAAAGACAAAAGTGATAAAAGGAGACTTATGGATAGGTATGTGCATTATTCAGGAAAGTATCTTGATTAAAGGTTATTTTAACTTACCTCATTATAAGAATTTATTGCAGGTACTTCAGGGGATTAGCTTATCACCTAACATATTCATGCGCTTGCCTTTTACTTGGCTTTAACAAATGCTGTACAAATAAAAGAGTGGGTGAACATTTATATCCCTTATCAGTAAACAGGCAGGTCAGGGTGTAGGTCAACTTTCAGCCAGACGCTTTCAGATATGATGCTGAAGAATCGGCGTTTTAAGAAGCAAAATATTCAGCTGGACTGGTGGAACGTCCCACGAGATATTTATCAGACACACTCACACACTAAAGGCTTATTTAGCAAGTGAGGCACTGCGCACACAGACACAGACACACACACACACACACACACACACACACACACACATATGTATATGCTTAACAACTGATTAAGAAATCTTGTGTCTAAATCCAGATTTTTAAGTCTTTTTGATTCCAAAGACCTGTTTTTGTTAGACTGATTTAACCTGCATTACTGTAATTTAATCTTAGTCTAGCTCTAAAAACGCTTTGGCAAAAACATTTAAAGGATATTCATGTCCTTTTTAGGACAAAGACTGCTCCATACTGTATGTGAGGTTCCTAATACACACACACACACACACACACACACTCCTTCATTCATCTTCAATAACCACCTTTACTTGCGCATGCGGGGAGATTGGGCAGAAGGTTGGAATATACCCAGAATGTGGCACCAGTCCAACGCAGAGCACACTCAATACTCTGCACTTATGTTATCACACACTTTTTTAACCTAGGGGCAATTAAACATAGCCAATCCACTTAGTGGAATGTTACTGGACAATCAGAGGAAACCAGACTCCCTGGAGGAAACCCATGTGGACAAGAGGAGAACGTAGAGAATGCCACTGGAATTGAACTCAAGTTCAGGATCAAACTGGGAGTCCTGGAGCTGTGTGTCTCCTTATCACATCCAATACACACACACACACACACACACACACACACACACACACACACACACACACACACACAGAAACAGAAAAATATTGGATTTGAATTCAATAAAGCCACTTCATCAAGAAAAAATGTCTCAACTGTCGCTCATCCACAGCTCCACCTACATGGTTCCCACAGTTCATACTCACAAGGCGCCCAAATCCATGACCACTAGCTGTGACATTCACACCCTCAACACTACAGCCCTTGTTTTCAATAAACTATTTGTTAGAGTACAGAAACCAAGTTACTGCAGCTGCCTGGGACGTCAAATAGCTGGCTACAGATAACCATTATACCACACCAAATCAAATGTTACAATGCGCAAGTGTGAAGAATTTTATTGTCAGACATGCTTAATTTTCTAAATCACCAGTGGCTTCAGGGAAAATCCTGCATTTTAAATGTTTTAATTCTTTTGGTATCCAAGGACTCACATGGTGACCTGTCTCTAAGCTGAAATAGCACTGATATAGCTTTTGAGATGCTGGGAACAAGTAGACTAAATCATGAAAGATGTGTAATCAGCCAAGTGGAGTAATGAGCCAGAAGGAATCTCAATGGGCAACATTCTGTAGCACAATGTGCCACATGTGTCCAATTCAGATTTAATCAAATCCAATTATTTTGTTTGGTTGATCAGCATCGGTATCACTTCTGAACTGATCCACACATGCAAAATGAACAACATCTCACTAGGCACATTCATTAAAAAAAAAGAAACACTAACTAACCAAAATTTCAGACAGCTGTGAATTTACTTATAATATTTTAAGGTGAAGAAGATTTTAAAACTATGGAGGCTACTATGATGGAGAAAAATCTGTATTGTGTGACCATGATTGGGAATACCATTGTGAATACCAATTGAAAGTATAATATTACTGTAAGTTTATAATGTATCGCACATATGAGGTTCTGTTGCCATCATCTTGGAAGCATAAAATAGCTGCATGTCTTTGAATGCTGTAGCATTACAATTTTCCTTCAGTCTAACTCCAAGGCCTAAACCTCTTCCAGCACAACAACGCCCCTGTACACAATGCAAACTCCATAAAAGACATGATTTCCCAAAGCTGGAGCAAAAAGACCTTGAGTAGCCTGCACAGAATCCTGATCTCAACCCCACTGAATACCTCTGGGATGAACTGGACCTCACTAATGCTCTAGTAATTGAATGAGCACCAATCCCAACAGCCATGTTCCAAACTCTGTCGTAAGGACTTTCCAAAAGAGTGGAGATTTTAAAAACAGCAACAAGGAGAACTACATCTGGAGTGGGATGTTCAAAAAGTGCGTATATAGTAGACGGGATGGTCAGGTGTTCACAAATTTTCAGCCATATAATGTATTTCATCTTATTAGACTGTCATGAGGAATATAAATGCATCCCATTTGTTTATAATATATTGCAAAGCAGGACTGAGTTATAATGTTAAGAATTGTTTTTGCTGCTATGTAACATACTCCTTGATCTGTGCAAAGAAATGTCCTCCCTAAAGACAAATGTGTGTCTGACCTAGAATTGCAGGAAGAAATCTCAATGGATTACTAGAGGATTAACAGGATGTCCAGGTTTCCCCACTTCTATATTCTATAAAAAGAAATTAGACCATCCATATTTTTGGTTTGAATGACTTCACAGTGAATAAACAGTACAACAGTATAGTTCAGTTCATTCATGAATGTACAGTGCATTACAGTGCAATTTATGACCATCTGCTTGCATTAATATATCAAACCAGTAATTCCATGAACAGATATATACAAAGCCTATTTAACTTAGCGCTCTTAAAAATATATATTTTATAATTTAATGGCTCTTGATTTTTGTTTTTGGATGATAGAAAGAAAAGATAATGCACAATATGCACTGCACAGTGCACACGATGCATAATTTCAAAGTGACACAAGATGTGACCTGATTTAGGACTTAATTAGAACGTGTTGATGGATTGTGTGGTTTGTGTTTTACACACAAGGAAAAAAGGATATAGTGTTTTCATTCTTGCCATGCCATTTAATAAGGATGTGTGATGCATTGCATAAAGCCACTCTTTGTAGAGTGGATGAATCAAATACAAACAAAATATCAAAATATAGTCTAGGCAAGCTGCTATAAAGATTATGGAATATTGGATTATAGTTGACATACATATGTATGATATACATTTTTTTAAATAAATAATAATTTAATAGACCTTAATCTATGTCTATCTTGGTCAGAACTTTCAAACATTTAAGAGATCAATAGGTAAGGACACAAGTACAAAAAACTGCTGCTACTATTACTATATTATTATTATTATTATTATTATTATTATTATTCATATGCAATTAAGTTTATAAATATATTATAATATAGTGCACCTACTATATTAATCACCCAGAACCAAAGTTTCTATGCTGAAGGAATTTGCTGCATCTCCTATAAATAAGAATGAACCCACAAACTAAAAAAAAAAGAAGAAGTGTAATTAGTTTTATCATTATAAGTATTACCTTTGTATGAGAGGCGAAGACGTGGGACGGTTAGTTTGCTCCCTAAAGCCGTCGTAAGAGCGACAGCCGTCAGACAGAAGAAGCACGTTGATAAAGCTGATAGTTCCATTATTCTTATTCTTAAAGGCAGCTGCGGCTCCGCTACAAGGCGCGCGACCAGGTGCCTCCTGAGAAAGCGCGAGACTCCTTTTCCCCTCCCGCGCGCACTTCGCTGAGCCGCGCTCTCTCCGCCAGTCCGTGTGAACAGCCCGCCCTCAGCGCGCGCACAGGAGCTGCCCACAACAGTAAGAGACGAGGGGAAATACACGTCCAGCGGGGTATACAACCGTGTTAGACGTTCACAAAAGTACGCCACCTAGTGTATTACTTTAACAGACGATAGAGAGCGTTAGGATGCGGTTTGGGATGGAGCCAAAGTCCTGGAGACGCGCGCTCTTTAATGTCGCTTTGTATTTCTATGTGTGTACTGTGATCAGTGGGTATAAATAAATTTTTTCTACTTCATTCATTCAGTCATTCATTCATGCATGCATTTATTCAATCATTTTCAAATTAGCTCTCTCTCTCTCTCTCTCTCTCTCAGTCTAACCTCAACTTAACCTTACTATCATCAGTAACCAAAGGGAAACTTCTGGTCTCTATCAGCATCTTATTGAAATCTGCAGACAGCAAGGTGGCTTAGTGGTTAGCACTGTCACTTGCACCTCCAGGGTCTGGGTTCGGTTTCCTCCTTGGGTCAGTGGTGCATGGAGTTTGCAAGTTCTCCCTTTGCTTAGTGGGTTTCCTCCAGGTACTCCAGGTTTCTTCCAAAAACATGCAAATTAGGCTAATTGGTGCTCCTAAATTGCCTGTAGGGTGTGAATGTAAGTGTGTGTGTGTATGTGTGTGCCCTGCGATAGACTGGCACCGAATCCAGGTTGTACCCTGCCTCATGCCCCAAGTCACCTGGGATAGGCTCGAGGGCCCATGACCCTGTATAAAGGATAAAGCGGTATAGATGATGAGTGAGTGAAATCTGCAGGTTTTTTTTAAAGGGTCTAAACTGAAAAAAAAGGTCTAAACTGTCAGATATTCCTCTCCTTATGTGGACATTTGGTCTCTTCCGATCTGTAAAAACATGCCCACACATAATGGGAGGAGTGCTCTGGTTGTTTTAGTTCACATGAAGAAATACATGGTTTTGTTGAACTTCTGCAGATGCTCAGTAAGTGTCTGTCCACACCATCTCTCTCTCTCTCTCTCTCTCTCTCTCTCTCTCTCTCTTTAAGCCAAGACAGATTTCCTTGCATACGTATTTAAATACTGCCAAAGAATATGAAATAAGTCCTGACATCATAGTTGAGCATGCACAGAATAAATAAAGCTTAGAAAAGCAGTCCTGAGATCATATTTTAACATGTTTAGAAGAACAGTAATAATAAAAGAAGAAAAAAGTTGAAGCAACTGTGGATAGAAAGTAGTATATCTATAGAAACAATAAGTAAAAGTGAATGCAATAAGTTTGCCAACTATTTGTTAAGGAGATGTTTGGGCAGTGTCTGGGGTTTAAGAGGGAAAAGTACCAGAGGATGAAGCATTCTTTCAAGCAGTGATGTATAGTGTGGTAGATTTGTAATACCTCAGGCTTTAAAATCTTTTTAGTTTTAGTTTTTGTGATTTAGGTGTGAAAGCTTTGTGTGTGTGTGTGTATGTGCTTTTGCATGACATAAGTTAGTGCCCCACTTCTCTGATTTTAATTAAGTCAACTAGGAGTGAGCTGCCTCTCAGCAGGTCCATGCAGGGTCTCTCAGTCAAGCACTTAGAAGCACTGGGAGGGAACAGGAGTCTTTTGAGGTCTCTATATTTGTCAGTGAGTCAGAGCGCGATAGGAGCCTCTTTGGCACAAAGACTTGTCAAAGAGGAGCTGCTGTTCCTGCTGCATGACTTCTGCATTCCTGTTCCCCTGCGCTGCAGTCATAACGACAAGGAATTGGAAATGACCATGAACAGAGCAGAAAGCAGGAACTTTTAATTCGGTGAACTTATAAATAACCTTGAGTGGTCATGGAGTAGGCTGTCCAAGGCTTTAGATCTGTGAGCAATTATGCAACTATCATCATTTAACACACAAGCTCCTTTAAGAGACACTGTAACAGTTATCAACTTTAATTATGCTGAGGTTAGGGAGTGAGATAAGTGACCTTTGGGAAATGTTGGAGTAAGAAGCAGAAATTATTTCAGAGAGGGAGGAAGGGATGAAGGGGAGGGAATGTTGGCAGATTAGATTAAATGTTTCCAGCCCAATTGCAATGTAAAATCCACCCAATCTCCTAGAGCGCAGAGTAATTTTCCCAAATGAATGGAGCTTAAACAAATTTTAAAACTATAAACCCAGGAATAATCAATCAGCCAATTAAGTTTAAGGTGAGACCCCAACTGGGCTGGAAACCAGCAATATTGCAACGCTGCCTAAGGGATAAGATTTAATTAGGAATCAGGATGTGTGTGTATGTGTGTGTCCAGACAAACCTGCTACCCACCTGCTGGCATGCACATTGGCAATGCAAACTCCGTGTCCTAGAGCGCCTTTGGGGTTTAAACTTTGACCTTATAATAAAGGCGGGGCTTAGGCATAGAGACTTCTGGTTGCTCTTTGACCCCTGAAATGATCAGAGTGCATGCACACACACACACACACACACACACACACACACACACACACACACACATTAATTAAAAACTTTCTGTTATTGGCTCCATTTTGTTCTACCTTAAGCTTTGCAAACTATTCCAGAAGTCAAAATGATCTCTGCTGGAAAAGGTCATACAATACAGCATATGAATTCATTTCACCTGATGTCAATTCCCTGTAGTTACATGGGCTTTTGTGGGGGTTTTTTAGCAGTTTTTCCTCCACTGGAAGAAATTATGACTCATAAAATATTTTACCACTTATTTAGTATTACTCCATAAAACCAAAGATTAAATAAAAAGAAGTATTAAACAAGCTGTTATTACAAGTAGAAGCAATCACAACAGTAGCTAAACATAATCTAGATTTGGATACTTTGGAACTTGGATGGGGCTCGAAGCATGCTTTTGTATGATTGACATTGATATAGTGGTAGAATTTATTAAATATGAGTTGTGTTTAGACATCTGGAAACAGTGATGCTGAAAAATCCACATTTCATTTTCTCATGCATTTTGGTTTGAAGTGGGTTGACAAGTCATGGTTGCATCAAAAATAACATCAGCTTTTGCCAGGTGTGAAACTGCACGAGCAATCTCAAAGTCAATAAGTAAACGCAGTCTTGAGTAAAAAAAAAAAAAAAAAGGCTTTGGCTACTTTTTTTTTTTTACAGTTTGAGAAAAGCACAGAATGGACATAATCAAGTCTTTGAGATAATGTTAGACCCTTAAACTTGTTTAGTCAATTTCTTTTCCATTGGGCTTCTTTCCTTTCTCACAGTCACCACAACTGATTTTTTGATCCACAAGATATTGCATAGGTTTTGCACCAGATACCCTTCCTGCTGTAACCCACCCATTTTTTTGACTTAGGGCACACGCAGCCCCTGGATATACACTGCACTGCCTGGCCAAACATAAGTCGCTACTGGAAACAATTCATGAGATTTAAAATTTCTGGAATTGTATTAAGAACTGTCCAATGCATTATTTTAACCCTTATGTGGTTGTAGAAATATCATGAATGGAGATCACTTAAACACTTACAATGCATGAAAAAGAGGCAGACGTTAGAAATCACAGCTATGTTTAATAGTGAAAATAACAGCATTTCACTCTGTGATGGGAACTCATGGGGTTGGGACTAAACAGCTGTGTGGCCACTTGTTAGTGAGACTAAATACAAAAAAAAACACTTACATTTTCTAGGGATTATAAAAATTGGACTTGGCAGCAATGGAAAAAGGTCAGGTGGTCTGATAAGTCCAGATTGACCCTATTCAAGGGTTAAGGGCCTCCGAAGGGAAGCACATGAAGTGATGCACCATGCAGTGTTATGATCTGGTGTTGTTTCAGTCGATCAAGTCTAAACTCAGCAATGATATCTGGCTAAAATATGAAGTCAGCTAATGACCTGGATGTACTAAATGACCAGGTTAATCAGATCTATAGACTTTTTTCCCTACTGTAGTTGAACAAGGATATTCCAAGATTCAAATTGTCAAAGTTTGGTTAAAGGCGTTCAGCTGCCTGCCCCACCACTGCCTCTAATGTAAGTCAATTTATAACACAAAATACATTTTGTGGCAGCAAAACAGATTATACGGTTTCTCATTATGTCTCTTTGCCACCAATTTTGCTTTCTGTTTGGATTTTGTTGCTGAACTCACCCCATGTCCTACAGTATGTCCTCAGGCTTAAGTAAAAGAGAGGAGATCTGGCCTATAGCCATGTTGCTCTACTTTAACTTTACCATCCAAATGAACAAAAGTTATCATAAATCTTAACTCATACACACAGATGTTTAATCATTTTTAATCGCCCATGCCTGACAGAGGAAGGGGACTGCTGTGTTGGGAATGCGTTCATGGCTTGTTGCACGTCTCTGGGTTAACAGTATTCACCAAATCTCAATTTGCCCTCTTCTCATTGGCTCTACTCACCATTTTATAAGATGATAGCTGCTTTTTGTATTTATATCGTTTTTGTTCTTATCAGTGACAGTCTTTGAGATTAACTCATCCACCAATTGGTCCTTTTTTCCAGCACAGTGGAAGAAATATGGTTTGAGAAAAGGTTGTACCATTCCTCTGTAAGGGTGCGAGAGTCATCGTGCATGCTGCAATAATAAAAAGAAGTTTGCTTTATACAAATTTGAGGCTAATTACAAAGCTTAGATATTATACACATGGCAAGAAGAGAGATGTATTTATTTTAGAAACCACTGGTACACTACAAACTATAGCAACAAACTGCAGTTACTTTCATTACAGTTCTTCATTAATACCACAATGCCTTGATTTAAAATTTAGCTTCAGGGGCCAAATGCTTAGTGAATCAGACAAGTGAATGTCTGAGACAGTAAAGGCAGATGGGAATCCCTGTGTTATCAGGCATCTTCAGGTTTAATAGTTTAAAGGAAACAGAGTGATAATGATCTTTAAAAGAGGCAAGCTAGATCTTGTCAAGATATCCGTATTTTACAGCCTAACACCTAACCTGCAGAAACATGTACAAGTAAGAGACAAGAAAGCTGACTAGCAAGCCAAATTGTTTGCTGCTTTATAGTATGAAAGCTATGTGTTAAACATTAAAATTAAATCTTATGTTCAGTAGTGAAAATCAACCATAACATTTAAACCATTGACATTAAAACAACTTTTTACAGTTTTACAGTCCACTTTTGTCTCCTGGGCAGCTCAGGCCCCTCAGGGCATGTCTCCACAAGGGGTGTGCTGTCTTCCATGAGGATGTTGGCAGTTGATCCTTTGGGTACTTTGGGTTGTGGGGTGGGACCTCAGTGGATCGGACTTGTTTGAGACTTGACTGAGACCTGAGGAGCTTGGAGGCCAGATTGATGGTCTTGGGCTCTTTGCCTGCTGGACCCCGTGTGTGGTGGGGTGTGGAGTATTGGGTGTTCTGGTGAATTACTGTCACTTCCAGCATTCATCAGGTATTTGTGAGGTATTGGCTTTCCTGTGGGATCAAATTGGATGGGTTGGCTTTTAGTCCCATGGGCATAGGTGAGCCTTGGGTGCCCATGATTCTGTCACCAGTTTGGAGGTGTATATTTACTGAACAATGGAGGTGGTGTTGATGTTATGACTGATAGGTAGATAGATAAATTTAATTGTAACTACAGTAGCAGTACTTTTACTCAATCCAGTGTGTTTTTGACTTAAGACACTCCAGTTTCTTGGTGGTTTGTGTTGACACTAACAAGTTGAGCCTTTCAGAACATATCCAACTAATAATTATAAGTTCAGCTAAGATGTCGAGTCTCCAACAAATCACAGGCATATAATTGCTGTCATCTTTTCATGATGTGAATACATTAACACATGAATACTTGGATTTGTTGACATCGTTGTCAAAGCAACAAAATTACACTCATGTTCTGACATCACCAGTTCTAATTTTCAGACCAGCAGCATGTTTAGCTAAGACATGAAGTGTGTTAGTATGGTGTCATCACTGCAAGACAGAACAGCTTCAGTGTGCCTCCTCTACCAAAAAATATATGCTCACTTGATATTTCGATGATGGTTTTTGAGAACGTTTCTAACACATTGATACAAAGTCTGCCTATAAGTGTTCAGTTGGGTTGAGATCTGATAAGTGATTTATTTTTATTTTTATTATTTATCCTCAGCAAACCAATCAGTGAGCACATACGCCCTGTCGATCAGAACAAGGTCATCCTGAAAGACAGAACATCCATCAGGATGTATAATGTAATATTTCATCATTGGATAAAGGTGATCAGTCAGTGTTGATTTGGAGTTTCCTTTAAAGTTGATATTACACTGGATGATTTTCACCGCAACAGAAAATAACCACACATCGTAAAACATATTTCTTCTTATTCGAGCATCACTGGCTTACAACACTGATAATTTCATTATAATTCTGACACTGTCAGAACTGTCAGTCATGAGCTGTCTCTTGTTGCAAAATCATTAAGTTTTGCCATTTGTTGTATTGTGTTGGCTTACACAGTCAATTCAATGGTTTTGCAATGACACAACTAACACAATGTCAGAATAATAATGAAAATCCTTATAAGCAACATTAAAAAATTTTAATAATTAAATTTAAAAAATTACATTTAAATTGGTTTAGTGATTAGCCCTGTCCAGAGTTGGAGATTTGAATCACTCATCTGGTCTGTGTGCATGGAGTTCGCATGTTCTCCTCGTGTATGGTGGGTTTCCTCCGGGTACTCGGGTTTCCTCCTACAGTTCTATTCAGGGTGTACCCTGCCTTGTGTCTTTGGACTGTTGGAGGTACCTAAATGAATTCCACTTAGCACAGGGAGAACATACAAGCTCTACACACACAGACTCGAAGCAGGAATCAACCCTCAACCATGGGGGGTGTGAGGCCATAGTGCTAACGACTATACCACTATGCCACCCAAATCTAACTCTTTATAAAAAATGATGAAACAGAAGGGCATTAAATACTTTATTAAATTATAACTTTATTTCTTTATCCCATTTACATGTACACAATTTGGCAGACACTTATTAAGACAAATGTATACATTAGATGTGCATTCACTATTAAGAAACATGTTATTATGCCATCATAAATATCAGCTCTCGCTTCAGAACAGAATGAGGTGTGTTAATATCCAAGCACACCACAACATAGCAGAACTACATGAGACACATAATCCGTGAAACTACTATATAATCCATAAACTATTGCTTTAGAAAAAACTTTAGAATGTCCCAGATATCTCATTTTCAGTCAAGAAATCAAGACATACACACTTTCAATTTAAACTGCATGCACACAAGAGAATGATATTTCGCAGTGATTAGATAAGCATGCTGGAATTGTGACCATAGTGGCACCCTTTTTGACCGTGACTCCTGACCTCTGACCCTCAGAACATAGAGTGCATTTATTTATTTAGGCCCTTGACCCAAGGCACATTAATCATCATTGTCATGCCTGTGTGTCTGTTTATGCTGGTTTGTCTCTATGTGTGCTTAGCGAGTGTTTAAGAAAAACAATCGAAAGTGTGTTTAAGCATCTATAGGCTAAGTGCATGCTTCTTGATGACAGAATTGTAACGGGTGTCCATATTTCTGCTTAGGTGAAGCAGAAGGTACTTGGGTGGTCTTGTATCTGTGAGTATGTGTTACATAGATCGAATTTGGTAGTGAAAGTATACGTGTGTGTATTTGTGAGCAATTTAGTAACAAGTGGGAGATTCCAACTTTTCCTGCAGCTGTTGCACAGATCCATTCCAGCTGGATGCACAATCAGGGTCACCTCAACATAGACACACACACACACACACAAAGTAATTTATTGTGATCTCACATCTCTGTTCTACTAGTAATACATCAGAGAACTGCAGCAGCTTGGTGACAGGGCTCCTTGCTAACCCTCCAATGGCTCTGAGGAAGCCTACATAGTTTATCTCAACCTTAAATCAGCAGAATAAACAGAAACGTACACCCTGGTCAGAGGAATAAGGACTTTCCCATTAGCCACACACAGTGTATACTGATCTGCGTTCATTGCTGTAAACAGCCATAACGGCTCCAAGTACCCCAGCTGAAGCCACCTGCCTCACTCCAAGGCTGTGCACGAATTTATTTATTTAAAATTTAAAAGGTTTAATGTATTAAAAAGAATCAATTTTTTAGTAAACACATTATCCCAGTTTCCATATGTAGGGCTGTAGGATGTCTTCAGGACATATTTGGGACATCTACATGAGACGCATAATCCATAATTCATATTTGGGACATCTGGGCTTTAAAAATGTTACCACCCCAGACATGTACAGGTCTAATTTCCCAAAGTACTTATATTAAACTCTTAAGGAGTCTTGAGTCCGATAGAAGGTCTTCTACATTAGCTCTAGTCTGCATCCATATTGGGTGCTTATGATCTCAGTGGATCCAGAGCCTATCCCTGGGGGACAGGAATGAGTCAGGCATCCTTAAAGGGACACTAGGCCCTCAGCGTGTAGTTAATCAATCAACGTGGATGCACTAAACAAGCATCAGTAGAACCCTTGAAATTTGGAAGACTGAAATGCGATTAGTTGAAATATGTTTGGCTTTCTACACTCTACATTTGACACTACGCCAGGACACAATGAGTCAAAAATTTGTCTGAAAAAGTTAATGATAAGTAAACATTGTAGTCAGTTGAACATCCTATTCCTGTAAAATTAGGAATTCCTGGCCACTTTTTTAAAATAAGACAAGAAACTCAAACTAGAATTCACCATAAATCCTGTATACAACAGTTAGGTCCAATCATCTGCCTGGACAGGAGGCGTTCCATGAGTGCTGAGACTGAAAGCTTAAGCGAAATAAGTGGAGACATAAAGAGAAAGGAGATTTACAGGACTGTTCATCACCTTCTTGGTTTATTCTCCATACCGTTTGGTTACATAGTTCCACCAGTTGCAAAATAACTGGTTAAATTGGTTATTGGAGCAAAATAATAATCTGTTGATAATAAATTGCATTTGTAGAACTTTTTAATATCACACTTGAGGGAGTGCTGTTGTGCTGAATATCAGCATAGATGTGATGTCTACGACTGCATCACAGCTGTGCTGATATTCAGCACATCAGCACTCCCTCAGCTATGATATTGATTAATTAAAAGAGCATTTACATACATCAAGCTAACTGGAACTAGACTGCTAATCATAATAGACCTTCTAGATATACACTTACTATAGCATAAAATAGCCAAATAATAATAATAATAATAATAATAATAATAGCAACAACAACAACATGTATAGCACCTTGTTACCACAAAATGTTCGACAAAATTTTGTCACTGTATGTACTGTAGGCATTGTGTGATTTAACTACATTTTCACAATCAATAAAATGAATCTCTTATTTTGTTTAATCTTTTTTACAGTTCATAAGAAAACTCTTATATCTAATAATGCAACAGATCAGCTTTCAAAAGAGTTTAAATGCAGGTCAGTTTTTCAAAGCGCTTTGCTGAGGAAAGTCCTTATGCGAAAATTGTCTTGTCTCTCGACTTTCTCACAATTTCCACTGTTCCTTCATTCCAGAGCCATTAGACTAGCATCTGTGTTCATGTTAATACTTGATCCTTACACTATTATCTACTGGGGGAACCTGAGATATTTTCCAGCTACAGGAAAGCTAAGCATTACAAGGAATAAGCACCATCAAGGGGGCTGTCACACAACATCCTGCTGCACAGCCCTGATACTGAACACTGAACGTTGATACCGAACATGATACACAATGCAGATGTCGTTACAGTTTACATAGAACATGAACATGCAGAAATGTAATGTATAAAACATACACACTTTGATTTGCTAATACTGGAGTTTGGCACTATTTCCTCCAATCTTTAGTGTTTTGCTATTCATTTTTTCCATCCTTTTTCTTTTCTTTAGTAGACATTATAAATATAGGTAAAGACGTTTTTTTTCCCATTGTAGGGTTTCCATCTTTGTTATAATTGTGCATGTGTATAATTGACTAGAATTGTGATTGCATTTCTATCGTTCAATTTAAAAACCAATGTTTTAAAAAAAAAATTTACTAATAATTTTTATGATTTATCATTTTTGACATCCAGGATGTCCCTTCCTCTTTACCGCTTATGTTAATTTCATTAATCGTTCCCATACACAAAGCAGAAAATATCATGTGATTTCCGACCTTGTCCATGGACCACCTTGTTCACACATCACTGTGTGTATGTCTGCGTAAACTCAAGACCCCAATCTTTAAAAATGCACTCTCTCTTTCCAACATTTCCAACTTTCCTTGGTTTCCTCCTTCATCCTTTGCTCTAAATGTGCACCTAACAGAGTCCAGAACCTCCTCCACATCCAGAACCAAAAATATCAGCAGATGAAAGGATTAAGACTTAATTGTTTTTCTCCTCCTACTTTTTCATTCTCTCTTTTTTCTTTTCATCCCCATATCACTTCCACAGCTGCTTTGCTCCGATAATCTGCACTTCATCTGCTTTTCATCTCTTTCTTGCTTTTATACTGGATATAAAGATACACTTTATAGACATTTCTAATTCTCATAGAGATTATAAGATTAGAGGGATCAGGAGATCAGATCCTTTACACAGACACAATGATAGCTCTTGTTCAGGGTACAAGTAGACCTTAAAAAAAAAAGTTAGTGCCAAAATGTTACAAAATCAGATGTGGAACTTTTCTAATGAATAATGTTAAATACTAGCAACCTTGAGTTTTATCTCTGAATTAATAACATATTTTACCACACAAAGTCAAATTCTTTTGTTCAAACTATTTAAGCTATTTATTAGTGTGTTGATGTTCCAGGGATGTTTTATTAGTATTGAATATGGCATTGTAGCTAATATTCAGTTTGATAGAACTGACAATAAAATGGTGTCTCACTCTTTTTTTTCTCATTTTAATCAAAATCATATGAATAATGTTAGTTATTAAATATATTACATAAAAAATAGCACCATTTCGACACTGATGCCTGATGTCACCGCCATTGGTTTCAAACCAGCAGAAATTTAGTGGGAAAACAGATTTTGTACCTAAAAATTATTATTATTTTTTTTTTACATGAGAGTGGATTTTTCTCTGAATAGTAAAATGTTCTATATAGAACCTTCAAGTGTTTTGTCTTTACTAGGGTTCTGTCATGTTTTTTTTCCTGATTGCATTTAATAGTTTTGTATTTTATATGTTCAATTTTTTTGTATAATCTGTAAATGTAGGGAGCGGCATGGTGGCTTAACTTTTAGTATTGTGAGTCCCAACTTTGGATCTTTGTGTGTGGAGTTTGCATGTTCCTCTGGGTGCTTCAATTTCTTCTCATAGTCCAAATACATGCAAATTTGTTTTATTTGGCAATTCCAAAGTGTGTGTGTGTGTGTGTGTGTGTGTGTGTGTGTGTGTGTGTGTGTGTGTGCCCTTTGATAGACTGGCACACCACCCAAGGTGTATTCCACCTTGTCCCCCGAGCTCCCTGGGATTGGCTCCAGGCCTCCCACGGCTCTGTATGGGTGAATGTAGGATCAGAATTTGGCACCAACAGCAACGTGCCTTGTGTCAACAGTCCAGGCTGGTGGAGGTGGTGCAGTGGTGTGAAGAATGTTTTCTTTTGGGCCTGTTAATACCCATCAGTCATGGCTTAAAAACCACCGAAAAACCACAGTAAGGGGATTGTTGTCGACCATGTGTATCCTTTCATTGCCACAATCTTCTCTCATCTCAACTCATCTCAAACTGATTTCATGAACATAACAGTGAGTTTGTTTTTCTTCACTGCCGTTCCAGTTGCAGGATCTGAATCCAGTAGAAAATTTGGGGAATGAGATTTGCAACATTAAAGTGCATGAAGCAGTCATTTCATCATGGACAAGAATCTCAAAGAAATTTTTCATTCCAACAACTAACACACATTCTCCTATAGAGTATACTGTTGTCTTTATTGTTTTACTCCCACAGTACATGACTAATGCAACTTTTGAATCTTGATTCTTGATTATGGATTACACTTGTTTAATGTTTCCTAACCATGTTTTGCCCGTACTACTGTATGACTCCTGGATGCAGCCTAATAAAGGAATAGAGCAGATGATGAGTTT
The DNA here is from genome assembly GCA_028565275.1 of Leiocassis micropogon. Classification (NCBI taxonomy): domain Eukaryota; kingdom Metazoa; phylum Chordata; class Actinopteri; order Siluriformes; family Bagridae; genus Leiocassis; species Leiocassis micropogon. The sequence goes on along the minus strand of JAOVVA010000032.1, from coordinate 8,488,860 downwards.
ATGCACTTGCACCTTATCTCTCACCAAATGTTACTAATCTCTCCAATATAAAAAATAATTGCATCACTTTTTAATACACAAATGGAAGACCGCTTTTTGGTCTCCTGAATTAAGGATTTTCTCTAAGAATGCAAGCTCATTTGAACAGTTGGCACAACGCACAATATACAGAATTTCTTCTACACACTCTAGGGCTGTTTAAATTGATTTTATCGGGAATAATTTTTAAATGATCATAATATTTATGTATCTAAAGTACATGTAAGTATATCCTAAGCTTAATGTACAGTATACTGCTCAAAAAAAAAAAAGCGAACACTTAGTCCATGTATGGTTCATACCAGGACTAAGTGCTTCATCTAAGTGTTTTTTTTTTTGTTTGTTTGTTTTTTTGCATAAAACCCCTAATGAAGGTAAAACAATTACTGGAAAAAAATAATCATGAAAATACGATTTGCATTTTCCCCATTTCTCCTCCTTCCCTCTTTGTACACTCACACCACATCGTTTCTCCAGTTCTCCCACACACTCTCATACACATACACTTTCCCAAGCATAGCATCATGTTTTCATGTATATTAAATGGATCATGAACAATCCTTTACAGCTTACTCACATTACACATATTTGTTATATATAGTGTATCACAAAGAGCAAACATAACCCTTAAGTAAGAAAAAGAAGTTTGGAAAGGAAGCACACACTATTCCTTGATTTTATAGAGATTGCCTAGAAAAAAGCATTTTTTTCTCTCACCCGCTCTAAATTATAACAGTATAGTGAGTTATACTTCACCCCACATGTGTATAACTGTAATGCACATATCTTATAGTAATATCACACAGACAGTCGCTATTCTATGACATTTACTGCGATGATAAATGGTATGAGTAGGCTTTTATGCAACAAGTACACTGTGTATATCCACGTGTGTGTCCATTTTTCAAGAGAATGGTAGGATTCAGGAGACAAACAGAGCATTAACAATGTAAGTAAGATGTATTACGGATGTGGTATGGAAATTCTGTATGGTCTGAACAATATCCCACTGTAGGAACGTGTGATAATTCACAGATTTTAGACTAGTCACACAGTTTAAGGGGTCACTGGTTAACATTAGACAGTAGCTCTTTGTTTCACTGTGCTCTTTCTCTCTCTATCTCTCTCTCATTCGTTCATTGAGTTTGACTGTGTGCGTGCATGGTTCCAGTTCAAAAGAGCTGACTCACCAAACATCAACATGACATCAAACTACCTTTCAAGACCTTTTCATCATAACTCTTGGCTGCCAGGTATCTGTGTGGGTGTGTGGGTGTGTTAGCAGGATTACACATCATCCTGCTCTTTTCTGATTCTGATACATACCAGATCGCACCATAATTCTTTTTTGTCCGCATGCTTTCTTGCTTTTTCTCACACCTCTCATGCTCTCTCTCACACACACATTGTCTACCTCTTTAAATCTGAATATTTGCTAAATTAAAACACTATGAATATTTGCCCCTAGATTCACCAATCCTCTTAAACACCACGCCACCTCGGCACCCACCCTCTATCCCCCGGGCTCCCCGACCTCTCCAGATGTGACCACTTTTCTTCCCAATCAACCACTAAATCTCCCCAAAGCACAGTACGACCCCAAATCCCAAAAGGGAAGCCTCCAGAGTATCCTAATAACCCCAACTGACTCCTCACTAACACCTCGAGTCCACACTGCAGCCAGATGTGCACTCAGGTAAGTGACTTAAACCACCCGCAGTGTAAAAAAGTAATACAAAATCAAAAGAATATAAAATTATTCATATAAATGGACCAAAATTAGTATGTACTTTAAAAAAAAAAAAGAAGAAAAAAACATTTAAAATAAAAAAAGGGGACGTGATCAGAAGTAACCTTTTGATATTTTTGGTAATATTAGCATATCACCATCAATGGAGGTCTTCATTAAATTATGGATTGGCCTTTAAACTGTGCAAAACTACATTAGCCCTTAACCCAGGCAAGTATTTTAGCTGTTTTTTTTCATTCCCACATTTTAATAAATATATACTGGCTTCAAGATCGTGCAATATAGAATGTTATATACTTTTAAAATAGAAAATATAAACATTCATTCATTCTTCTATACCTTTTATCCTAACTACATGAACAATGGGTCACGACATAGGCAAAGAAATACCAGAGACATTCATTATCATTTCCAGTTGTTTGTGTGACTAATAATAAAAAATATGACACTTTGTGAGTTGAATATTTTTGTGATGTTATTCTCACATTAGTGCTCAAAATTACCACTATAGTACTACAACAATTAGTGTTTTGAAAAAAAATTCAAATTTTGGTTCTTCATGACATGCCTGATGGAGCAATGAAGTTTTTGCAGAGTTTCAACAAGTGTGCAGACATGCATCGTCATGCAAGATTGCAACACCCTTGGATAGCAGTTCTCTGCATTTAATTAAAAGTTTAGGCTTCACCTCTTTAATAGGCATTTACTAGTGTATTTCATCATTTGATCTTCCAATACTGGCCCTTGGGAATCCCCCCAAAAAACTGTAAGCATCAATTTTCCAACTGATGGTTGATGGTTGGCTTTTGAACTTTTTTTTTGAGGATGTTTCCGTTCCATACTCTGCCGTTTACTCTTAGCCTCCTACAGTATGATGAATCCATGCATGTCTCATCGCTAGTAATAATTCTCTTTAAGGAACTTTCATCTTCCTTAGAGTATCAGTAATTTTTTTTTTTTGCAGATATCCAAACACTTCTATTTATGCTCTTCTGTGACTTGTTTCAGCACCTAAAAAAATCATCACTGCACGCTACTCTTCGTTCGTGCAAATCACAGAGGGGCATCTATTTTTGCTCACAACACAGTTACAAATGAAATGATATAACATGTTCACACCTGCACATCAGTGACTGGGGAGACAGTAGCCTTGAACGGAAAGTGCTGATAAGACACAGAAGTTTTAATATACCCGGAGTTCTAACTTTTGGAGTCATCTTTAAAAATTCCATATTTTTTCTGCTTTGTTGACCCAGCTCCAGTTCAAAGTCAGTCAGGTGCTTGAAAGCTGCTAAGCTATTGAAGTTTTAAAAAATATAGCAGAACCGCAATGTAGAGGCACAAGAAGTCTTAAAAAATACGACAATCTATATAAATCCCTGCATTATTTCCCCCGACACACACCTACACTCTCCAGCCTCCCATTAGCCTGCTTCCTGTCAGAAATCTGGGCTTATAGCCCCAACATCTCAATGCAAACACCAGGATACTTTAACTGAAGCCCCCTGGGCATGCTCACATTCACACACATACACACACACATGCACAAACACTTTACAACCCTAAGCTAATTTCCCATTTCCATGTGGCGCCTGGGCTTAATCCTCCTCTGACTCCCTAGAAGGTTTACACACAAACACACACACACACACACACATACACAAAGAACTACGGAACTCAGTACACACTACAGGCACACACACAGTTAACCTGCTGGCATGAACGTTAATAGATTTGAGAACATAATTGCCCTTTGTGCTGCCAAACAATTGACCAACTATTTACCACCAATTACCAAGTTACACCAGCCACTAAATTTTATTTAATTTTATAGCACACATAAACACACATTGGTGCACATACAGGAGCACACACAGGTGCATGCACATTTAATTGATGTATATGGTGTATAGTGAGGCATGTGCCCATATAGTCGACACACAGGGGTTCGTGAAAGAAAGCAATAAAATGGCATGTGAGCATACAGGCTTATGGTGCATACATGCATTGTAGGAGCACTCACATGCACATACACACCCACACACATACAACTACGTGCACACACACACAGTCAAAATCCTCTGTATCCATTTCACAGTTTGACATGATTACAACCAGCGAAACCTGGAAAATAAATTTCTCCTTACATTTGGCTATAAAACATTAAGAACGGTCACTCCATGGGTTTCTGGTATTTCTCAGTATTTCTTGCAACCAGAAAGAGACACTCGTTTCCCAGCCAACAAAGTGACCACTAACAAGGGTCAGAGAGTCGAAGGTTAAACCCACATACCCACCTCTCAGGGTGTTGCATTACCTATAGAGATGTAGATAGGGAAATACGGAGCTTGAGCCGAAAGACACAGAGTGATAGAGCTTAGGAGGTTTAGGTGATTTAGGTTGCAATCAGTTCAAGCACAGAATCCAAATGAGCCAGCTCCCTTTAAAAACGAGAGCTTGCCTATATATATATTGGCCTACTGGTGGGTTTCATCTGGGTGCTCCGGTGTTCAACAATGCAAAGACATGCAAAATAATCTAATTAGCACTCCCAAATTGCCCGTAGTGTGTCCTACAAAGTCCTACCATGTTCTTAAAGATAGGAATGAATACAATGGTTACCAGTGGCCTCCTTTACAAAGATAAGGATGATTTTTTTTATCTTTTTTTTTTATACCCACTAGCACTTAAAGGTTAAAGTTGGTGGGCAATTTTTTTTCCCCCTGAAAATAACAATACGTGAATTACACAGGGATAAAATTACAATTCAACCATGCATGTTAAATGCAATACTGGGAAAAAAAAATTATAGGAGAAGGAGGTAAAGAAATCACCTCATTAAGTAAAGCTTATTCTGAATAATACGGTCATGCAGTGTCTGACTTATACCTTAATTAATTATTAGCATTTCTTAAGTTTCCTTTTTAATTTTGCCTAGGCATAACTAAATAGCATAAAACTCTTTGTTTTAATTTAAATACCATAAAAGAATCCACTTTATAGTTCTTTGGTGTTTTTATTAATCCAAACTACCAGTTACATTGGAACACATAAGAACTATATCTTTTATCTGTCATAGTCATTTAAGTGCACAGGCACAGACCCCAACTAAATCAGCTAGCAGCATTATCAGTGTTTATTTAATATTCATAATCACATGTGCATATATTTGATTTTAGCAAAACTCTAGCGACCGTCTGAAAACCAACTGATAAGATATAAGATGCTAGTGAAGTGCTTGCTTGACTATTTGCTGAACAAAAGATTCCTGTCATGGCAGATCAGTCATAGTTCAAAGGTACTAATAAAGCAAAAATGGTAGCATTGTTAAATGCTTGTCACTGTGTAACATGTTTGCCATTAATAACAGAAAAAAAGGTTCATGCAAATATCTTACCACTGGCGGAATTGAGAAATGAAACTGTTGAGAAATGAGATGTCGCAATAGGTACAGAGGGGACAAATTAAAGGGCAAAATAGGGGGAACTGGTGACAGCAAATCCACTATTTACGCTGTAAATAAGAATTTTCGCCATGATGCCATAAATCAGAATTTATCCATGATGGAACAGTTCTGTCCTGATGTGAATGGTCTCTTTCTGTAGTTTCTTTCATGCAGTCCATCCAGCGTACACAATGGCTCTGAATAGGTTGATGAGTAAAATAGTTAAATCAATCAGAAGCTTTTAGTCTGGTTCTACAGAAATATGATGCATTCTGTCCCAGCATGAAAAAACAATTGAATGAATGTCATTTGATAGAATGTCATTTGTATGGTGTTGCCAGTACTGTCCCGGTGACATGCAGAATTTATGCAAAAATGCACTGGCATTGAAGATGGCATTGAGTTTGCCTAAGACATTTTCTTGCCATTAAATGAGCTCAAAAGAACTTGTAATAATAAGTATGTAGATGAAACATAAAGCAAAGCAAAAGTATATGGCACCATTTCCACAGCTACAATGTCCAGAGGGAAGGACGAGTTTATGAAAAACAGGTCAAAATAAAACTTCTTTAAGTGTTCCGTTTATATGATACACCAATACTACTATACTGTAGATCGCATGTCCAAAAATGTCAAAAAATTGCAGAAATTCTTGGAGAATGACATCATTTCAAATGGATTTAGTTCATACACCTAATAAATTTTCCATTGCTTGCATCATAGTTTGTGTCAAAATACAGAGTCCGTTAATGCACTGTAGTATAAAGTATGTGGAAAGATCAACATAGAATAAGCGTATGTGATTTATGTTGTGTTTGAGGTGATCTCCTGTGTGTAACCTCATAAAGAGAGCACCAAAGCAAAGCTTGCCAGATTCCACCAAATCCCCATGAGGACTCACAAATCTCCCTCTCTGGTGGCTTGCTATTGTAAATGTGTCTACACTAGGGAGCGATTTAGTAATGGATGTGTCCTCACTTGGCCGTTTAGACTAATCCTACTCAGACTTGCACACACACCTCCTGATTCCAAAGTCCCTGCCCTTTGAACTTTGCCCGTCAAGCTCATTCCTCATATGTGCAGCTAGTGGACAACTGGAAGGGAAAAAAACCCTAAATCTTCTCTTGCACAAAGCAAGAGATTTAAAGGCACTGGGGTACAGAGGAGGTGCTTTCCCCTTTTCTATCTTTCTTTGATCTTCCTTCTTGTCTCTTTTTGTGAGATTTCTTTTTGCGAAAATCCATTAGCTGGAGCATCTCTACAACATAAACATTAGGTTTTCCCAACATCAACATGGACACTGCCAAAAGTTTAACACATCAGTAAAAATGTTATCTCTATCCTTTAGCAAGCACGAAAAAAGTTATTTGATCCATGCAAAGGTTTAAATAGGGAAGAAAGTCTTGTACTGTCGTGAAGTTGCTTATTTTCCAATGTCAGAATGTCCTGAAGTGTTTTATTTCTTATATCCCAGCCATACCATAACTTGCCAGCAATTTTTGATGTATTTCTGAATCATATGTCACACTGTTAACTATGAATATCTATACTTGATGTCAAAACATGTCTAAGAGACAAAGTGGCTCCTGTTATCTTTTACACTATAGCAGCTTTAAACACTGATTTACTTACCAGACTCAAAATCAAAAATCTAAATCGAATGAGTAAGTACATTACAATAGGACTTTGCTGTGATAATTTTTCCTGCTCCGCACACAGATTGTAAAGTTTTCACCCAGAACACAAGTACGATGAAAGTAATCAATGCCAAACTCCACAACCCTCATTCCATGCAAAATGTTCAGCTGAGACTCAAATGAAGTTTCAGCAGTCCCACTAAACTAAATTGAACTGCATGTAGCATAATTTTTTTTCCCCAGGAAATTGTCGTATGTCTAACCGGAACTAGCTGTATAGAAATAAAATAATTACATTTGTGCTAAATACACTGAAACTTTATCAAAGCCACCATCATTGTGGCTGATCAGACACACCCCTCACACTCACTCTCACTCTTGTGCCATCTGGAAAAAGGTACCGAAGCATTCAGGCCCTCACATCCAGACTGTGTAACAGCTTCTTCCCACAAGCCATCCGTCTCCTCAATGAAAGGGGACTGGACTGATAAACACTCACACACTCACGAATACTCACGAAAGGGGCCTGAATGTTTCGGTACCTTTTTCCAGATGGCAGGAGGGTGAAGAATGAGTGCGAGGGGTGTGTCTGATCAGTGCTGGTGGCTTTGCGGATGCAGCGTGTGGTATAGATGTCTGTGATAGAGAGAAGAACGACCCCGATGATCTTCTCGGCTGATCTTACTATCCGCTGAAGGGTCTTGCTGTCCCAGTATACAGTAACAGAGATGTCAGAATCCCAAGTAACAATGAAAAACATATAATCACCTCAATACAATGTGACTGAAATGATAAAAAAAAAAAAAACACACACTCAAACACTATCTAGCAATTTCACACACCAACCTGCAATTGCATTTTTTGCACAATATTTATTATGTTATTTGCATTAGAACTCTTTTCCATCTTTAACAAGAAATGTTTACTGTTTCATTTATTGTTGTCATGTTGTCGTTCTTCTTTGCACATTTGCATATGAACTTTATGTTGTCTTTTTGCTGTCTTTTATATAGTTTTGTTACTTTATCTTGTCTTAGCTAGTCAACTAATTAGGTATCTTAGTTAGCTAGTTAGTTTTGTTAATTTATGTTGTATGTAGTATATAGCACCTTGGTCCAGGTTTGTTTCACTGTGTACTGAATGGTATATGGTTGAAATGACAATAAAAGCCTGCTTGACTGGAAATAATGTTTTTAATCAATGATCATCCATTCAGGCCTCTGTGAATGCAGAGTCATTACAGTTAGTGAACAATAATTAACACTAGTCCGATTTGAGAGTTTGCCACGATTGTGGTGTAAATGAACGCGTACAGACGCATGGTCACAACGTGGAAAATGACATTTGAGCAAATAGGTTCCCATCTGTATAAGATCAGTGAGCTGTTTTCCATGTGCTGTGTTTATGTGTATTGCCTAAGTGGCTTTGCTCATTTTTCTTCATTGCTTTGATTTATTTTGTACTCATCAATCTTTTCCATGTAAAAACAGAGAAGCGGGTGAGAGGTCAACGGATAAATGATTCTTTAGCATACGTCTGCACCCGATTCCCCGTACCTTCACCACTACCAGTTTACCGGTGAAAAATAAAGAAAGGGTGTCTACAGGCATTTGCAGAGCCATTCACATTAACATGCATGCACACACACACACACACACACACACACGCACATGCATACCCTGTATGCATTCATATCCTGTAATATCTGAGAAAAGAAACCACCAGTAAGTTTATTCATCACGGCTCCTGATATGCATAAGGGCCAGCGCTTTAATTATTGATCATTATCCTTCCAGCACAGCGTCAGTGTAGCTATGGCAGGCTGTAAGACAGACAGGGAAACAAAGTGAATGTATATTTAAGCTATATGGTACCCACTTATAATGGTGACCAACCAAAAAGACAGATCCATTTACAATCTACAGAACACACACGAACACACACACACACACACACACACGGGAACCCCCGTACCCATCTATTATACACATGATATAAATAAACACACTCTTTCTCCTTTTCTCACACAGCAATGTATCTGACGGCTATTCTCTCCGCTAAATAGATTATTTTTGTCTGGAAGTAATTTGCCGCTTCTGCTGCTGGAGGCACAACGTATGTCTAGTGAGTAAGCACGGCTTCAACATGCTCTGTGTAAGTGTGTGAGAAGAGACAAGGAAAGAGGACAGATAGGTTAGTGGGTGCTTAGTTTATTTTCATAAAATTTATACAGTTTATTTTCATAAAATTTGAAATGCAGAGTTAAAGAATTTCATGCTTTTTTCCTATTACTTTTTTCCCCAATTTTGTCTTTGCTCCTACATTCAATTTCTTCCAATTATTTTTAACTTCCTATTTTTGTTCCTTTTTTTTTTTTAAATGCCCAATTTAAACCTCATCCTGATCTCCCAGAGCACTATCTCCCCACTGCCACAGTCTAGTAGTCAAGTTCACCTCATTACTGACTAAGCACCTGAACTGAATTACAGACACACACACACACATACACTCACTGCTGCAGCACAAAAGGACATTCATTCAAATGTTCTTTCTGTGTAGTATACCTTCTGTGTTGTTTGTCTCCAGTTATTGCCCTGCTATGTGCCCTGATTGTCTTTTCGGTTTGATCGTGTGCCTGTCATTCTGACTCTCGGGAAGCCAATTGTTCAACCAAACTTGTCCCAGGTTTCTTATCTTTGCTTATCCCAGGTTTCTCTGACAGCTTGTTCAGTAAATCCTGTTGAACTTAATTGTAACTTGGTAACATATGACTGTTTTTTTTTTGTTGTTTTTTTTTTCAATTTTATACCTTTTATGTGAAATGCAGTGTTATTTCTAATTATTTAGAAATGCACCATTTTAATGTTTCTTTTTTTTTTTTAATCAGTTTTGTCCTGTTTTTTTTATCAATTCCTTTAGAAATCGCAAATTTTGTAAGGCCAAAAGCAAGGATGTAAAGGCAAAGAAGGACGGAAGTGCAGAACATGGGTATTTACGGTGGTTATACAAAACAAACTTGAAAACATTCTAACCAGGTAACTACCTGTAGAATCTGTGGCAAAAACACTACGACCACGAGCAATACTCAGAAATATGAATCACATTCCGGACAACAACAGGTAACTACATAAAACAATATGAAAACTGGAACTTAAATACACAGAACATACCACACAAGTGATAAATTAAATGTGACAGCGAATATGGCTTGCAGTGGTTGATGGGAGCTGTAGTCCAGGACCTCCTTGGAGTTTGCCGACAAAACGGCCTTTATAATGCATGGCTCCCAGCATGCAAAACGAAGTCCAAAGAAGGTACTGTTAAGTTATAATTCATAATATATGCCTTGGCTACATAGGTACTGTTAAGTTATAATTCATAATATATGCCTTGGGTAACATCCTTAGCCGAATTGGGAGGCGGCATGACATCAAAAGTGAGGTATGGAGATGAGGTGATGTTTTCAGCAGGACTGGGTGATGCAACAACATTAGAAGCAGGGCAGGAAAGCAGAGCAACCCTCTCAGGAAGGCAGGGAATCACAGTGATGTTCTTCACCATGTCACCTAGAGCTAGCATAGCAGGAAATGGGGGGTGATTCAGCAACATCAAGAGTGGTGCACTGAGATGGGGTGATGCCCATGGCAATGCTGTAAACCAAGATGGCATCCTCAACAGTGCAGTGTGGGTAGTCAAAGACGTCCTCACCAGAGTCAGAGACTGAGGCAGGCTGAAAACATGAAGCCCTTGAGAAACAAATACACAAAAATACTATACGTATGATAATATAATTGAAATTGTACTCAAATGAAAAGCTGGTTAAAAATAAATGAATAAATAAAGATATGCAGACAAAGTAATAGGAGCCAACGCAAGTGTTAAATTTCCAAAGTGTCTATCGTTTTGAAGTCAAAATGATTTAAAAATGAGTTGCGTGTGTATGCTAAGATAATTAAATATGGCACATAGTAGCAGAATCTTTTCCAACACAAGCCACATCTGTTATGAAATTACAGAGCTGTCTATCTGGATGGAATCAAATGATCTGACTGTTGAGTTTTGAAGAGCAGAAATCTAGCTTTTGTGGATGGTGATTTTCTCAAGGGGGGACAGAAGGTGTGAAATACTGACACTGTCAATTAAATGTGATAGTCTTTTTACAATAGAAATGCTATTGTGGACAACCAATTGTGCAAGTTTCACGTTAATTTTTGCCCTGTGTCTAGTACTTTTCAAAACAAAGGACTGAAACTTGCCAAATTCATGATGTAATGTAACATAATCATACACAGGAATAAAATCAATGCATCTTGGGATATTCGGCCAGCATGGAAAAAGACTGGTTGCATACAACCTGGAGCTCGCTATAAAATATTAATGTTATGGTGACTGAGACATCCTGTTTTTTCTGTTCCTCGTGGAAGGACATTCGGCGAGAGTAATGTTCTTCGGTGTGAGAAGAAACATCAATGGTGTGATTTATTCAGCAATCAGTTTCTCATAAAAATGAAACATTTTGTTCATATTTTGTACTCGTAACTCAAATACAGTAACAGTAAAGTGTATTAGTGGGTTTCCCTATTCATAAGTATAAGAAGAGAAGACTGATTTATGTTTCTTCATATAGGTACATATGTTGCTGTTTTACTCCCAAGTTTCCAATATAGCAACAGAAAAGAGCATGCCTTATAGTTTTCCCACATCTCGCTCAAACCAGGTCTTTTGATTGCACAGAATAATGGTGCACAGTTATGAGAGTAAAATCTGTCTTTATTATGTCACCTGCCTGCAAAGCAAGGCAATACACGGGGAATATCCTTCGTCTCACATTAGTGTCGTCGGTGTCGAACCTTTTGTTCAATCTTTAACTTCTCTGAGACAATTCATGGGAATTTGACCAAACCTTCACCTTTATTAGGAAGCATGTGCACTAGCTATTTCATTTTTTAATAACATCATGTCCTTGGAATATTCACATCTGTTTTCTATATAATCCTCTGTGACACTAATGCACTTATCCCTGCGTTCCACTAGTGCTTGGATACCATCAAGGTGGAAAGTTTTCTCAGTACACCAGAGCCATGACCAGACTGTCTGCTTAATGTCTGAAATTCTGGCCTCCCAGGAACTCCTTTAATGGCCCAAACATGTGGAAATCACTAGGAGCGAGGTCAGGACTGTGCGGGATAATGTTCCTGTAATGTACAAGTAGTGGTCGTGTGCACAGTTTCCACAGACAGATCAGTCTATTCTGCAAGTTGGCAACAAGCTATCTGTCTATTTTTAATGATCAGGCCATCCACTTGCTGAATGTTGATGGAACATAGAACAGTGGGAACCTCAGCTGGGATCGTCACAGACATTTGGCCTACTTTCAAATATTTGCCCCATTTGAATGTTTTACAGCAGCTAAGTGTCTTATCACCGTATTGTGCTTGAAATCTTCTGTAAATGTCTCTGTTGTACACCTTCATTTGTGAGAAATTTCATTACAAGTCCCAAGTCACAAGGTTTGACTTGAACACCCCTCGCATTTTGCTTACTTTACTATACCTTACTTATATATAAAAAAAAATTTGCCCACTTTACACATTTTTTTTAACTTTCTTATGTAATTTATATTAGTTATTTAATTATCTAACCTTCTTAAAGAAACTTACTTACAATTTTCTTTTTGTCTACCAGTCTAACACAGAAACATGCAGTTTTTTTTTATTTTTTATTTTATTTTTCACACTTCCTCTGGTATAAATAAACTCAGAGAATTTTTTTTTTACTGCTAGAACAGTAATTATTTTTCCCCATAAAAATGAAATATTAGTTCAACGCAAATGCAACCTACATTTAGTAACTGATACTTCAAATGCAGTGACAAAATAAGATCTTACTGTCATTCCCAAGGAAATGATTAAAGAGAGGATCCATTTATTTAGCTATTTTATAGATCTCTCCATACTGGCATATAAATACAGTTAATTCTATTGCTGTTGTACTTGCCAAGCTTGCAAATTGGCAAGGAGGGAGAAAATGCTTTTTAATTCTGCCATTACTCAACTTTTTAATGTAACTTTTTTTTAACCTACTTGTTTCATTGCTCAGTTTGCCGAACTTATTAGATAGATTAAATAGATCAATTATTAGATTAAAATATTATCTTTGATAATTACAGTAAAGATATTACCTTTTGTTATACATTTATACATCCTTCATGACATTAGGTAACTTTTTTCTTTTGTTAATTTATTCTTTCCCTCTCTCTCTTGCTCTTTTTCTTTCTATTCATAAAGTTTCAGATTTTGTTTCTTTTTTTTACACTGCTTTTATCTTTCCGTAATGTTGAAAAAATCCAACAAAAAGCAATACTCCTCAGTGTCTGATGGTGCGTCAGATGTGATGCATGCTTTATACCTCATATATATTTTAGGAACTCATAACTCCAGTTGAGAAAATAGTGTCCTTCAGTTTTGTCTCTCACAGCAGAGTCCAAAATCTGTATGTACAGGCTTATCTAAAAAAGTTTCTGCATACAGGTACATACATCATGCTGGAGTTGTACTCCCAAGACTTCAGTTTGCCAAGCAAGAAGATAATGCTTTATAGTTTTTCCACTGGTTGTGAAGGTGCAGCGACTATGTTATGAAATGTCTTGATCCATCAAAAAAGAAAGATATCAATATCCTAGCACATTTTCTTATTTATCCTTCGACACACTATAAAATTATATCTTAACATGTACATAAAGTGAATCAGAGAAAAATCTAATGATTTAAAAAAAATAATATTCAGAATGAGATTCTACAAATACAAGAAAATTAAGCCTCTAGACTTTTTAAACACATTTCCTATTTCATTAGACAGATTTCAGGCTTATAATTGTCTTAAGAAATTTCATATTGGCAGATACGGTTTACTTAAAATGCCAATTAGAGAAATGCTCACTTACATAGGTAAAATGGCTACCATAGAAAACGACAAGCTTGAAAAATATGTAAAAATAGGGTTAATGTAAAGGTAAATGTAGATCAGTAGACAATATTTTCAATGTCTATAAAATAATAATTAGATTTGCCCATGTTCAAGATATTTCAACTTGCTAAAATACACAGATCAGCCATAGTAATGCGCAGTTTCTTCCAAAACAGTTCTGTCCCATCAAGGCATGTAGTCCACAAGACCTCTGAACATCCTGTGGTACCTGGCACCAAGACATTGACAGCAGACCCTTTAAGTCCTCTAGCAATGTTTAGGCATAAAGTAACAGCCACATGAACGCCAGGACCCAAGGTTTTCCAGAAGAATATTGCCCCCCATGGCTTCACACTGCCTCTACTGGCTTGCTTTCATCACATAGTGCATTCTGGTGCCATCTCTTTCACAGGTAAGCCATGTACAGTAGATATGTAGCTATGTGAGATCAGTCCAGATGGCCTCTCCTTCTCTCCCCATACACATCAATAAAGCTTGTGCACTAATGTCCTTTTCCCCACTTCACAGATTGGACCTACCTTGGACTATTATATACCAAGAACATCCTGTAAGACCTGCTGATTTTGGAGATGTTCAGACCCCAAAGTAGATCAGATCCTCATGCTTGGCCATTTTCCCTGCTTCTAACATTAACTGCCTATTTAATCTTTCCAAGTTCCAATGTTTTCAAGTGCTACTGTAACTAGATAATCAATGTTATTCACTTGCACTCTCAGGTTTTAATAATATGACTAATTAGTATAGTTTGTTACTTACAGTATATGACTAATTTGTTTAATCATAGACTTGATTTACTTTTATTAAGATTTGCTGCAAATTCTTACTTATCATTTTACATTGCTTTAGTTTACATTACTTTAATTATTTTACTTTGATATAGTTTATATTTTGAGAAAATTGTAGAAGGTGCACATAAGAGTGTTATAAATTAAAATTTTAACTCATTTCCATGTTAAAGTTTGACAGCTTTAACATGGAAATGGGATCATCTTAATACACTGTAAGTCCCCAACATACAAACGAATTCCATTCTGAGAGCTCGTTCGTAAATGCAGTTTGTTCGTAAGTCCAACATTGTCTCGATACTAGGATACTAACTGAATTTCCCATACATACTGTAGTATAAAATTAAGATGTTCCAAACTGTTCCAAAATTTCATAACTCAAATGTTAGTATTTAGGGAAATTACGTTATATTTTTCATACATTTGGCTGAGCATTACTTGCTCCTATAAGAAGTAGATAAATAAAGTGGACCTTACTAGATCTTATTAGAGGTAAGATGACAGGTGTACACTTTTTTTTTCTTCAGTTATACTGAACTTGATAAATGCTCAGCATCTTAGCACACTTCCTGTTCGTGAATCGTGACCTCTTGCATGTTTGCGCAGACAGCCAATAGTTTCCTCTCGCACTGTGTGACTATACAAGGTTCAAAGTTCGAGCTTGTATTGTCTAGGATTTTCGTCCTGTGAGGGCAGGGAAACTTCCTGCACACGTTCGCTTGCATTGTTTAACTGGAGCACTGGAATACACCCTCAATGTTAGCACACATACAGTAAAAGTACAAAGTAATGAACTTCATGAATCACTCTATTCCTGGGGTGAAAACACAAATAAAAAGAAAAGCTGATAAAAATGAAACAATTTAGTGCAGTTTTTATGATTTCTATCTAACAATGAAAAGGAAAGGAGGAAATGCTTTATATGGTGTGTCATTAATCTAGACAAAAATGGAACTAAGATTGTGTATAATTCATAACAAAGTGGTGCATATGCCACATAAAAACATAATGCGAAACACAAATGTAATAATACGAGCAAAAACGTAAGAATACTATTTTTTTTTTCTTCCCCAGAATGACTTAGAATTGCATCTTAGCTAAGGATGTTTAATGTTTAAAACAGATGCGCATAAGGGAGAGGACAAACCACACCGAAACAGCTCTCATGCACTCTGGAGAAAGTGTACAGTGTGTTGCAAGGTCATTGGTTTGGAGAAATGGAACACTTGATCCTATTCCAGAGTGATACACAAAGCAAAAAAGTAATAAAACAAGACCCCCACACACAGACTCAAACAAATAGGGAGAGAATGATGGCAAGTAAAAGTACAGCATATTAACAACAGCTTACTCTGATCATCACAGAAAAAAAAAAATGTTTGGCTCATTTCCTTTTCAGATTCCATCACAAAGCTTGTTTGAATTGTCCCTTTAATAACTTAGTATTACTACTTTACAGTCCCTATGCTGTCCTGAAGGTTTGTGTGTTTTTGTATGTGCAGTTGTCTGTAAGATAAGCATCCATTGACTTACAGTATGATCTCATTCAGATCTTACTCGAATTGCATGGCTTTAAATTTCACCTGCTTCTTATCTTCTACTATAGGCTGTTTAAAGGCAAGCTATTATGCTTCAATAAATCTATTGCATTCCCACTGGACTGAAAGATGGCTACACAAGTTACCCAGTTACCGTGGAAGCAAATATAGTGTATACTAAAACTGTATAAATGGTTAATAGATATTTTTTTTTAAATCACCATATGTCTTTTCAGCACTAGTACATTTTTTGTGATGTGTGTATATTCACTCTCCAATTAATTATATGCATTAATTTAGAGACTAAAATCATGTAAAATGTTTGGCAAATACTAGACAAACATATGCTTTTGTGGAGAAATTCATTACTGAGTGAGTGTTGAAAGCTTCACTTTCTAAGCCAAATTAGAAGATAATTGAGCTTATTTTGGATTTTCCCTATTCACAAAAGAAATCCAAAAATGAGCTATTACACTGCTCAGCCAAAAAATAAAGTCACCACTTGAATTTTAATAAGCAAATATATAAGAGCATTTCATTGGATGATTACTGCAGTTATAAATGTTTCAACTGGTAATAATTCTTTTAACCCTAATGGATTTTTTTTTTTTAAACTACTTGGTCAGAAGACATATCCTGTGGTCGTGTAAAAAAATATGTTACTGTGTTTCAGAAGGGTCAAATTATTGGCCTTCATCAAGCAAAGAAAACAACTAAGGAGGGTGTTGAAATTACAGGAATTGGGCAGTTACAGAACTGTAAAAGGCATTATTAAAACCTAGAGGGACAGTGAAGAACTGTCAATTTTATAAAACAAATGTGATTTTAAAAAATTATAAAACAAGAACTCAGAAACAGGATTGGAACTATTAAATAATTACTACTACTACTACTACTAATAATAATAATAATAATAATAATAATAATAATGCAATGGAAAAGGGTCGTGTGGTTTGATAAGCCTAAGCCAGGAGGCAATGTTATGAACTGGGGATCTTTAGTTGGTCAGATTTAGGCTAAACAACATTATGTGGCAATAAAATGAAGTCAGCTGATGACCAGGGTATCACATCATTGAATTTTATTCCCTCTGATGACATGGGCATATTTCAGGACTCACTTGTGGCAATTGTGAAAGAGTGGCCCTGGGAGAATACGTAATAATTTTCACACACAAATCAGCCTTAACCCAATTGATGGTCTTTGGGGTTTGCTGAGAACAACTTTTATGGAGTGGCTCAATTCTGCTCTTTAGAGTATACAAGATGACCAAAAAAAAAATAATTATAATAATAATAAATATTGTGACATTGCACAATGCTGTCAAAACTATGTCAAGGCTTATGTGCACTTTAATCAAAGATAATGGCAGTGAAACATCAAAGTGGGCAACTTTTTTTTTGGGCAGTGTATTTCAATAGCTATTGTACTATTGTATTAACAGATACATTCGATATTATAACAGATAATACTTGTCAGGCAAGCTGAATTGCCATCCATCTGTAAAATCCCAGTTTCTGAAAGTCAGGATCTGTAAAATGTCATATCTCTAGTTGTTTTTTAATTTTGGTTGGGATTTAGTCATACACATTTCACTGACACATTTTGCAAAGTATTTCAGCCCCTGAACTAAAACCGACATGACTGGATATGGTTATAACAGTAACAAAGAAAAGATGGACAGGAAAAGAAATTTAAGTATTAATTTAATATTTTTCTTTTAGACACAATGTAAAATGTTTTTTTAGCTGTCTAGTGAATTTCTTGGATAGAGCTATCTGAAAGAAAATAGGAAAGAGAATCCCTCTTGCCTTTTTAAAGATAAATATTACAATGATAACTTGCATCCAAGACCTGATTAAATTGATTCTTTGTAGAAAAATCAGGTCAGTGGGAACAATTTTAAATTTGAGTTTTTGTGAAGCAGCATGGTGATGTAATGGTTATCACTGTGGCCTTGCAACTCCAGGGTAGAGGGTTCAAATCCTGCCTTCGGGTCTATGTGTGTAAAGTTTTCTGGTTTCAACCCATAGTTCAAACATACAGTATACAGTACATATTAGGCTAATTGGCATTTCAAGATTGCCCAAAGTGTGTGAGTGTGTGTGCTTGTGCCCTGTGAAGGACTGGCATCCTGTCCAGGGTGTATCCCACCTTGTGTCCAAGTCCCCTGGCATAGGCTCCATCAAGCAAACCCTGCAACGCTCTATGAGTGAGTAAGTTAGGCTGAACATACAAAATTATTGATCTCACGGAACTCATAGACAGTTTAACTAAATTCCGAACTTTAAAAATTCCGAACGGCTAAAAATTTAAGGCCAGAGAGAATCTTCAGTTACCATAAAATGGACAAAATTCAATTGTGTATTCCGAGTGCATGTTCTTAAAATAAGCACCAGGTATACCGTAATCATGACCAGGATGTAGTGGCTACTGAAAATAATAAAAGGAGTGAATCAATTACTCTCTGCAAACTTTAGACACAGTTGTGCATGATAATGGCAGAACATCAAAAGTTAACAACATGCAGAAATGAAAACCATGCTGTTTGACGCCAACAATTATTCCACTGACAAAGTATTTCTTTCCCATTCTGATACTTGGTCTGAACAACAGTATTTAACTGATTGCCTATTTGAGTATCAAGCTTTAGCTCCTAGAGTCAAAGCTTTAATTTGAGGGCATGTACAAAAAAAATTCATATTTCATGAATTTAATATTTATTCATCTTTGTATAT
>JAOVVA010000032.1:8459008-8469841 GCA_028565275.1 Leiocassis micropogon | reverse complement strand
AGGGGTGATGGGTGCATATGCACTTAGCCCTGATTTTTTTCTGGATGACTGGCAGATAATGAGAAGGTTAACAAGCAGGTTAATTAGGAGGGTTGTCCGAGCGTCTCCAGTGTCTCAGCTTCACCCAGGGTTAAAAGACAGGAAACGGCAGACTGATAGGAGCACTGATGCTATCATGACATCATATAGGAGTAGAGGGCCATTCAGGGAAAAGACTGCACCTGTAATGACAGCACAGTGCATTCCACAGACACAAAGTCTCCCCTCTCTCTTTCTCTGTCTCTCTTTCTTTTGTTAATCCATTTTCACACACAAAGCTTAAAAATCATAAAGCCAGCCTTTAAGACATCATTAAACTGCACACACACTAGATTTTAGTCATACTGGAAGCTGGGCAAATGTGGAAAAAAGGTTCACTGATCTTAAAAGTCCAAAGGCATTGGCATAAAGCACTGTGTTTAGCAAAAACCAAACACTCATTATCCCCTGAGAACACAATGCTCACAGTAAAGCATGTTGTTGGTAGCATAAGAGTGTGGAAGCTTTTTAAGCTGCATGGAGCCGAATACAGGACAATCCAAGAAGAAAATTAGTTCCAGTCTGCTAGACTTACATTTTGTATGGTTCAATTCACAATATGACAAAGATGTAAAGCATAAAGTCAAAGTTACACCTGAGTGATTTAAAACACAAGGACCTGAATGTGTTAGAATGGCCCAATAAATGCCCATGCCTCAATATGACTGAGAATCTGTGGGAAGATTTAAAAAATTTTCAACTTTTCACCATAGAGCTCCATCCAAAATTACAGAGCAATTTTGCCAAGAACAGCGGGCAACACTGTCAGGATCCAGATGTGCAAAGCTGACAGCGACATGTCTCAGATGACTTGCAGCTATAATTGCAAAAACTTATTTGAGAAAGAAACATAAGTATTATGGAAAGTTTTTTTTTAACCTTCATGTTTGAAAAATAATGGTTTGTGCTGGTTTGATTCTTTAGAAATGAAATAAATAGAAAAATAATATGAATTTTTGACAGCATTAACTTCACCAACAAAGCCTGTTTTTTTTTTTTTAACCAGTTGGCATTTAAAAGCTGCTGGATCCACCAGAGTACCAATAGTTTGTGCAGGTACCTATTTTACATAAAACCTCCACTATATATATATATATTTTTTTTTTTTTTTTTTTTTTTTGCATTTTGAGCAGTTGTCCTACCTTGTGTTTATATAAACGTCATAAAGTCTGGATATGTACATGAATGTCTGCTACACTTATATGCACACATCCATCAACGCACACATGGCAAGCATGTGTGTGACCCTGAGCATCTCCCCCTTTCCTTTTTTTAACCCTCACGTTCCTCTATTCTCTCTTACCAAATTAATAACACTTTCCTCACACATCGATCACTTTTTCTGCCACGTGACATCATTCAGAGTTCACCTGCTCGATGACCTTTCGGTCTGACCTCACGGGTCCCGTAAATGACCCCATTCCACCAATTAGAGGACTGCGCTGAACGGATAGTTTGGATTCAAACGTTGTGTCTCTCCATGCTTAATGGTTCATTTACACAACTGTCCTGGTGATGGTAAATTGAACTTGGATGTAGTGACCCCTGCTGCCTGAGCTTTTCTACAAATTAGTGTTCAACCCACAGCCTCACACCTGGCAATGAACAAAAAAAAAAAAACATTTACTGTTAATGAAAGTTTCCATTGCAGGTCATAAGCATTTAATTCCTGTAAAAAAGACCAAGACATCCAAAGAAAAATCCCATATATAACTAAGCTGATGAAATGTATTCTCAGAGAGTGGAACACACCACACTGTTCCGCATCGAGTTTGGTAAATAACATCTTGAGCCTAAGCCACAATCACATACAAATCAAGCTTCCAGAAGTGGAACTGAATAAAGCCCTTTTCTGCATGTAAAACACGATTATACATTTTTCTCACTTCTGCCACGGAAAGTATATGAGGCAGAGAAGACATCTCTCTTAGGGGACAGTTTTTGGCTTAACCCAGGATCCTAAGCAGAGCCAGCTGTTTGTAGTCTGTGTGCACATCTGGGTGATGCAGAAAAAGAGAAAGACATTTTTGTGCATGCTTGAATTAATGTAGAAATAAACGAAATCTGCAATGGCAAATTAGCATTATGGCTGTCTAAATGAATTTCATGATACTGCACAAATACTACTAGGAAAGGAACAGGAAAAGAAATTTCTTATGTCTGACATATTTTTTTAATTTAATGTGTTACTTTTGATAGCCTGATATCATGTAAGTAAAGTCCAAAACTTCTTTTAAGCAAGAAAGGAAAGGTGGTCATTTAAGACATTTTTTAATTATTATTATGTATCAGCTTTTGAATAATCTGAAAAATCTTGACGTGCACTGTATTACATGTACTTTGGTAATAGTTTCCAGCAGGCATTTACTGAAGATACATATTTCACTATGTAGTTTTGCTGTAGAGTCACTATGTGACTCCGTACACCATTTGTTATACCCTATTCAGTAAGCATAGACTGTATCTACAGTATATAAATAAAATAAAGGTTTTGTCTGTACATTGGTAGAACTCCCTCTGTTGGTCTGTCCATCTGATTTTGTCACAGCATCACAAAAGTCTCGAAAGAATTTAATGAAATTTTGCCAGTCCTTTGGTACTTGCCTCAGGTTACATCTGCACTATGAATTAAATCAAAATGTTGAGTAAACTGGACATTCTGAGAAGCTATGTGCCAGATTACGTCACAGCATCCAACGATGATTTGGATGAATATAGCTCTTTTTCCGTCGAGGTAGATATGCGTCACTCAACAGAGCCAATCAATGCGATAGTTGATGCTCAGAGTATGCCGAAGACACAGAAACGACTGAGATGCACCTATAAGGTGCAAAATCCTCATAAAACACAAATGAACGCGTGACAGAGCATGGCTTACTCCAAAAAAAGGCAAGTAGACTATGAAAACTGAACTGTCAAAGACATTTGGACAGATCAATGTATGGTTATTCTTCCTGTGGGAAGTGTAAAGTCAGTTTCTCATATGTTCCGAAACCATTATGCTAATAAAAAGCAGTAATGTGAAGCTCCACTATGAGATAATACATAGATCTTTATAGCAGACATATCTGCAGCAGTCTGAGGTGAGGGCGTGTAAAATACCCAAACTGTGAGCACAATGTTATGTACTAAAATAAAAAAAATGTTGAGTAAAAGTGATGTTATGGACAGTCATATGCCAGATTTAATAAGTTACTTTAAACAGGAAGTGCATTTGGCTGATGACGAAAGAAGTACAACTTAGCTTAAACAAGGCATAAGATGCTCAACCTTACAAATTTTAATTTCTTTGTATTAATATGTTAGACAGAGAGTTCCGCCATACAGAAGGACAAGCAGACATGTATGTGGGTTTCGACCTGAAATAATAATATCGATTTGCAATTATACAAAAATAAACCATATATGGTTTGTTTCCTCATCATTTCATGACAAATGTAACACATCACATCAAATCAGGTACTGAGTCACATTTTACGTGTTTTTCCATTTTCATACCAAGTTTATCAATGCATCATATTCGGTTGCTGACATACTGTACAGTATGGGTGGGTATAGTGTGGGTTTGGTTACAAGTAGGGCAACCTAAATCTTATTTTTTAAATATTTAAATGATAATTCTGTGATGTACTGTAATAAGAAATAGTGAAGCCTCGACCTCATTATGGTCCCAGGGGGCCCCTGTTACCCCTAAAAGTTATGCTCTTCTGGATAAGAGCGTCTGCTGTAAATGTAAAAGTTCTCTTTTTTTAAGTTATAAAAAACCATCAGCGCAGGTTTATAGAAAAAAAAAAATGCACATTTCCTATCACAGCTGGGGTAACCAGCTTGGAGAGTGTTCATTAAAGTGCTTTAAAACAATGTTTAGGATTTAAACTTTCTTAATTCTGTTGAAAAATAAGCTACTTATCAATGAACACTCAAGAATTGAGAATTTGATTTAATTTCACATGATGGGGCACTCAATTCAAAGGAGATCGGTTTGTGTTTAGTGTTGAGTTTGCATTTGGTTTATAGCTGCTCAAAATCCAGTCCAAAGAGGTGCCAATTCTAAGTAAAGGAGGCCATCATTAGATCACAAGAGTATAATCCCAGAATTCCTTCTTTGGTGAAGAGAAACCCTTCCCAACATCAAGTCAAGAAATAAAAAGTTAAATATCAGTATATGTCAGGTAAAGCAAGGCAAATAAAAAAATCTAATTAAATTATAAAGTTTTTAGATTTTTTTTAAATAATTGATAGACAAAGTTTTAGCTATTATGTCTTTAATGCTTCTATCGTTGAATATGGACTAGGCTTGCTAACAATGCCATTAAAATGAGATTCTATACAAACCCAGATACAACTGCACAAATAGAACAATATACTGAAATTACAGGATTCTCTTAGTGTTTGAGTAGGTCAGTCCTCAAATGTGTTCAGCCCAAAACACAAGCCACCCATGACTTTCTCCTCATACCGCAGCCTTCCCCCTCCTTGTAAACCACCCAAGCATTTACAAAATCCCCAAATCCCAAATGTAGTTATACAGCGCTTGCCACAGACCTCCACGAAGGAAGCCCCATGTCCCCGACCAAGATCACAGCACACACCTGACAGAGAGTGCCAAGAGAGAGGGAATGGGGAAAAAAGTGGTACAAAACAGTAGAGCGTAGGAAGGAACAAAAATGGAGAGGGGAAGAGGGACAAAGTGATGAAAGAGACAGGGGAAGAGTGGTGAGTGAGGGTGGATGGTATGACAGGGAGAGGGACAGGGAGAGAAAAGAGATGAAGAGAGAGATGGATGAGGTGTTCCCCTCGTCAGCTTGTCTTTCTCTGGTATCCCTTTCATGCAGCTTACTTTTCCCTCATATTCTCACTTTTTCTTAATAATCACTCCCTTGTGATGTACTTATAAATGTAATAATTATCTCACTAAATCACTAGCTTCAACTGGTGGTATTTGGCATTAGTTTCAAAGCCCGTAGGTCGGTTGCCGCAGAGCACTGCCTGGCGCTGAGGGTCGTTGCCAGCCCCTGTGATGTGGTCAGAGGCTACAGGGGTTGAACACCATTGAGCAATCCAGCACTTCACTGCATAGTTCAGTGAGCATGCACTGTGGAAACCAGTAAAACCCCACAGTGACTAATACTAACATTCAAAAGAGTTTTGAAGCAAATATGAGAAAAAAAGTGTCAGAGATGATAGAGCACATGCTGCTCAATGCTGACAAGACTGCACTAGAAGCCTTCAGAAGCAATCTTTGCTTGTGATTAAAACTTCCACACTCAAGTTTCTGTTTGATTGCCAAAGACGTGAAGATTGAAACAACATTTTGGACCAGTCTAGCAATGTTTGAATGGAGGGAAAGATTCCTACAAACAATTGAAAAGTAACCAGTGTTTTCATACTCAGTGCCAAATCCATAATCACAGACTGCCAGGGATTCATTTAAGAGGTGAAACAGATCTCTGATTTTCATACTGTTGTAATTTCAATAGGTTGATCTAATGTAGTCCTGTTTCCCCATCCTAGTCCTGGAATATATCATCATTGAACCAATTTACACTCCAATTTATATATTGCACACTCGTACACCTGAAATCTAAAACCACCATGTTTAATCACAACCTGACAGTTTCACCTTGGTGTGGGTTTCATTTACACGTTACAGGTCACAGCTCTGAGCTCCAGTGTCCCCGGTTTTGGTTGGTGTTAATATGAAATTTTGCATGTTGCCTTTGTTGGTTGTGTCCCATGCAGGGACACCGACAGGATTATATTTCATAGTACACACAAGAACCTTCTTTATTACATACCTTTAATGTGTAGGTGCAATACATGCACATGTGACTACTCAGTGTGTGAGTAAGTAAGCAAGATTTTTTTTGCACATTAGCAACACAACACCACAATAAAACTAATTACTCTACTGCATGCATTATACAGGCCAGATTCAATGCTAGTGTTGCTCTCGGCAGAACCTTCATTGCAGACAACGGGTCACTTTCTATTTTCAAAAGAATGAAAATTGTTTTTTTTTGCTAATTTCTAGGGTACTTATTTACCTGCTAACATACAATTTAAGATAAATGGGAACAAAAGCTAAAAATGTGCATTGACCACCATGAGTTACTTAAAAAAATTATAAAATATATTTTTTTAAATGTATGCACAGTGCATACAGGATTACGGCTGCCAGTGCCTCAATTTGCCCCTAATTGGTTTCCAAAGATGCATAAACAAAGGAACGAACAGACAAATGATTAAATGAACTAATGGATTGCACTTAATAATATTTTTTAAAGTAAGAGAAAGTGTAGTCACCACCATAGAGAAGTGCAAATTTATCATGTTACTTACATTTAGGCATTTGGCAAAGCGAATTACCAAAAAAAACCATATGCATTCACCCTTCATCACTTCAGAATCGACTATACCATTGTTTCCTCTGGTCTACAACATCTGCTTCATTTTTAGGTTAATTATTCAGGTTTCCACTACTTTTTTTCTTTTTTTAGAAGATGTACAAACCAGGCTTGGATTTATTAGAGTTTCCGATGATTTAGACTTTGGAATTGTAATTACATAATGATCCAGTTTGTGCTGGTCGGACATAAGTCTGGAGCATTATGTGTTGGTGGTTCAAGCTGTTCAAAGCTAATAGGAGTGTATTAAATGTTTAATTTTATCATCAACCTGACTCTGAGTGTTGTCTGGCACTTTAGGTTGATCAATGATTTAAAACTGGATCTGAAACAAACAAGAACAGGTGTTCATAGCTACAATGGTGCTCACAATGAAGAACGAACTAATGGCGTAGTGACGGGAATACAAGTCTGTCTGCAGTAAAAAGCTGGAACATCTTCCTCAAACCTCAAAATCATTTTCAATAACTAAAACATCCAATCAGTGAGTCTTATGTTTATGTTTTGTCTTGATGAAAAATGGTTTGTGTGATCCCAGTCATTAAGATGTCCTTCAATTATTCAATTATTCATAAAAATCTCAGTCATATAGTGTGCAAGTATTTTTACCCTGGGTATTTTAAGGTTTTTTACAGTTTCTAATTTCTCAGTGTTACTTGGCTTTTGGACAAGGCTAGTTAGTGCTCCAATTCTGTTTGGATAAGGAGGAGACGACAAGTGTGATAGCCCCTAGGTCACAGGTCATGACCTTTTCAATAGTCACTTCATAAACCATACAAGAAGCTCTCTGTCTTTTCTGGAGCAACTTGAAATAAGTCTCTTTCTTTCTCACGCACAGTTCCATAATTCACAAAAACTTCCTCAGATATTTGGATTGAGTAAACTTGAGGAAAGATTACTCTTCACCTACCCTCACAGCATTCACAAATACACTCACAACTAAACACCCTCTTATACACACCCACAGATACAAAATTAACACAGGAAGACAAATGAGAGATGCACTAAATTAGCCGGATGACAGAGCTAATGGTGCGTGCTTTACGTGTGGCTGGAGTGTGTTAAATGTGGCCTTTAATGTGTCAGAAGAGACTGAGTATGCCAGGAAAAATTAAAGCATATTTCAAACAAGTGAAGTAACTGCGTGGAGTACATTTTCCAAGACTGAGGAATTAAGTACAGGGACATAGCTGAAATCTGTTTTTAAAAATGAAACTCTCTTGTAGGGAACATATTTTAAAAGTTTTTTTTTCTTTGTAAGTTTAAAATTTATAAAGAAACTTATTCACAACATAGAAGCTTCAAAACTTGAACGTAGCATTATTAAGACACAAATTACTTCAGGATGACATCACGTGTGGGATTTATTTTCCCTCAGAACCTGTGTGATAAATTAATT
Source organism: Leiocassis micropogon (assembly GCA_028565275.1). Classification (NCBI taxonomy): domain Eukaryota; kingdom Metazoa; phylum Chordata; class Actinopteri; order Siluriformes; family Bagridae; genus Leiocassis; species Leiocassis micropogon. Next base: position 8,461,957 of record JAOVVA010000032.1, on the reverse strand, counting down.
AGCTAGCTAAATGAGCTAAATTTGTAATAAATAAATCATTATTCTAATAGTTGTGGTATATTTTGGGAGATTTTTGTGCTGTCAAATAAAGCACAAAGAATGCTACTCAGAGAGGTAAAAAATCTCACTCCGGATAACCTAGCTAGTTTATTAGCAGCTAGCTAAACAATATAGAAAGCATAGCTAATAACAGTAAGGTAAATATATTTTCCTATATTGTTATAGGTCAAAAACTATGACTCTTTTTTTTAGAATATTAAAACTTTAATGTGAAATTAAGTTTATTTAGTTTAGTTTTCAGCAGTCATCTAGCTAGCACAGATGAAATAAATGTTACCTTCCATCTCTACATAGCATTCACTTTTAAAGCTTTAGATGAAGTTTTTCTTTTAGGGGAAAAAAAAAGTGTCTTTGTCTTGTGCTCTTTTCTAGTGAATAAAAAACAGTTCACACAGACAGGAACTAGTGGGACGGAGTTTCTCTCACAAAACAACCTGAATGGAGATTTGATCCCTGAAGCTTGTCTTTGACATTCAGCCGTCCATGGAGCTATGCAGTGTGTGTGTGTGTGTGTGTGCATGCCATAGGGTCTACAATGCGCTCTGTCCGCCTAGGCAACACATGAGCAGGTTTCAGTGAGAGGAGCAAATGATGGATGAACTCAAATGAAAAGTTTGGGAATGTTTGAAAAAGAAAGGAACCAGGTGAGAGAAAAGAATAGAAGAAATACCAGCCTTTTCACGTTTCTGCTCTTAACAACTGTATCAGCATATGTGGGAATGTAAATTTACAGAGGGGGAAAAGGAGGCTTAAATTTTTGCACTAGTGCCACTTATACATTTTAAAGGAACAACTTAACCACATCTGTAATCCATGGGCATTTACAATAAGCGACATGTTTCCATTTACAGAGAAAAAAATGGGAAAACTGAAATTCTTAACTGATGTACTAAAGCTGTTTTAACAATAGCTGCTAAAATGAGACAGACATGTCAATGTTTTATGGAACCTAACGGGACTATAAGTAATCAGACTGAAATGAATACTTTTCCTGAACTGTTTTTTTTTGTTTGTTTTTTTGTTACTGAATAACAAACCAAAATCAAGAAAAATACATTGGTTGAGTTGTCTATTTGACAAAGGGCAAAAAAAAAAAACATAAATCTCTGCTATTTGTTAAAATACAGTGACTAAAAAAGGGATACAAACTTTGTAAAAATCTAACAATTAGTCAAGCATGGAAAGAATCAATAAAATAATTTGAATAATCATGGTGGCATAGTGGTTAGCAGTGAAACCTTGCATCTCCAGGATCAGAGATTCATTTCCTTCTTCGGATCTGTGTGCATGGAGTTTGCATGTTCTCCCTGTGCTTCGTGGGTTTCCTCCGGGTACTCTGGTTTGCTCCCACAGTCCAAAGACATGTGGAGTGTGTGCAAAATTCCCTGCAGTGTATTGTCACCCCATCAGGATGTACTCCACCATGTGCCCGGAATCCCCTGGGATAGGCTCCAGGCTTCCCGCGAACCTGTACAGCATTGATTCCCAGAGTTGGGAACCACATCTATATAGAATAAGTGCTATGAAAGAATGAATTTTTATATCATGTCAAGCTTAAATCCTGAGCAAATCACATCCCGCAGCACCACAGCTCTGTCAGCTTAGTTTCTGTCTAACAGGTCAGTATATAAGTTCACATTTACCAAAATAAATATATAGATTGCTCAAAATCTAGAATAAACATCATGTCTGGTTGGTTTCAGACTGCTTGTTTGGGTCCTCACTCAATTGCAATTTCTTTATCTGTACCAAACCACTTTAAGGCGTAAAACACACCAGCACTAGGTTCAAACTGCATATGTTAAAGCACCCGAACACACATCTGTGTTTCACTATGTTGACAGTGTTGATACTGCATAACCACAATTTTACCCCCAGGAAACAAAAGGTACAGATTATACATTCATTAACTCATTTAACAAAATATGTGTTTGGCTAAATGTTTCCTTACAAGACTACCCTTAGGATACATTCTAAGTAAGTTTTAAATAAACATCTTTTCCACTTTTTTTCCTCAGTTCAGGGAAACATTTCTAGTTCTAGTCCACGATAATCACATGTAGACTACACATACTCTGGACAGAAATTTATTTCTTTGAGTACGTCTCTCAGAATAGCCAAAGAAGAACATCACCATCCCATCACTTCACACTTTTATAAACTCTTTCTCTCCCTCTTGAACCTGCTTGGAATCCTCTCTCGCTTGCACACTTACAAGCTAAATGAAAACACACAGACTCCTACGTATTGTATATTCCAGACTGCCTGTCTTTTTCTTTCAACTTTTCCATCTTTAATTTTTATCATTAACGTTTAGGCAAATTCCCAACTCTCCCTTTTCTCGCCTTTCCAACTACTGTAATTCATGATTCTTCCATCATATGAAATTTCTATCTGTAATTATTAGAAGTAATTTATGTTTTTGAAAGCATGGAGATATTTATATAGTTCAAAATATAGTCTGATGTCTCTCTGGGAGCTCACTAATGGAATATACAATTTTATGTGTCCCAGCACTGACACTGTGTCCCAGCACTGACACTGTGTCCACTGACACGATTCCTATGTGTCTGCAGAAATGCAGTTATTGCTAACATTGCACATAACCCACCAGGATTAAGCTTACCCCAGGTACCTGTAACATTAAATGATTGTTAATGTAACAGCCAATCCATGACTCGTTAAAAGCACAACACGGGTTGGAGTCATCCAGCAGTACTTCATGACTTCCTATTCATGTTTACATTCGTACAATTCCTATAACTCTCGGGACTTTAGCAGGAACTTCATAAAATGTTCTAAAAGACTCATTAAAATGAACAGCAGAGTGCAGCGTGATGAATGCAATGATATTAAAACTTATGATAAGAAAAATAATAATAATAAATA
>JAOVVA010000032.1:8429064-8450048 GCA_028565275.1 Leiocassis micropogon | reverse complement strand
GCTTAATGTGGGAGCCTCCAGTGACTGGGTGGAATTGGACACTACTAAATTAGGGGAGAAAATCTGAAAATTCGGAAAAAGGGGGATAAAAAAAAAAAGAATGGCACAAAGGTTAATTTAAAAAAAAGCAAGCACTTTTTGGTTTCATAAGTATACTCCCCCTCTAGAGCCACCTCTGGCTTTTATTACAGCTTCTGTCTTCTATGATAGGCCTTTTTCAGCACTGAACATTTGGATCCTAATCTTTCCCATTCTTCTCAGGAAATTTGCTCAAGTTTGGTCAAATTGTTTGTGAACAGCATATTTCAAATCTAGCCCCTAGATCTAGAATTGATATTTGCAACCTTTTTGAGGGCAGGGATTTGACTGGGCCATTCAGGAGTTTACATTAGAACTACTTCTACTACTTTGTTGGCAGTGTGCTTAGGATACTGCTTTTGTCCTGCTGGAAGGTAAAACTCCACACTAGTCTCTGCGATTTTTCTTCCTCTAACCAGCTTCCCAGTCCATTCTGATAAAAAACATGCAATATTTAAATTCTGATTTATACATTTTCAGCTGTTTAACTTTCTGACATTGTTGTAGCGTATGTACTAAAAAAAAAACACTAGGGTCTTCCAGGAACAGGTGTATTTATACTGAGAACATGTGACACTGAGTGATTTCTGATAATGGCTGCACCAGAACTAGTTTAGGATGATCCTTAACAATAACTTACCTTGTCCATTTCAGCTCCAGGTTGTAGCACTACAAAACATGGAAATGTTCAAAATGTACAAGCACTTCTGCAAGTACCAACTTTATCTATTCCATCTCTCTCTTTCTTGCTTGGTCACTCTCAAACACACATACACACAGCTTCAATTATAACACTCCACCTCCTCTTGCTCTCGCAGCCCATCATTCCCCACCTCTCATTACCCGTGTTTATAAGTCATTACATTATTTCTCTCTCAGCACCTCTTTTGCGTTGTCCTTTGCCTCTCATTCTTGCAATTTATCAACATTGCATCCCATTACTCTTTCCATATACCCAGTGGAATTTTAAGGGGAAGAAAGTGAGAATGTGCTGGTGCTTAAAAGGTGATGACTCTGGACAAGTATTAGGGTCAGATCTGCGGTTCTTCTACAGGTGAGGCAGATTTATGTGTTCCTGTGTACAACATCTGTTAAGATTAGCAAGCAGATACTCTGGGTTGTTCCCTAGACATCTAAGCTGCATTCTGAAGAACTTTAGATGCATTTCCACTGTTCCACCAGAGGAAGCACTGCTGAGGAAGATTCTGGCTCAAAGATAAATAAACCGTTTTAGTTTCTGCTTTATAAGTAACAACACTAAGAGTCAAGGAGAAGGAACTGCTAGGTTGTAGCTCTGCTACCATGGAAACAACTGCTACAGAGACAAGTTGAAATGGTCTGTTTACATCAATGAACTGAAAGACAAAAATGTTATTTTCCATGACAATTAGTTAAGACATGATATAATATTGGCTTTACACAAAACTATTGGTCATGTTCAATGTTAGAATTGTCTTTATGTGGATGTGCATTGTAATGAAAGATCACAACGCCCTGTATAGCAGTCTTCTGGGTTTAATCTGATGTTTAGGCTTCAGCTCATGAATAAGCATCTCACTGTAACAAGCACTGTTGATTGTTGAACCTTTTCCCTGAAAATGTTCCAATACTGGATGTTGAGAATCCAAGCAAAAATCAAAGCATCGATTTTTCCAAATTTTTCTTGGTTGGTGACTGAGGATTTTTCCATTCCATACTCCATCGTTTACTTTCACCTTCCTTCCCAAAGTTTACATCTCTCCTGTTAATGGTCACATTTCCAGTAGTGTAGAAGAACGAACTCCTTCAGTAACATTTGATCAGGAGAGTTATTTAATTCTTTGGTTTCTTTAGAAATACTTAATGTGATGATTAGGGAGAGCAATAAGAAATCATTTGTGTCATCTGAACCACCACTGAGATCTCCATACATTATACATTAAACACTACCACAACATCCACCAACTTTCTTACCCAATGATGATGTTAAAGCAAACACAAGTCTTGATTTCAAGACAAGAAGAAATAAACACTGTGAGACACATGAATACACAGAATCCATCCAGGCAAACACTTGAGCTGTAATGATCTTAGCCGTTACAAGAGCCTTACTGCAATCTGGTTTCTTTCCTACTCATATACTTTATGAGATATACTGTATGCCACAGAATATTATATTATATTATATTATTCATGCTCACCAAATTCATGCTCAGAATCTACTACATCTCTAATCCATGACTGTCTCATCTGACACAGGAAGTGAACAATACACTTGCAACTTTCAGAGTTAACGCAAATGAGCGCAACTTTGTGTATTTTTTTTTTACAATAGTTCTCCATGTGCTGACACCATGCAGCTATTCATCCGTAACGTTGTGTTGAATAACCAGCAGTGATGCATTCATGCCAGAAAACATCATCTGTTGACCAGAAACATCAGCGTCATGTTCTGTAATGAAACAAACTTACAGTACAAAGCCCAAAAGTACAGCACTAACTCAAACCACATGCCATTACCCCTCTCATAAATAACTCATCATAAGAACATTTTTTACCATGCCATTACTGACAACATTCCAGCTCTGATCAATGTTCTTCTACATAATTTTTCTTTTTTCCCATAAATAACTATGGGCCTGATAAAAATGTGGTTGTTGATGGATATTGTTTTGTATCTTAAGTATGCAAGTGTGTATAAGCTGAAAACAAAGCATCTTTTTTGTCTTCATTTAAATGTTCACTCAACTTCAATAAGCACTTTATCCAAAGCCTTTTCCCAAATGGACTGGTCAAAAGGAAGAAATTCGCCACAGTTGTGAGTTGAGGTACATTTTACACAAGTGAAAGAAAAAAAAAAAGAAAAAAGAATTCTTGTAATTCTCTTTGTTTATCCATCCATGACTACTGGGTATCAGCTTTGACGGGTATCATAGGTGACAATTTCCTTATTTTGACCCATAATTTCAGTAGTAGGACTACTCTTTAATGACTCAATGTCATATTTGAATCTGTAAACCACAACAGTGCACATGACATAGTTGACGGTCAATTAATATAGTCAAATAACAATGAGCTACCATAGATAATTATTTATAAAATGAGTGAATGTTTAGCGTGTTTAAAATGTATGACAGGCAAGAATGCCATCATTTGATGCCCGTCATTCAGCACTGGGATAAAAATTTGCAACCAATTACTAGTGAAGTATAGGATGCATATATGTGTGTGATATTATGACATACTTTTATTAAGTGTAAAATATTAAGTAAAATATATTTTTGAAGAAAATATTTTGAATATTATCGGACATGGAATGTCCACCAAATTATAAACACCATCATAATCAGAATCACATATTCTTACATAGGTGGTTTAGCACATCCAACATGGCTCCCAGCATATTTTTCAGAGTTGGGAGGAAACCAGAATGCCCAGAAGAAACCCACGGACACAAAGGGAGAATATGTGCACAGATACTGTAGTAACCCCAAGCTTATAAAGTTGAACCCTGAAACCTGTAGCGATGGCAGTAATGTTACTTATTGCTCCACCCAATGTGACCAGATTTAAATATTTCTCTAATAAAAAGCAGAGATCATGAATACTTCAGTCTTTTACTTCAAATGTGAAAGCAAGAAAAGATTTACTCCATTTCAGAAAGAAGGCCAGAAAAGATTCTAAACATGAATGGAAAAACAACTGTATTGAAAACGTTTCAGGCAAGAGTTACAGACACAGAGAGAAGTTAGTTGGCAGCAGATGTAAGAACATTTATTTACAGTAAAACCACTTGCATGGCTGTGGCAGAGTCAGAACTATAGTATTATAATACTAAATTTCATCTTCAGACTGATGGCAGAGAAATTGAACACAGTAAAGTCAAACACATTAGCAAATATTTGGATTACACTGGAGGAAAAAAGTACTCAGAAAATAAAACATGAGAATATTGTATAATTCTAATTATATAATGATTGTAATAAAATCAACTCGAACTGAAATGAGCAACTCTAGAGTACAGAAACAAATAAAAAAGAAAATCACAATGATATTATTTTAGCAGAATAGATGCAGAATATAAAACACAGACGATCTGCACAAATTACTGCAATACAATAAGGTGTCATTGACACCAGGGTTGCCAGGGTAGCAGTTTTTAAAAGAAGGCTGCGGCTCAAGTTGTCTCACACACTGTATAGCATGGTGAATTTTTTTCCGTCACAGCTCGTTAAGAAGTTGGGATCAGAGCGCAGGGACAGCCATGATATAGCACCCCGTGAGCACAGGGCAATTACAACCTAAAAAGTGGGGTTGGGGTTTGAACCTTCGACCTACTGATTAGTAACTCAGGGCCATGAACCACTGAACTACCACTGCCGACATAAAGAGAGAATAAGGTGTCAGGTGAAAGAAGTCATCTACCGGTAGCATTGTTTGGGCTACTTTAAAAGTATTTCACAGCTGACAGTACTTTGGAGGAAAGCAAAATAGCTGTACATTTATTTTGGGATGTCATACAACATTGATATACTGTGTATCGATTGTTGATCAGCCTGTTAGTTTCTTGATGGCACTAATTATTTAAAATTACATCTAAAATGGGTGCATTTGCTAGCCACCTCATATTGTAGCCTAATATACTAACATTAATAGCTTAATAATAGTTTAATAGCTTTATGAGGCTACAGTAGAGAGATACAATAGATCCTATAGATACATTTGATCTCAATCACTGCTCAGGCAGACAATAAGGCTACATGTAATGAGTCTTCATGCCATATCCAAGTGTTTTTTAAGGGTATTCTTGTATAGTACTTTGCAAAAGTCTTGAGCCACACCTCATTTCTCTATATTAAATTAAATTACGTAGATGAAATTAAATAAATGGAAACAAATGTTTCACTCCAACAGGCTGCAAATGGCTGCAAAGTGCCATTTAAAAATTGCTTGTTCATGTAAGAACCTCAACAGGAACCTCATTTCTTCTCTTATCTGTTTTAACCACTCAGCATTTAGCATCAGTCGTAAACTAAATCACCTTTAGTTTCAACTGCCATCATCCTCATCTGCGCCTGTTTTTCAATGGTTCATGCCTTAAGTTGAAGTTAAGTTTTTTTATGCTTGAATGATTGATAGGGCAGAACTACATAAAAAAATATAAGAAATTCTGACTATTAGGTCTGACATATTTGGACTAAGTAAAATATGAAGAAATGGGGGTGGCCTCAAGACATTTGCACTGTATTGTATGCCTATAGATTTAAAGATACTGCAGAAGCCATATTTGAAAATTACAGATAATCAGAAAATTGTTTGAAATTTTCCCTGAATACATACATATCCAACAAAGACAAACTATAATGTACTTAAAACCATCTAAGTTTTATGGCGTGCTTAAGAAGAGTGAATAATGACCAGGCGAGTTGGTGATAATAATAAAAGGTGTATTACAGATCAAAAATGCACTCATACCATGGTAAAATTCCTTTTTTAGCAAAGATTAGGGGGGGAAAAAAAACAATAATACTGTATTTCACCTTAGATGCTAGGTTTTTCAAAGAATTAGCAATCCTGGCCTGTATGGGATGTGATAAGACTAGAAATAACTTTTCTTTTTAAATTAAAAAATATGAAGCTTAGTTCTAAAGCTCAAGCATGTGGGATCCTGTAAAACTTACCCACTTTTTTTTTTTTAATTGATGATTCCAACAGTCATAGCAAACAACTTTCTTGAGAGAAAAAGTTGCTGTCTAGACTCAACACAGCATTTCTCATAACATACCATTATGGCAACTGTGGTTAGCTTAAATTCCCTTAAATTTAATCAGGCATTTCGCTTGATGGGAAACAAGTTTGAAAACTTTGCAATCAAGAAAAACCTGGTAAGAATTAAAAAAAAAAAAAAAAGCCAAATCCTTATGGAAAAATAGCAATGCTCATACGTTGTGAAATGGATAACCTGTCTCTTTCATTATGTTCTCCCAAAAAGAAGAAAGAGCAACTCATTAAAAGATGCTACAACAGTGTGTTAATGCTAATTAACATCTTACAATGCTTTATAATCTCACTGCCTGTCTTGGTGGTACTAAAGGCAGACGCATGTAATTTTTCAAATCGATCGCATTCTCAGGCCTTGACTGATTGAGGGATTTTCAAGTTGGCTGCAAATGACCACAATCCTGATTGAGCTTATCTGGAGTTCATTAAACTAAATGTAATCCGTTTTCTGGGAAATGATAAATCAACAGGCACAAGATTTTGCTAAATAACCTCTGGATTTGAAATTATGGGGTTTTGTTTGCTTGTTTGTTTGTCTTTCTGGAACAGACCACTGGGGTGGACCTTTTGAAATATGGTAAATGTCTTCATCCAGTTACTCATGCGGTTTAAATGTGCTTAAAGTGAATTTGCCACTGAACGATTTTTTTATTTACCCGGTTTTGCAGGGTTAGTACCACCCATTGTACATTTTGATTGCTGATTTGGAATTTTTATGATCTTTAAGGTTTTAATAATTTGGCTATAGTTAGTTATAGCTAGTAGTCCAAATTATTTACAATTAAATACAATGATTTCCAAAGAATTTATTTCTTCTTATAGAATGGAAAGGAAACAGCAGCTCGCTTTAAGTATCCACAATGCCATTACATTCCTATGAAAATCTTTTAATGTGCACTGGCGAAGATGACAGATATGGTCTAGCTAGTTAGTATTATTAGTTTTAGTACTGAATATGAGCCTACGGTACCAAGATAGACACTATTGAACTATTATACAATACTTATTTTTGTTATTATTGTTATTATTTTAATCATGGAAAAAGGGCCTTCACAAACATTTCCCAATCTTGGTTATCATGAACAAAATGAACATTGGCACCATCATAAAGTTTTAAACCTATTTACTGTACAGTGGCCTATTCCACACTGATCATTACATGGATTTTTCTGCAACAGGGAAGCAAAACATGCTAAAATATTTTTAAATACATTTAATATTTGATTGTAAAAGTTAACTTTCAAAAAAGAAGCTTAATACTAATCTTAAAGGGCAACCTCAGTTTTTCTTTTGCAAAGTGATTATTGCAGTAAATCGTAAAAAGAATAAAAGGTCTGCCACCTAGTGGTTGGCATCAGTAGTACCCGACAAGCAAGGGAAGGGTTAGAGCAGGACACAAGCTCGAATAATTAATTTAGTAAGAATTAAGTAAGAATTCATGTATTTAAATCAGGAGATAAAATATCTATATTCTTTTTCTAACCTTTTGCAAGTCACCCTGACATCTCATACAAGTAATTCATAGTCAGCGCTGTGCAAGTGGGGTGGGGTCATATTTGGCACGAAACTTGTTATATCTTAGCATGGATTTGGCAGACATCATCAAATCCTAACTTTAGGCAGAAAAGAAGTCTGACTACACAGGGACAGACAAGGGCTGGCAACCAAGCTAGTGAAAGAGAGAGAGAATCTAATACTACACTATAAAAGGAAAATGGATCTGAGAGTTAAACCTTATTTACTGCTCATCAGCTTAGGCATTTTTATTGACTACAGATCTTAGGATGGCCAAATAGATGATCGAAAGGAATTAAAAAGTCCGGTGCATTTTTGCTGATTCGGTATATACAATTTAAGTAAAACTTGATGTGTGTAATTTTGGCAGATTTTTGCCTATTTATTCATCTGTTCTACAGGGACAGTTAGTTTTGTAATCAAACATTTATAGTGAGTGAGAGGTAATATAGGCTTTCACACCCGTTTAGTGTGTGCATTTTAGATATGGATTTTTCTCTACCTGCTTTTTTAGATACATACATACATAGATGCCTGGCCAAAAAAAAAAAGAAAAAAGAAAAAAAATCCCCATTTTAGAAGAGTCAAATTTTTTGCTTGTATCCAGCAAAGGAAACAAAAACTAAGGAAGAAATTGCTGTTTGGTTAAGAACCACCCAACACATTAAATCCTGGAAGAAAGGCAGTACACCACCAACTTCAAGGAAGAAATATGGTCAGAAATCATGAATGACCATGATCAGAGATTACTTAAACATTTGGTATAGTTGCATTTAAAAAATAAATAAATAAAAATCACAGCTATGTTTAATAGTGAAACAAAACATTTGGAACGGGAACTCACAGGATTGGGACTAAATACCTGTATAGCCATGAGAAAAGCATTTGTCAATGAAGCTAATCAGGAAAGAATGCTTCAATCTGCATAAGGATTGGACTTTGGAGGAATGGAAAAAGGGTCATGTGGTCTAATGAGTCCAGATTAACCCTATTTCAGACTAAAGTGTGCGTCAGGGTAAGAAGCGTGCATGGGTCTAATCTAATCACATCGGGTCTAGTTTCAGTAATGTTATGTGGTAAAAAAATTGTCAGCTGATGACCTGAATGTACTGAATGACCAGGTTATCGCATAAATGCATTTTTTTCTTTCTTTGATTGCCCAGGCATATTCCATGACTCAAATTATGAGAGTGGTTCTGGATGCATGAAGAATCAGTTTCACACATGAACTGGCCACCACATTGTGTGCTGTAATCAAAGCTCAGGTGGTTGAACAATGGTTTATGATATGCAACTTTCTTTTTGGCCAGGCAGTATAGTGTGCCAGTGTTAGTCATCTGTGTGTGTGGTGGGTCTTTAAATAATTTTATCATCATTGTCCCAAACCACATTCCTCTCTGCATACCATGTTAGTATACAGATGTGTCACTGCTGTTTAAGCATTGTGTTTGTGGAACGTGGCTTCAGATGCAGCCCTGGATTCTTCGTAAAGGTGTTCCTTATACTTATTGTTTTAGTCATGTACACACATCATTGTTAACACATCCCGTTTCACTGCACCTTCATACCAGCTACGAGTGATATCAAGCTTCAAGTCTTGACTCTTAAACATCAACGTCATCAGATTAATTTGCACAGTGTAGACGGAACTTTTTAAACGTTATTATGCAAGCAGCACACAACAGCATTTTGTTTTACCAGTTTTAGCAGCTTCAACAATTGTTGATGTCTTAATAGTCTGGATGAAGTTCAGTTTAGGTTTAAATGCTGTTTAAACCACAGTGCAACATTGAGGAAACAGTCTGCCTGAGTTTCCACTTTAGACAGGGAATGACCATCATCATCGTACCACAACAGCCTGAGAGACGGACAGAGAGAGACGGGGACAGACAATTAGAGAGTGAGTTAATGAAAGCAGGCATATGATATGAGAGTGTTTCGATAGTGCAACTGTTCTTTACATCTGGTTTTGTGTTCGTATACCTGACAGACGAGTTCCTGCTCTTGAGGGCTTTGTAAAGCTCCAGACCTTGATATGGCGACACTCTTTTATCCTTGCCACCTAACATAAGCAACACTGGCGTGCGAATCTACTTCAGACACACACACACCCACAGAGATAAGTTAAGGAACATGCAGTGTGCAACAATTGCCTTCAGTAATGTAGTAGTAATAACATCTAGCAACCATGTTTGTGTACCTGTGCTGCATGCATTATAGGTGATTTCTCCAGCATGGTGGTCAGGTCTTGTGGAGTGGGCAGCTGGTCAAAATTGTATTCCAGGCCAACAGAGGAGTATCTCCTGAGGGGGCAGCAGAACACACATTAGTACATTTACTACAACTGCAGTACAGGTTGTCCCCTACTTACAAACGTGTTCCGTTCCAGGAGCACATTCGTTTAAAACACCGGATTTGTTTGTAAGTCAGGGACAAAGTGACTTTTATACACCTTTGACACAAATATACAATATAAAGCATACCAAGCCACTTGATTAAATCTGTCCCCTTTTCAAACACTGCCATCATGTGGCCAAAAAAAAACTGCGCCTAAGGAAATGCAGCTCGTAGTGAAATGTCGTCTCTGGCCCTTTAAATTATGGGTGGAAGAAATAATGGAACGCAGAAATAATGGAAAGTCCAATGATTCGCCTCACAACCCAAAAATATTCAAATGAAAATGAATAATAATTTTACAGGCTTGAGATCATTTTACAAAAATGCTTACTGATTTATATCTGCAGTTGCCATTATGTCGTTTCTGCAATATTGTTTCACAAGGTATAAATCAACTCTTAATACTTAAAATGTAGAATTCCCATACTCTAAACTCTTACCAATCAGTGATGTCACTGGTCCCGAGCAGTGTGGCTGCGTTGATGACGGGGTTCCGTGCTGCACATGCTCTGTAGAAATCTGGATACTGACCAATAAGATGACAGGCCAAGAATCCACCATGAGACCCGCCCATAACAGCCACTCTATTAGGGTCAAGGGACTTGTTACTCTGCAGAACGTGCAGCACAGCCCTCTGGGTAAGGATGGGAAAAGTGAGGAGATAAAAACATCACAATGACTTTAATTTCAGCTTTAACAAGTTTTCATGTGTTAAAATATACTACCCATGTCATTAAATTAAAACTAAAATTTAACGCAATTTAAAATTTAATAGTATATCAATTATTGTTATTAATGCTTTTAGAAAAACAGATTTCCTGACTAGTGGCTTAAGACTACTTAATTAAACGTTTATTTACTGTAAGATGCTTCTACTGGACATTTTAGCTAAAAACAACTGTATTTAGCATATAAAGTATTTTAATTATGAGAATGTGTATCTGAACAAACCTGCACATCTTTGACGTCCTGACTGCCAATGTTTCCAAGGAGAGAATCGATACTGTCTTGACCAAAACCAGTGGAACCTCGATAGTTTACTATTTACACATGCAATTATCCAGTCAAACATTTAAGGATTTATCCAAGCCAGATTCATTACAATTATATTGAAGTAGCAAGGACACACACACACACAGAAATACAACACTGACCCATTAGCACAGCAAAACCCAGTTTAGTCAAAGCTGCAGCAGTGACGTTCCATTCAGCAGCAAACTGAGAATGAGGCCCTCCTGCATGCACACATACACACAAAGATCTAGCACTGAAACAATTCACAAAGCTTTATTTAATAGTAATAGATCATGGTAACAGGGAAATAAATAAATATTTCATATATGAAAAACTTTATAAAATATATTTGCATGCACCATGTATGAAAATGACCAGAGGAAATTTCAAAGCCTTGAAAGAGCTTGCTGGTTTCAACAGTATGGCACCAAAACTCAGGCCAGCTAATGAAAAAGAAAGAAAGAGAGAGAGAGAGAGAGAGAAAAAAAACAGAGGTCAGTACATGTTTTAATTCAGCAGGTTTATTAAGCCATTTTCAGACATGCAAATCTTCATACAAGTTTTACTGAAGCTTAAAGGGTTCCACCGATAAAAATATAAATAAAATTAAATCAACCTGGAAATCATACTAGATCAGTCCCATTAACTTTTAAAGATCACCGTCATCCAGGGAACAATGCTGAAATGCATGGAACATTTATGGATAGGCACACATGACTGCGCTGTACCGACTATGTGCAATGTAAACAAAAAAGTGAGCCAACCAATCACAGCAGTCTAGAGAATGACGCTGTAAAGCTATGCCTCCAGATTGGGCAGGTGTAACTGTTGGGCAACCTTTTTAATTTATTTACGAAATCTTGTGGTTGAAAATGAGTAAAAATTGGAAAAAAGAAAAAGATAGACTTTTTAAAATGTTGAAAGTAGTAAGATTTTCAACCAAAAAAAAAAAAAAAAAAAAGTGATTATCAGCCAATTCCGATCAGTTGTTTTTCAAATGGCGATCATTTAAACCAATATTGTTGTAATGAAGCAAAAATGATGATTTTTTACACATCAACATGCTGTCGCCAGTCTAGGAATATTATCACGTCTCCTTAAAACACATCCAATTTGCAATATGCAAAGATTTTTTTTCTAAAGCAAAAACACACAGGGAAACGTCTGTCAAAAGCTTTAACACAACAAATCTTATTCGCCACTTAAGAGCATCACAGCGTGAATAACTGGAGTATGAAAAGTTATTGGCAAAGTTGACTATATGCAGCCAAATCTTACTAATCCCTCACTAAAAAGTCTATGTGCTCATGTGGTACACAGATTGGTGCTCAGAACAACAACAACTCATTATGTGTATAAAAGCCACCTATCCACAGAATCTCTATCTTCCATTCAAACCTCACCAACATGGACAAGACCAAAGAGCCGTCAGGGACAAGACTGTAGACCTGCACAAGGCTGGAATGGGCCACAAGACCATCAGCAAGAATGCGGATGGGAAGGAAACAACTGTTGGAGCGATTATTTCAGCGATCAGGATCGGCCCCTAAAACCCTGATTGGAGCATCCCTAGAAAGCAGTTCTCACTTAAATGGTCTTAAAGAGCATTCCTTCATGATAACGCACAGAGTTCATTGTCTAACTGACCCAGTGCTAAAGGCTTAACCACTATATGCAAAGCTGAGAAAAAGAAATCCATCCATGGCAACTAAAAACAATGCGAAATAAGGACAGCTGCTTATGCAACATGTCACACACAAACGCTGTCAACAACTTGTCAGAAATTTTATAAGATAGGTGCATTTAAAATCCACAGAACATGTCTATGTGTTTAGTGAGTGCTACTGTGTAATTATGGCTCTGCGGGCAGACAGAGATTCAGCTGAGCTCCAGGCTCGCCAGACTCAAGCTTATTTACTTGGTACTTTTCAGTGCAATCAAACCAAAGTGAGGTATGTATGAGCAAAAGAAAGACTTGCTTTTTATGGATTAATAAAGCCGAAAAATTTTACACATCTCATTGTCTGAAAAAGGCTTCATACATACGGACATGTCACTCACAGAACTGATGGTTTTCCTCTTCTGGTGTAGGAGTGATCATCAGCGACTCCCAGTCAAAGCTTTCGTATGTGTTAGCTCCGCCCAGATGAGACCACTGTATACTCTCCGGGTGCTTCCCATCGGGTACAAACCCTACTTTCTATCCACGCACACAGACAGAGACAGACACAGAGTGAAAAATGACATCTAGATCATCAAAAGCATTGTGTAAACAGTTTCTTTAAAAAAAAACATATTTACTAAAATCTCAGTCAATAAAGATAGAAGAGATAAACAAAATTAATAATCAGCTAAACATTGCTCACTTTAAAATATTGCAAATTCTGGTGCAAATATTTAATCTTCAACTATTGTACCTTTTAGGTCTTGCATGTCTATGCAGTACAGTAAAGAAAATAATGTTAACACCTACTGTAATTTAGGCTATAATTGTATGCAATTATGTGCACTCACACCCACTCTACTAGACTTTTAACACGCAATGCAATTCTAGCATCATAAACGGAGTATTTCATTTCTATGAGATTATTTTTCATGCATAGTTGCCTGGCATACCAGAATGTTCAAAAACCATACTTTTCATTTGTTCCATGTGTTTAAACATGGCATAGACCATGATGTGACCCACCTCAATACTGGAACTATAACACATTCACCTGATGCACTACATGTACGTATGTACAACCTTTTCAATATAAGGAACCGACCCGCTAGCAAAGGATTCAAGTCGAACTGGAACTTATGATTGTGCAGAATAACAGAACACAGTTATAAAAGTATTAACTAACCTAATTCCTCTATATACCAAGCTGCTACACTAATGCATTTATCTGACTGTCTGCTTCATGTCCAAAATTCTGGCCTCCCAGGAACTTCCCAAACATGTGGAAATTGCTTATAGTCAGAGTAAGGACTGTAGAGGTAATAACTCCCAGCCATTTTCCTGTAATGTTATAAGGAAAACTGAAGTGGGCTCCGAGTGACTTCATCCAGCATCACCATTCAAGGACGGACGGCCTTCTTTAAAACGTTTGCACTATTCAAATGCTTTACTGCGGCTAAGAGTCTCATCACTGTACTGTGCTTGAATTCTTCTGTACATGTCAATCGATTTCATGAGAAATGTCATCACGAGTCCCGGTTTGACTTGAACGACCCTGATTTAACTGCCACAGAAAAATGTATATTGTAAACAAGAATTCCTAAAAACAGGCAGGTGTGTGTGTGTTTGTGTTTACCAAACTAGAGGGGTGATTAGGAGAAGAGCAGGACAGCACCATCAAGTTTTTCACTACTGCTAAAAGCTTGATACTCCCAACCTCTTTCCCTAAGGAGAAAACATAAAATAGAATGAATACTCACCATCAGTAACCCGAGTGCACACACAGCATAAACAATATACACACACATACTGTACATACAGGCAGTGTCCTGCACAGGTGTTACCCTTCCAGTTCGTCTCTCCACAGAAAACAGCAACTGGCAGAGGACAAAGCATGGGTTGATTTTACAACAATAATGCTGAGATAATATGTGTATTCCTGTACATTTCTGTGCTCCTGTCTGTACCTTGCTGTTTTCACAGCCACTGCTCAAGAAGATTCTGTCACTGTCTGAAGACCAGCAATGGTGGGGAAGTGGGTCATACACACCCATAAACTGACCTGCACATGTACACGTATACATTTTGATGTCATCATTTACACTCACAGTATAAAAAAATTATTTAATGAATAAAGTGAAAGCTAGAGAAGAATGAGAGAGAGAGAGAGAGAGAGAGAGAGGGAAAAAAAAGAAAAAAAAGAGATCAGCCTGTGTGTAGATACTGTACCGTTCTCTGCTCTCCTCACTACGTCCACCAACACAGAGGTAGTTCTGTTCTTCATGTCATACTAAAAGAGGGAGAGATCCAGTCCGTCATCATCCAGTTACGAGAATATCAACTTAACAATACGTTTTACAAGAAATCACGTCTGAGATATGTTTAATTAACTTTTTTTTATTTAAAAAAAAAAAAAAAAAAAAACGCTATCGCAACAGAAGAGCACATTTAATCCTCTTCTAATTATACTTTCTATTAGAAGTATTTGCAAACTGTTAGATTTTATACTGAACTGCATTTCTTTTTTCTCAAAAAACGATTTTTTTAGAAGCATCCCCTAATAATTGATGTTCATTCCATATCTCTAATGTTATTCAAGTAAAATACAAGTACAATTTGGATTTATTTTCTACCTCCTAGAACAATACTAGAAGAATCTTTCAAAACTATGAAATAACACACACAACAATAGCTAAATAAGTAACAACAACAAGTAGTTATTTTCTTATTTTAAATCATGAAGGTCAGCTGTTCTGGAATACGTTTCGCAAGAACAGTATTGTTAAGTGCATTTGCAAAACCCTGTGCTGCAGAGGAGAGGTTCGCTTAGAGTTACCAGCATATCGATATCAACTGTTCAAAGGAAATTACTGCATATTTTGGATGCCTTTAGCATTGTTTTACACTGTTGAAAGAAAAATCAAGAACTGACATAGAATTAGAAGATGGGTCCAAACTTTTGACTAGTAGTGTACATTAATAGCTTTTATCTTTCAAGTGAAAATACAAGACAAGCGTTTACTGTAAGGTGGGAAGTTAATACTGGACTGTTTAAAACACTTATGCAACTGTCTGTTATTAAAGACATACTGTATGTCGAATGGCTTACCTGGTTGTCAAATGTACTTTATTTCTTTTCTCATAACACCAGCAATCAATTTTTCTGATGATACTTTTCCTACAAATGTGTATGCTGGAAATATTTCATTATATTATATTATATAACATTATATATATTCTGTTTGTTTACCAGCATCATGCGGAGACACTGTTTATGTGGGCCGAACACTTTTCCCTGCAGATAGACCAGCCACTGAGAGTCTGGACTCAGTCGAGGACTCATCACCGAGCCGGAATCACTTGACAGGAGCTCTATTGGTTGTCAGGGGTAACACAGAGAGACCAAATCTCGAGTGTGTATGGTAAGATATGAATGTCTAGGTTATAACTTTACATATACAGTATGGTCCATGCAGTAGTCAACCACATATAGCAAAACCTTACCACAATTTCCTTTCAAGTCAATGGAGAAGACAGCTGATCTGAAACAAGATCAAACGGATTAATAGTTAGCATTTATGGAAATTATGTAGCTTGCTAACATTGTCCCCTCACCTCCGATTGGAACAGAACTTCAGGCCCAGTCGGAAAGGTTCGTGCCACCAGCCTACGAAGATCACGGCCTTGCCGTCTCCTGACCACAAGGCCTGAGTGACAGAATTACAAGTAAGCAAAGTCATAAAATCTAATTATCCATATTCTCAGTGCCAGTTCTGCACACACAAAAATTATAGGCGAATGAGTGTGTTGGGAGTTGTGGTGCTGATTTTGGTCAAAACAAGCAAGGATTTTTTTGTAGGGTTGGGTACGGACATGCAAGGGTTTATCTTGCATTGACTTAGTTTCGTCCCACTTCTATCAACAGAACATAATGGCAAAGTCATGATTTTTGGATAGAAAAAATATCTAAAAGTGACAACTATGACTTATCGGATTTATTTAAAGGCTGCTTTCTTACTCGTCATGAATGAAACCTCCCAAAGCACTCGGCAGAGTCTGATCTGGATATTTGCTAATGCGTGTTTACTGTGTCATATAATTGTCATTACTGACATATGTGTAAGAAAGCAATCTTGTTTTTAATAATTTAAACAACCGTAGTATTAATATAAACATGAATAAATTAGCATGAGTGACCTACCTGTCCAGGTGACACATGAGCGGGAACTCCAGAGCACACGGTCACTTCTCCTTTAGTTAGATTTGCTACACATAGCACAGGGGCACTTTTCCCAACCAGACCCTCACCCCAGTCCCCCACATACACGTTTTTATCCTGAAACACACACACATACACAGAAAAAAGGCTCTATACATGAAGTACCACAGAATTAATAATAGGGTGCCAACCAAAGCTCTATTAAAGTAACACACTGTCATAGAATTATGACCAGAATATGTTGGTATAAGATACTTCAGACATAAAGTATTAAAAAAAAAAAGAAGTAAAAAATTATGTACCTCTTCGTCAAGAAGACCTAAACTTCCACCGTCTTTGGCTGATGGCCCCGGCCTCTTCTTCTCTGCTACGTAAAGTAACCTTTCCTCACAGGGTGACCAAACTAGACTTGCAAACTGTGCTAAAGACAAAAAGACATGCAATCAAATTATACAGAATCAAAACCAATACAACAAACTAAACCAACTCTGACAAAACAGAAGGCAAAAAAGGGCCTCCATACCATCATCATACACCCGTCCGTGTTTGTTCAGAGCTGTCAGGTCTAAGCTCTTCTCCAGTCCGTTGCAGCCCCATACCTGAGCAGTGACAATTCACCACAGCTTTAAAGTAAAAGGCATACTCTAATTGCTTAGTAGTCTATAAATCACATGGCTATAAATACCTCAAGGTATTGACACTTCAGTCCATCTCGGATGACTGCCCTATGCACTCCGGATGGGGCGTGGCTACTGAGCAGCCTGCAATTATAGGGGATGTGGATTACAAGTCAATTACATGATCCTTTGTGTTATATGTACTGTATATAGTATGTGTGTTTATTTATTTAAAATTGATCTGTACAAGTGTAAAGGTCACACACTTTACACAAACTGTGGGTTTTGCTTATGTATGTGCCAACGCCTTACTCTCCATGGATGTTCATAGAGGGTCCCAGACACACAGACTTTTCCAGAGCATTTTCGTTACACTGAAGATTCCACTGCTGGCTAAAGTGCAATCTAATGCCTCTGTCAGCATCACACTGACTCCACTCTGAAAACAGACACATGTATGATTTTAACAATGACTTTTGTTACAGACAAAACGAGACAAAAAAGGAGAGAAAGCACATTAGGCTTGGTGGTAGCCAAAAACATACTGGAGAATATCAAGCGCAGGAGAAGCAGTTAGTGTGTGTTCATGGTTGTTGATGCACTGTGTTCAATGGCTAAGCTGGATACGTTGCCATTCTACTCCCTTCGGCTCTCTCTGAGGCATGTTAACAGGCCGTGTAATTTAAGGGTCATTGGTACTCATTGACACGCAAATAAAACTCAGTTACATGTACAAGGGGTGTTCAAGTCCAACCAGGACACAATGATGAAATTTCTTGTGAATGAAATCGTAAAATCGATGGAAGACTTCAAGCACAGTACGATGATGGAGAGGCTCTGGAAAGAGCTGATTGGTGGTGCGATCTTAGCGAGGTGGGATGGGATGGGAGGCAATTAGCGCTCTCGCATCAATCACGGATCTACAGCCAATCATGTGCGTCTGTGAGCTCACGCAAGCGGTGCATGAGTGAGCACTTCAAAAAGATATGGTCGGCTGGCATCACGTCGTTCAGAGGAAACACGTGACAGTCTTCGGCACTCCCTGACTGAATAGTAGCCTTGATGTGGGAGAGCCCTAGCGACGGATGGGAATTGGATATGACTAAATGAGTGAGAAAATCTGGGAAAAAATATATATACCTATTTTTTATTCATTCATTCATTTTTTTTATTTGAAATGCACAAAATAAGAAATAAAGGTTACCCGTGCTTATGGTTAGGTTCTGGTTCTTGGTTTCAGACCCGCTGCCTTTTTCAGTAGTGATGGAGGCAGACACAGGAACAGGATATCTGTTGTAGCTGTTGAACACATCTCTGATCACACCCTCCTCCTCCACCATCATCATTGTTGTTGATGATGTTTTGACTAAATGTTTTAAAGTATCAAGCATAAATAAATGTCCTTTTTATCATTTTAAAAGCAATCATTTAAACACATGACTATCAGTAATCAAATGTGAATAACGACTGTGATCTTTCCACCTGTAGTCTCCACCCTTATGTCATTTAATTCACAAGTGATTTGCAAACAGCTGATGGATTGTAGATGTAGTTTTTCCTATCAAAGCAAAATTACTTCCAAAATAAAATCCTGATCTTGATCCACAGTGCCATGTCTACTATACATGTATACTATACTGTTCATGCAGTTTTAATGAATCCAATGTTTAAATCATCACTGGAGTGTTGAAGGAATGTGTACTATATCCCATGAGCATTAGGAACTACAGAGGCAGCTCAGTAATGCCATTATTGTTGCCTTCAATGTGCATCAATAAATAAACAATACATTATATAACTGAAGTGTAAAACTTGAAAATGGCTTTTATTGTTACATGACAAAACTTCACCCCACCCTTAGACAACATTTTATTTAAATGGGGGGGGGGGAAATAAGCCAACTTTACGCATAGACTAAACGACTCGTACTGATATGTTTACTCACAGCGCTGCCGTTTAAACCAAACGCGGAAGTGAGTTTAAACGTCTCCAACAGAGAAGGATGACCGCACGCGCGCATATTGTCCAGCCGCGGCTCGTTTGTGTTTGTGGTTCTGTTTCTTCTTCGTCGTCGTGTACTTGATACGGACAACCCGCACATTACCGCCACCTAATGGATTGACGTTTGTTTGTACACCACAGAAACATCTGTGTTTAGTTAGGCATACATTTCTGGCCTACTCTTCCCCTAGGGTCCGAACATCAAGCATGCTTTATATCTCTCACTCACTCACTCACACACACACACACACACACACACACACACACACACACACACACACACACATTATATTGCAAAGAGCACCAGTAGCCCATTCATTTTTATTTTTCATTCATCTTCTATACCTCTTGTCCAGGGCCATGGGGGTCTGGAGTCTATCCCAGGAGACTTAGAGCACAAGACAGTGTACACCCTGGACGGGGTGACAAACCATCGCAGGGCGCATACATATTAACACACTATGGAACGGCAGTTAGTCTAATCTGTATGTCTTTGGAGTGTGGGATGAAACCAGAGTACCCAGAGGAAAAAGGAAAAAAGTAATCAGTTACATTACAGCGTTACTTTCTGATAAAAGTGACTAGTTTACTGTGACTAGAGTACTTTTCCACTGCAGAAAAAGAAAATTCCTTTGTGATTCCTCATGCATGTTGTTTTAGTCAAGACCTTTATAATTATTCTACCATCAGCACTCAACACAAGTTTGGCCCATAATCTATTAACTAACTACTAAGCAGAATAACAGGTATCGGGTTATCGGGGGTGGGGCTTGTAGGACAACTTTCAAACACACACACACACACACACACACTAATGGATTGGGAATCACTGCTGTCTGGCTTACAGATCACATAAATTGTCTGAATAACGGATTACATTTTAGAAAACTTAATAACTGAGTACTTAAATGACGGACCTAACGCGTAAGATTACTCGTTACATCAAAAAAGTTATTCCAGTAATCCAAGTACTGAGTGATGAGCAGTGTTGGGTGTAACGCATTACAAAGTAACGCGTTACACCCAACACTGCTCATCACTCATCGTCTATATCTCTTTATCCTGTGTTACGGGGGGCTAGAGCATATCCCAAGAGTTAGGGCACAAGTTGGGGTACACCCTGGATAGGATGCCAATCCATCACAGTGCACACATATACACACACTTACACGTGCATTCACACACTACTGGCAATGAACTTAATCTGCACTGTGGGAGGAAACCCACCAAGCACAGGGAGAACATGCATACTCCATGCGCACAGACCCAAGGCGGGAATCAAACCCGGACACTTGAGGTGCAAGGTGACAGTGATAACCACAGAGACGTAACAGAATAATTTTCACAGAAAACAGACAGCTTTAAAAAAACATAACTGAAATCGAAGCATTTAAAAATGACTGACTTTTTGTGTGCTTTTCTGAAGTAATATCCATGTGATGAACAGCAAATTTTAATCCAGAGAGCTCTGATTTGTTGGAAATACAATCTACAGTAATTAATCAAGATCATTGTGGTATTTTTTATTAATGATTAAAAAAAGGTTTTATTTGACTATTGTTCTTCTTATTTTAGGTCACCAGGGGGGGCAAGTGTATTTCTGCACATGTTGAGTTGCAGTTAAAAGGGATTTTAAATGAAATACTTAAAGTGCCCCTATTATGCCATTTTAAAGGTTGCTAATATTGCTTAATGAGTCTCTTAAAACAGGTTTACGTGT
>JAOVVA010000032.1:8401736-8427485 GCA_028565275.1 Leiocassis micropogon | reverse complement strand
TAAGATGGCGGGCAAGTTGTTCGCGACGTAGAACGTGGGCGGACATTATGCAAATATGTTACGGAGTGACGTGGATCGGTAACAGAGTAAAAATTGATTTGCTAACGACTCGTTTAGGCGAATGTGAGCCAACTCTTTTTTTTAATAGACAAAAACTTCACATACAGCTACATGACACACTGCATGAAAGATCATATTTGAAAAAGCATAATAGGACCTCTTTAACAAAAAAAAAAAACATTTAGATTTTTTTGTGTTTTGTTTTCAAAAATTGCAAACTATATGTCTGCCTTTTTTATTTTATGAGAAATAAAATACATGTCTGTGATAACTACGTATTATACACAGCCGACATAAATGCATCAAATATTTGATTACATTTAAAGTAAATGACCTTCTTGATTGTTTAACTGTAAATTAACTTGACAAAATAAATGACAAATGTGTCACACACAAAATATCCCTTTACTAAAACACCTGCATGGAAAGTGCAGTAGACTTGTTTAGTGGTATACAACGATCAATCATAATATAAAAAAACCATTAACATTACAATCATCTAGGAATTTGGGCTCATCTCGTGCCACCGGGTCACTTCAGGGTGTGGCTCCGCAGGTCTTCTGGGGGTGTGCTGTGGTGTCTGGTACCAAACCATTGCCTGCGAATCCTTCGAACGCTGTGGGTCTTGTTATGGAGTTTGAAGGTCACGTCATCAGGCTTGGGCACCATGCAGGTGTTCTGATGCCTTTCTATTGTGCCTTTTTCTGCCAAGTCATGCTACACTGGTCCATAACGTGCTGTTAATATTATGGCTGATACAGTGTACAGTATCCACCTATTCAGCATTTACACATTTAGAAGAGGCTTGACCACAGTTATATTTGCTTTTGAGAACATTGTGTTCCCCAGAAGACACACAGCTGGGCCTGTTGACAGGCAGCTGGGCTTCATGCACCATTAGAGCTTCTTCTTGTCTCACACACAAATAAAACACTTTCACTCATTTAACTCACACATCTAACTCTCACACAAGTTTCACTTTGGTCTATTTCGGTCAGATGGCTCTAAGCCACACAGCCAGCTACACCAGCTAGTTTGTTTTACACCCAATACCAGTGTGTCAGCACCAGTTCCCCAGACAATGGCAATTATTTTGGCAAGTACACTTCGGATAATGTGCGGCAAAATGAAACAAATCACCGAATTCTGGATGGAGTCTCAAAATCTATTCAAGGACATCCATCATTACTGTGAGAAATACTTGTGAAATGTATATTTCCTGTAGCACTAACAAACATGAGAACTAATCATTAGCATATACAGGACGTGACCTTGCAGATGGATGTAGCTGTACTGCCACAGGCTCTGTCAGTTCTCCTGTGGACTGTAAGAGATGTGTACAGGGACGAAGAAGCTAATGAACAATAGAACCATCTTTATGGTAACTGAGGCGTGAGTCCTACTATCTACAGAGACACATACTCTTGGGGAACATAGGCTCTAAACAAGACAGGGGGAAGTGGAGAAAGAAACCATGAGAGACAGATATGACTGAGTCACTCTCACGGTCCCTTATGAACTCTGTACCTGCCTCATACACTGAAAAAAACTGTCAAGCCACATCTTCAGACAATATTTAAAAAAAAAATCGACAGCAAAAATCATGGCTATGTTTAATAGTTAATGGAAGAGCATTTCCACACATACAATGTGGTGAGAACTCATGTGACTAAACAGCTGTGTGGTCAAAATGAGACTAATCAGGAAAAGGAATTCGATTTGTTAGGGAGCATTAAGAATAAGCTTTCGAGGAATGGATAAAGGTCATGTGGTCTGATCAGTTCAGATTGAGGCTATTCCAGGGCGATGTGTGCGTCAGGGGAGGAAGGGAAGTGCATGAAGCGATGTATACATTATGCATAGTGTTATGATTTGGGGTTGTTACAGTCGGTCAGGTCAGTGCTTAGCAACGTTATTTGGCAATAAAATAAAGTCAGCTGATGACCTGAGTGTATTGATTAATGAGGTTATTATATCGATGGATTTTTCTTTCCTGATGGCATGGCCATGATTTTTATCCATATAATAACTTTTAATTTAAATCACATAAATGCGTTGGACACCCTGCACGTTCTATTCTGAATCACAACATGAAGAAAAATGTGCTAAATGTATTATTAGTTTAATGTAAGTGAGGAAAAACAAATATTAGTCTGTTCAAAATAATAGCAGTGTGGAGTTCAATTAGAGAGAGAAATTATTCTGTGAAAAACGGGTGTCAAACAAGTTCCCCTTATTTAAGGATAAATGAAGAAAAGGTTGTCCTGTGTATTTCTCGCTGAAAATCAGAGTAAAATGGGTTGCCCAGACGTTGTTCAGAACAACAGCGTACTTTGATTCAAAAGTTGATTAGAGATGGGAAAACATACAAAGAAGTGCAGAACATGATGGGCTGCTCGGTTAAAATTATACCAAATCATTTTTAAGCTTTAAAATGGAGACCAAAACCAGAAAGAGGTGGAAGAAAATGGAAAACTACCATTCGAATGGATCGAAGAATAACAAAATTGACCCAAAGAACATCTAAAGTTACCTGTTAGTACTGTTACTATTAGAAGACGGCTATGTGAAGTCAAGCTATCAGCAAGAAGCCCCTGCAAAGTCCCATTGTTGGTAAAAAGACATGTGCTGAAGAGGTTACAGTTCGCCAAAGAACACATCGACTGGCCTAAAGAGAAATGGTGCAATAATATTTAATCCAATAGAAAAGTTGTGGCCTGACAATAAAAATGCGGTTTCTGAGGCAAAACCAAGAAATGCAGAGGAATTGTGGCGTGTAGTACAGTATTAAATGAACTATATAAATATTAGTTCAGAGCACAAGAAAGATTAAACATCAGGTATTTTTGTTTAAACGGTAAATTCATCACTTTGTAAAGATGAGTGATGACACCGCTATTTTTTTGAACAGGCTAATATTTGTTTTTCTTCACTTACATTAAACTAATAATACATTTAGCACATTTTTCTTCATGTTGTGATTCAGAATAGAACGTCCAGGGTGTCCAATGCATTTGTGTGATTTAAATTAAAAGTTATTATATGGATATGGAGCTTTACTCACTTTTTCCAACACACTGCTATTATTTTGAACACCACTGTATGTGTGGCGACGCTATTGTGAGGAGTAAAAAGATAATCATCTCTTGCCTCCAGTTAACCATGGTGGTGGTGGCATCATGGTCTGAGGCTGCATGAGTGCTGCATGTACTGACTGACGAGGTTATTATATCAGTGGACTTTTTTTATTTCTTGATGGCATTGGAATATTCCATGATTTTTTTTTTCCCAAGTTGTGAAAGAGGTTTTGTAAGAATGAAGAATCCTTTTTATACAGGAATTGGCCACCACATTGCATGCAAGAATCAAAGCTTTATTTATTTATTTATTTATTTTGACTGTAGGCGTCTAAAGATTTATGACTCTGCTTCTCCACAGCTGCTCTAGGACGCTATGGTTCATTGAGGGAAACATGGACTTCAGCATGTACTGTGACAGTACATGCCCCCCCCCCAAAAAAAAAAACTGGTCCAAACAGCAGTTTTCCAACATGATAACAACCCCAAACACATCACCAAGATGACAACTGCCTTGCTGAAGAAAATGAAGGTGATGAAGTGGCCAAGCATGTCTCCAGACCTGAACCCTATTGAGCACCTGTGGGGCTTCCTCAAGCGGAAGGTGGCATAACGCCAGGTGTCTAACATCCGGCAGCACCATGATATTATTATGGAGGAGTGGAAAATGTATACGGTCCCATCAAGCTGACAAACACAAACATGATGAATAGGACATTGGATTTTGCATGGTTAAAGATGTACAGCGGTTATCACAGTGTACTTACTTTTGTTGCCTGCTATTTTGACAATAATAGTGTCAAATAATGACAGTGTTAACGGTATGGCTGATCTGAGTTTTTTTTATTATGTATATACTAACTGGTTTAATACAATCTATACTAATCAATTTTGCTGCTCCATATTAACCGACAGTAATGGAACACATTGCAGTTTTAAAAAAAATCTTTTTAAAATTTTTTTTTACTGATTTATCCTGCTCAGATGGATTCTGAGACCATCATGGGTACACCAAATACGAGCCCGAAATACATCCTGGACAGGACACAAGTCCATCACAGGGCATCACGCATGCCCACTTTTGCAACAAGAAGCAATTCAAGGAGCCTACTCATTTTACCTTCTGGTATGTTTTTGGGAGGTGGGACATAATCGGAGTACCCAGAGAAAACCCAGTGGGACACGAGGAAAATGTGTGAAACTCCCCACACAGTAACCCAAACCTAAGATCAAAGACTTTCCTTTTCCATAATTATTTCAGTTCGCACAATGCATTGTTTTTGTAAACCTGGCTCAAGGACGTGTATGTCGGGTCTCAGCAGTGCAGACTCTGTGTTCCAGAACCAGAGTTGACATGGTTGACAGCTGTAGTAGAACTACAATAAAAATAAACGTGATGTAGCTTCAAGAAGAACATTTCACTGGTCATTACACATCTCAGTAAGTAGTGACACTTGAGTTTTTTTTCCCCCCCCTGTGCACTCTTCCACACTAAAACATTGTGTTAACTTCACCGACTTCGAAGTACTGGACATCATTTTCAATACGCAATTAAAAAAAACATGAAGACGAATTCACTCGACAATCAGAAACGAATCATGAATTTGACAATTCTTGTTTTTATTCAATGAGAAGTGTGCCTATCAGTGACAAAGGGGAAGGAGATTTGTTCAAGTGCTGCTTGTACTGTAGCCAGAGAGGTGAGAGATCCTGTACAGTGGAGACTGGAATCTGGAAAGGGCTAAAGATGTCTTTGGTCCACACCTGAAAATGATGGGATGGAAATGACAATGTAGGCAAATAACTACAGAAGGCACTTGAGTTTACAGTTGTCTCAATTGGAACCAAAGAAATGAAAGGGACAGGATTTTTTTTGTTTTCTATACATCCGGAAGAATTGAACTACACTAGAATTTTTTACAACTGCATGTAAACCATAGGCCTAACAATACAACATACATATATGGCCCACTGCAGGGACTCAAAAAAAATGTATAGATACATATGTACAGATACAACTGTGGAAGGAAGGGAAGAATGGACGATAATCAACTGAAATTGGTGACCCATTAGGAAGAGACAAATTAGAAACAGAAATATTCAATAAAACAAAAAAACAAAAAAAAAAAAAGATTTTCTTTGGCAAAAGAAAAAACGAAACGGCTGGATTTATGGTTGAAGTTGAACAACGATTATCCAGACTTCCTCCATAGCAACAAATCCTTAGTATCATACACACAAAGTGAACTATATCTCAGTTTTATTAGGTGATGAAGACACTTCGTTCATCTTTAAGCGGTATTTTGGTGAAAGTGCAGCAGACTCCAGAAGAAAACAGTGGTGCTGTTTTGTCATTTGTGACACAGATGCACGACTAGATGTCAACAATTAACTGTTGTAAGCACTCAGTAACTGTATTAAGAGACCAGGAACAAAAAACAAAAAAAAATAATTCAGCCAATCGAAACAGTTTCAACCCTTCATGTATTCAAAACAGACTGGGAAAAAAAAAGGTCATGCTACAAAAGCCCCTGGTGAAAGGGAACGGTCACACAGGTTGCAGGTTGAACTGTTAAGGCAGTGAAATTGGACTTGGTATTAGGCCATTTTTTAGTTTTTTGTAATTTTTTATTTCTCATTTTAAACTAGACTTTGACTAAAGATAGCAGCATGGCCACATCCTCAGGATAGAGATAAATTTTAACGCACTTCTTGACTTCAAATGAAAAAGCTTGAACCTGGTTTTCTCTATTGACTATCGGAGTTATAACGGCTGACGTATGAGGTATATCAATCGTATAAGAGCGATAAAGAGCGACAAAGTCCTACATTTCGGTTTTAGCACCTTCAAAGGGGTCAACATGCACTCGGGGAAAAGTTTGGGGAAAAAAAAAAACTGCTGAGAATTCCTTTACTTGGTATACGTGTAGACTTATACAGCATATGCATTTGTGAAAAGACTAGTCATACTTAAGTATTTGCGCGCACACACAGACGCTTCATAAAAAGACGAAAGTGAGGTTGTTCTGTGATAAAAGGCAGGTGTATTGGATGCACCGCATGCATACTGTGGAAGAATGAGAAGGGCACACAGACCTAACCTCTTAACCACTGTGGCCTTTGAGTAGAGGTGAAACGGTGATCAAGTCTGTGAAACGCTGCACTTACAGGCAAAGCCAAAAAGAGCAAAAATCAATAAATAAAAGGCAATTACCATGGCCATAAGGTCGTAGGAACTTAATGCTGACCGACTACGATCAGAACATTTAGCTCCATGGACAGTCTGTATGTTAATTCAGTCAGCAGCACTTCTTTAAATTTCTACAGAGAATAATGGTCGTGTTTCTACTTTTTACAACCATATCTACCCTTCAACACTGCGATTAACAATTGACTTCAGAATCAATGTCAAAATCTAGTAGCCCATCAGCTAAACACCATACTTTTCGATTTTAATCAAGAAAAAAAAATATTATTAAAAGGAAAAGAGGAAAAAAAAAATTGATTTGAAGAACATAGAATTTATATTAAAGCTCAAAAGCTTAAAGTATGATTAGCGCACTATAAAACGTAATAGAAAGAAATCAAACAATTGCAAAATGTAACACAAAAGTTGAAGCTAAAAGAAACAATGAATAAGAAATATGAATAGTGCACTACATGTTTACAAATTCTGAAAAAAAAAAAAAAAAAGAAATATTCATCAGTGAAAGTTCTTATTGACTTTACTGAAATAACAAAATATTCGTAGGTCTCTCCCAAATGAGGAAACAAATAAAACAAAAAATTCTTAAAGAGAAAAGAATGACAGCGGAAACAGCCATTTCATTTTTTTCCCCCCTTTTTTTTTTTTTTTTTTTTTTTTAGAATTTAAGAAACATTCAAACTAGAACATGGAATGCATGAAGGAAGGTAGGGATAAAAGACAAAGGGACAAGTGAATATTGGGGGAAAGGAAGAGGTGGCACTACTACTGTGGGAGTGGGTGGGGGAAGCAATGTAAACTTTGATTTTTATTCTTCATGTTTATGGTACAGTTGAGCAATCAGGGAACTGGGGCTTTAAGGGAGTTCAGAAAGGGCTATGGATAAGGGAAATGGATGAAGGATACTGTGGGAGGGAGAAAAGATAGGAGGGGGCCAGGGACTCACTCAGGACAAGTGTGCGAGGCATTTCGGGTGTGTCAGGGGTTTTTTGGGGAAGTCCGAGGTTGCCTCTGAGGCAGCCCGTTTTGGGCGGGGCGGTCTTGCTGGTAGGAAGACACAGAGGGGTGGGCGGGACCTTTCATGCTTGAGAACTGAGAGTTGGATGGGTCGCCATTGCTACGGTCGCCTTGTTGACGCTGGTCCCCGGAATAGCGGTAGTTGGGACGGTTGGAACTGCGATCGTAGTAGGAGCTGCCGTTATGGCGTTGACCCGGATAAGCCTGAAATATACGTCTGTTACCCTGGAACACCTTTAAAACACACAAAGAGACGAAGAGTTAATGAAGCCCATGCAACTGCACATCGTTTTCACACGTGCCCTAAATTAAGAGGGTAATGCTTCTCCCACTGAATTTTGCACTCTCTCGCTCTGTGCGTGTGCTCTCTCTGCATATTTGCAAAAAAGTCTATCTTTGTGCCTCATCTGCTATTGAGGGACGTGTGTGTGTGAGTGAGTGAGTGAGTGAGTGAGTGAGTGAGTGAATGTGAGTGAGTGAGTGAATGTGAGTGAGTGAGTGAATGTGTGTGTGAGTGAGTGAATGTGTGTGTGAGTGAGTGAATGTGTGTGTGAGTGAGTGAATGTGTGTGTGAGTGAGTGAATGTGTGTGTGAGAGAGTGAATGTGTGTGTGAGAGAGTGAATGTGTGTGAGAGAGTGAATGTGTGTGAGAGAGTGAATGTGTGTGAGAGAGTGTGTGTGAGAGAGTGTGTGTGAGAGAGTGTGTGTGAGAGAGTGAGAGTGAGTACGCGTGTGCAGGTTTACCTGTTTGTGTGGGACGTTGGGGCGACTTGTGTATCCAGAAGCTTGAGACTGAGCTTGAGGTGGGGCAGGGGGTTCTACAGGGGCAGAGCTAGTGACAGAAGAAGAAGTGGAACTACAGCGTGAGCGGTTGGAGTAGCCAGTCTGCGGATGATACACTAAACAGGATGCAAAAAAAAAACAGCAACACAGTTAAAAGAAATTCAACAGAATTGGAATTCTCATACATTCTCGGACGTATCAAAACCCTACCTGATCCGAACCCCATGATACTGGCTTTTAGAGGTTCCAGATCATGAGTGAATTTAACAGCCTTTCCTAGATCCTCATCGTATTTCCTCTCACTCACAAAATGCTAAAATAAATAGAAGAGGAAACCAGGTTAAGGCATTTGTGTGTACGTCTCGCCGCATGTGCGTATATGTGCATGCTCGTACCTTGATGTCTGCACGGAGTTCTGTTAGCTGCTCCTCAGACATGGAGGCGGACTTGTCAGTGAGTCTCCTCAACTCCTCCGCTCGCTTCTGACGCTTATCCAGGATAGCCACTACGCCAGAAGAATACAAATAGCAGTCAGCATCACACAAACACACAACGCGAAGGAACTAAGCCTGCCCTTGAGCAGGAAAAACATCTCAACTCGTCCGCTGTTAACAAGCCACTTCCCTACGTGTCCTTTTAAATAGACTAGAAGAAAGGAATAATCTTTTTTTCCCCCCTTCTCATTCTCACCCTGAAATATGAATATGAGAACAATAATTCCAACATAGAATTGGAGAGTGTAGCTAAAATGTGCCAGGGCAAGTATGATTCAAAAGGTTAGCACTATTCTTCATTCTGTGTGGTAAACCTTTTTGATTCTCAAGTGTGCAAAAAATATGTAACTGTACCAAATGGTTTATTCAGATAAGATTTAAGAGTTACCATTCTGACTGCTCTTAAGACAATGAAGTCGCATATCAGCCTTCTCATTTCCCTCAAAAAGATCCCAGTCCTGTTTAAAGGTGCCCATGAATGGATATTTTAGAGCGTTTTTTTTCTTTCACCCTTTTGCAGCACATGCTAAAAAAAAAACTAAAAAAACATAATAGCTGCATCAATAGTGATGGTTTAGCAATACAACATCCAGTTGGTATGCACACGGCTGTTCACCAAGGGATGCCCAGGCACTGATTAGAAACCTTTGTTCTCGGGCACTCAACATAAGTGCCCAGTTGAAAAGGACCAACTGACGGAAAGAAATTCAACACAGCTAGAAAACAAGCTATCTGGAAATTCATTCCAATTGCTAATGCACTCTTCGGGCTGTTCAGAAGTAGGAGGTGCTCCCACCCTGACGTTCTATTTCAAAAGCAAGTATGTCAACATATGGAAGGAAATCACGCTGCATTTCAAGAGCACTTCAAACTATTAATGCCTCAAAAAAAAAAAAAGGAAAGAAAGAAAGAAAAAAAAAAGTTCTGTGTGGGGGTTTGGTGAGTGCTATTTTTGGACCAAAAAGCTAAACAGAAAAAAACAAAACTAGTCAGATTCATTGCAGCATGGAAAGCAATTTTTCTATGGTGTTTTTCTACACAGGTGTACAAACACTAGACACAGCATCTGTTAGGAAAAAGGAAAGCGCTGAATGGCTCTGATCCACTTGAAGTTAGAGCCAATTCCTTGGGGTAAAAAAATAAATACATAAAGAACTAGTACTGCACATAATTTCTGTAAAACACTTGGTCTTACAGTAGGTATAAACTACATATGGTCCAAAACCACTTTTAAACACTGTAAAGTGCACTTTTGATACACCCCTTATTCCATTTCCTTTGACCACTCAAGCAACTTGAAGACAGCTTGATGTATTAAAAGACATCCATTATGACCACAATTTACTGCTGCAGAAGACATCAGGAGTACTTAATGTGTGGGCAATCTTAGGGGTCAAATGCACGTTCAGCACTGAGAAAAAGTGAGAATCTGTGGTACAGTGGAAGGACTATATTAAGATGAGCTCTCGAGCAATGCACATTACCCACGTTGACACACTTCTCCATCGGGTAAAATGACACAAAAGATTTTCGTTTTCTTTAATGAAAAGGACTGGCAAGAGAGCAGGGGAAAGGAAAGGAGAGAGCTGAGCAGAGAAGCTGAAAGCCGGATTACTGTAGGCTGCTGTTTCCTAACCGCACACACATACAAAAGAGCCATTGAGGGAAGCGTGACACCTGATAGTGTTTCCCAGGGCAAAGACCAGGAGAATGGACTCCTTGTGAGGTATGCATTCCTGCACAGCTACACTGCCCCCTGATCAACACACATACGAGTCATATAAACCGGGAATTTGTGTGCGCAAAAGGATCTTTAATAATGCTGAATAACTCTCGTCTTAGTTTTTAAGTGATGCTGCTCATGTTAATTTATGTTACTGTCCATGGCACAGTCCAGATGCTGGAAAAAATATATATATATATATTGGAAGTGGCTTAGCAGTGCAGAACCATCACTGGGTCTGTTAGGGGCTGACCTGATTGTGTTTCAGAGCATGGAGGCTAAGAGAAAGAATGGCTCAAGTGTTTCTTTACCAGGAGGTCTGTTACGCTCAGGTGCACAACACAGACCTTGATGAGAATGTAGGAATGCGTCAAAAGTGCCTACTTGAAAGCCCTTATGAAACCCTGCTGTCTGAAATGCTGAATCACTGGTTCTCTTCAAATCAAGCCCAAAGAACAAGTCTTTAAGTACTAACTTAAAGATGTACTAACTAACACGGTTTAGGTTTAAAGCGTTCCGAAGTCTTTTGATGGAGACTTCAAAGTTAGTCTGTCTTAGGATTTCCGCCAAATGTAATTCAAATATTTGCCTACCAAAGCTTTAAGACAAGATGTTCAGTATATTGAGGATTATTTGCTTGTGGGTTTTTTCCCCTTTTGATCACATTTAAAAACATTCTACCATATCAAGTTACAACGAGGGTGTTCTGAATTTCAGTTTTGGCCATCTTTTGTGCTAATAGAAAAAGACAAAGATGAAAACATAATGGTAAAAGTATATACTCACTGGCTTCTGCTTTGACTTTATCCATCTCAGCCATCAGAGCCACCTCTCGATCCATAAGACTGTAACAGAAAATGAGGAATCAGTGTTTAAATTTATCAGCAAGTGAAGGAAAGTGTTCAGTGGCTAGTCACTGATTCTAGATTTTGCCATCAGTTGGTCTGCTTTTTAAGATAAATCTAAGATGGATTGGTCCTTCAGAGCTTATAATGTTAAGATGAATCTCACTAAACCTCTCCAAGGGTAGCATAAAATGTCTGTACAATGAAGAGGGATCCTGTGTACTCGTTACCAAAGTTCATGGACAAGTTCATGAGGTACAATTTGTGACTCAGTGCTGTTATCCTCTCCAATTTCCGAAATTTTCCTAAACTTTAGTATTTGTATTTGATTGTGCTGCATAATCATGCATTAAAAAAAAAACCACACACTGACTGCAACTAGAAGGCCAGGTGTTTAGACAGTAACAAGATAAAATATATAAACATTTAACAGAACCAATGTCAATATTAGTCTTTATTTTAAGGGAAAAAAAAGAGAGGGACTTGCACAACATACTAGGTCATGTTATCAGGAAAATGAACAGTACAGATAAAATGATTCATAAATATGGCTGGTTAGCTATGGCTGATCACTTTTAATGATAAATTTTCGCAGCAAGCACAGACAATACAATTAACAGAATTTCACTAATTATTAATTAAAAAAAAAAGAAATATTGAAATTTCATAATGCATGCTTTCTCTAATGACGCAATTCTTCTTTAGTACCAGCATGAATAAAATCCTTTGCTCAAGAAATAAAGGCAATCCAACAGCTCTGATTGTTCTCGCTACTGAATAATTAGTGATTAAATGTTCTTGCTCACATATGGTTAACCAGACATCTTGCCGTGACCCACAAACAAAAAGGTTGTGTGTGTGTTTAAAAATCGTTCACTTTCACCGACAGCACAAATGGCAGAGTGAGAAAAAAATCCTTGTGAGCACAACTACATGACCAGACTTCCTGATTACACCAGAAGATATTCTCGTGTGTGATGTGTGGAAGACAGAAACTAACCAGCTCTGGAGCTCAGCAAAGGTCTGTTTCATCCTCTTGATAGAGGAATCCATCTCCTCCTTCACTACCACTCTATATCGTGTCAGAGATGCTGTACACCGCTGAAGATCCTTCACTGAGCGGTCAATGTTAGGTGCTGAGAAAGAAAGCAAGAGGAAAAACAGGGAACTGATATTAGAACATGTGTGTTAGATATATTTTGCTGGTGCACCTTGCATGACATACTTAAATAGTAATTCATGTACGTTATCACAGTACACTTACTGTTCATATTATTAAAAAAGAAAAAAAAACAATCAGAACAGGTGACGTTTGTCCTGACTACTTTCATTTCCAGAGAGACTGCATCCAGCCTGAAATTCTCTTCTTGTCTGACATTTTAATCTACTGCTGTTATAACCTACCCATGCTGCTGCTGTACTGAGATGCTTTTCTGCTCATAACTGCTTTACATTTGTAACTCGAGTTACTGTCACCTTCCTACCAGCTTGTGCCCGAGTGGTCATTCTCATCTGACCTCTCTCATTAGCAAAAACTTTCCTACTGCAGAACTGCTGCTCACTGGATGGTTTTCCGCCTCTGTACAATTCTAAGACTGAATCTCTTGAGATCGACATTTCCAGAAGTACTAAAACTAGCCCATCTGGGACAAACATCATTCCACAAATGATTGAAAACCTTCCTCGTTTTGATGCCCGAGGTAAACTTAACATAAAGCTTATAACCTATAGCTGCATGAGTTCAGAGCTTCGTGCACTGTAACTCATGATTGCCAAGTGCCGGCCTACAGGCATTCCAGTTAAACTGGATTATAATTATAAAATATAAGGAGCTTGTGGCCATTTAAAAACTTATTAGACTGGAATTCACTCACTAAACTCCAAGTTATACACATAGCAATAGTAAAACGTTGCCTACTAAAGTGAGTGAAAATGGGAGGGAACAACATAGCAGGTCCACAAGGATACCCAGGCCCGGATGGAATTCAGGTCTGTTTACTGCGTCAGGCAGGGACGAGTCAATCACACATAAAAGACCACAATTAAAAATACACATTTATCCATGAGGTTAAAAAGAGAGAGAACCCGTCAGAGACGTTCAACTCCCTGTTGTGAAGCAGAGATCCCTTGTGCAATGTGCCGGTGGGCCTGGGTGTTGACGAACTGTGGCGCTTATGCTAAAAGAATGCTTTCCTTCATCTCTATTGCTCTCCGAGACTCTTGTTAAAGTGCAGTGTATCTCTCTCTCGCTCTCCCTCTCATGAGAGCAGTAGAGTCTCTTGGCTGAGGTGTGTAGTGAATAATAGAAGCACACCAACACCTGGTCTCACAGCGTCAAAAGCTTCAACTCCGTGCCTGCTGCAAATCAGTAAACACGCTCCTGAAGTAACCTCACTTCTGTGACCAGTGTATTTTAGTAACAGGTACAAGATTAATCCTGTGTAACAACAAGTGCAATGACCTGAATATCCACTGCTTCTGTTTGATCAAAATTGAGTAATAAAGCAAATGTCTCGCAATTTACAAAAAATGGTGGAAACAAAGTCCAAAAACAGACCTGTACAAGGACATGGAGGGAGGCAGAGAGAGAGAGAGGGAGGGAGAGAGAGACGGCTCTGTGGAAAAGGAACAGCAAAAACATCAACTGTATTGTTCCTTTATTTTGCCTAACAACAATGCTCTAGTTTAGTATATTTTACAAATACGTTTGTGCTTATCTATCAGATACAAACCTGTTCGTCTTCCCACCACTATTGAGGTAACAACATATCAACACCTCAGAAATGAACAATGTTTGAGGCCAGGTATTATTGGTATGGTTACCAAAATATTATAAATGAAAAACTGTATAACTTTTTTTTTTTTAATCTGATTTCTACCTCAGTTAAAAAAAAAAAAAAAGACAACCAGTGTATTTCTTTTTAT
Source organism: Leiocassis micropogon (assembly GCA_028565275.1). NCBI lineage: Eukaryota > Metazoa > Chordata > Actinopteri > Siluriformes > Bagridae > Leiocassis > Leiocassis micropogon. The sequence continues at coordinate 8,413,356 of JAOVVA010000032.1, read as the reverse complement.
GCATAACATTATGCAGTCTTGGTTTCTGAACTCCTTAACCCTGTTTATTTGTTTCCTTCACTTGCATATTTTTTTAATTTACATTGGTTCCCAAAGCCATCATGCTTTGGCACTGGGGAGGAAACAAAACTCTGACATCCAGTGCCAAAACAAAGAAAATAAATGTCGGCTATAAATCGGCTTTTCCTATTACCCATTCACTCGCCAGAATATGGGGTTTTATGTCAGGACTTTCTCACTATGAGAAATAGCTTGTGCATATTGCCTGTACTGGACTGTGAGAATACTCTAAACATGCAATATTGCTGTATTCAACTGAATAATGTTCATTATAGCTTCAGAAAACAGCTAGGTAAGTAAGAACAATCACTTTCAATAGAAAGTTTACAAGGAGCAATTATTAAAGTGTCACTGGTTATTCTAAATTGCGATACACTGGGACACCCAAAGACTTGTCAAAGGTATTGCAAAGGTGCAAATACAATTGGTTTCAGAGAGAAGCAGTCCCCAGTGATTAAAGGATTTTGTGTGTACAATATTCCAGTCGTATTCTTTTTTTCCCCCTACCTGTAAACATCTAAGAGCATCTACCTACAGTTACACCCACACTGGAGTTGAAACGTAAATACTATGACTCTGGACTGATAAGAAGACAGCTTTTAGTTTGGAATATTTCATGACAACTATATAGCATTACAGTGAGACTTGTTTAAAAAATTAAAAAATAATAAATAAAATAAAAAATTCAGCCTGACACTTGTCATTTCTGCCAATGTGATATTTTAGACAGGATAAATGTAGGGTGGTGGTTTGCTTTTCTGAAACACTAACTGAAAAACACCACTTTTCTGGTGTTTTACTGAGTTTAAAGGCATTTTCAGCATGTCTGAGGGGAGGGAAAATAAAAGGTTTGGAAATTGGTTTTAAGTGGTTCGCAACCAGCATGAAGAGGCTGAAAATGTGACCAAAACAGTTAAACCTACAACACTGCATGCGTCAAAAATGAAGGCATCAACAGAGGTCGACAGCTCAAATCTGAGATCAGGGAGCACAGAAATTACCAGACGTGTGTTTAAAAAAAAAAAAAAAAAAAAACCTTCAGCAAACATGTCGTCTATTAATAGAACTGAAATTATGCAAACTCATAACATTGAATGATTCTCAGTTTTGGTTGCTCAGCACTGAGATAAACATTGTAACCTTTAAGTCTGTTTTTAGACACTACATATAGTGTTTTCACGTAAAGATTGCATCTGGGGAAAAAAAAAAAAAAAAAACTACCAAGATCTGCAATATATTCCCCAGTTTCACTGCCAAACTGCCACTGTTGAGCCCTTGAGCTTTAACCCTGTATGCTTTAGGGGCGCTATATCCTGGACTGACCCTGCATTCTGACTAACTTCCTAACTGGGATATGAAGGAAAAAATATATATTTTCACTGTACTGTCAAGTACATGACAGTTATTTATTTATTTATTTTTTACCTTAATCTTTCTTTGTGTCTGAAAATGGGAGAAAACTGATGTCTTTCAAATCTCACTCAATCTGCCACTCTTACCAATCTTTTTTCCTGAAGATGAACCTTGGCCGTCATCAAGAGGAAAAAGAGGAGCCAGAGATGCATTATGAGAGTTGGTAGAAGGTCTTGGGCGAGATTTGTTGCTCCGTGAACCGTGTTGATTCTGTCGAGTGTTTTGCTGGGGTGCTGGACTGGGAGCTGGGGCCAAGCTTTTTTGAGATTCTGCTTCTCCTCCTGTATGAACAGCAAATAAATAGAACATACCAACATAAACAAATGATGAAAGGATGCATCTGTTTCCCAAATTGGGCCCAGGAAAGGTACCTTTTCTTTTCTCAGATTCAGCCCAAATTTCGGTTTTCACCATGATGCATGAACAGTTGAAATTCTCTCTGCAGCTAGTGTTAATTATTTAAAATACAAGAAATACAGAGACAAGAAAACATCAAATAAAGGGCTAATGCTAACATTATTGACTTGCTTTAATAAAAAAATTAAAAAAAATGTTATAGGAAACTAATGACCAGCAGAATGGTTTGATGTGGCCTGATACGGAGCAAGGTTACTACACCATAGCTGTCTTTCCCGAAATCAGCAAATTGTTTTATTCCCCTCATATCACAGCCAATAACTAAAATTTTACATTCATTAACAAACACCAACTGATGCTTTCTATCTGCTTAGACATATATAATGTCATAGAACATCCGGGAGACAAGTAGTTCCTGTTATCACTTCCCTTAAAACTGATATAAAAAGTTTTTCCTGCTCTACGTCTTTTTTCCACTTTCCTAAAAATGAACAAAACAGCAGCTTGTACAGTTACCAACAACTTGCTTACTCTTACACACTAATACTAAGACTCCTTCAATATATGTTAAATAACTTCATTACCATTAGATTATGTGGAGCATCGACCATACAATTACATTTGAATGAGCTGTTACCATAGAAACACTATTAGAATGAGTTCACTGACAAACATGTGATACAAATTGCAGTTGAAATCACTATCAGGAGTTGTAATCTAAAAATTACTCCATGCCATTTAACCAATTACATTCAAGAACAGAACTAAGCTGTAATAATACTATTAAGTCACAATTAATAACCGCTATATTTTACAGCCTGCCTACAAACTATGCACAGCTCTAGCAGGAACCAGAAGTGTATGTCGGTGGCCGTCATGCTTACTTGTGATGGGGAGCGTGGTCGTAACAGGTTCCAACTCGAGCTCAGCTGCGTCCAGCGAAGCCGAGTCCAGCTGTTCGCTCAACGAGTCCAGAGACTCACCATCAGCACCAGCTGAACCGTTGGCATGGAAACCATTAACAGCCCCTGCACACTCCGTTTCTGGAGACGAGACGGATTCAGAAGGGGCAGGATCTACCGGGGCTTCCGGCTGGGGTTTGGGCTTCTTTTTCTTCTTAGGCTGTTAAGTCACAATTTGATTAATTAATAAACTTCCTAATATACATGACACATTAATACCTACCTTCATCCACAAGTTATGTTTTTTTTAGTACCAACATTCCAGGTCTAGCAAAACCACTTCCTTTAGCCCTAAATTTAGCTCAAGAGTTTTAGAGCAATGCTGTGACGCAGGCATTCGCTCTGCGTCATTACACGCGCGCACACACACACACACCTTCTTTTTACCGGTGACATTCCATTCCTTCAGGATCTCTACTGCACTGCCTGAGGGTAGAGAAAGAAGACGAAAGAAAAAAAACAATGCCTGGTCATAAGGTCAGTTGTAGATAATGAAACACGCTATACACAACAACAATCACCACTAGTGGCTGAATACGTCAGACGTTGTTGTTGCACAATAGTGCAGCTTATGGGGTATCCAGAAGATTTATCATGGTGATATTCGAACTATTTTAAGAAACAATTTCAACTTCCTTTAAAGACTTTCCTCCTTTCTACACTCGTAATCCATTTCATCAGAGTATTATAAAGCATTACAATGGTTCGGGTGTGTTAGGAGCACAGAAAGGTTAAGTGTGTCATCTTGCTACTAGCAACACTTTCAGCAAAAGTCTTTAAGCTCATTCCACCTGCGTATTACAGGTTTTGCCTTTCAACGCATCAACAATGTTCACATTTCACTTCCACAACCCTAATTAAGGTGTGCTGTGGAACGAGTCTTACCTTCGACGAAGGCCTGTACAGCCCGATCCACGCTGTTCTCAAAGTGCTGCAGGACAAGGGCGATTTCATTATTGCTCTTGTTAGGAACAACTGCTCTCACTGCATTGATCTGATGGGAAACAGTTAAATGGGAAATAAAATTAAAGTAGCTGATACATGTGTGTGTGTAAAGAGCAATAATCCACAAAAGAAAAAAAAAATGAATGGAATACATATTTTGGAAGCCATGTTAGTTCTTTTGTCCATGTTACAATCCTCCAGTAAAACTCTTGTTTTAATTTTTAACACAAGGAAATACCTAAAGGACTTTTTACTAACGTTTTCCCTTGTGTGCGTGCGGGTGTGGAGAGGAAAGAGACTTTCACTCAGGACATTCAAAAAATGTCACATCCAATTATATATACAATGCATTAGAAAGTATAAAAATGTGACAACATCTAGATCTTTTAGCAAAAGATATGATCAAGACAAAATTTGTGTCTTATATTCTTTTATCTTTTTTTTTTTTAACATATTTTATGCACAATCATGCTTAGAAAGCTACTCCCTAGATAAAATGGCCACTAACATGAAACCTAGTTAGGCAGGAGAAAAACAGCAGAGGGACTAAACTGAAGCAGTACATGCAGACGCACACACAGGGAAAACATATTTAAAAAATATATATATTATGGGCTTCAGGAATGTCACTTTTCAGGTCTTCCATTCCAGATAATGATAAAGAGAGAAATTCATGCATTACCTTTTCTTTCATCCTTTCAAATGTTCCTCCTTGGGACATGACCATTTTGGAGTGTGTGTCGAACTCCACCCCTGATGTATCTATTAACAAAAGACACAAAGCAAAAACAAAGCATGGAGTTAATATTTCAGTCTGAGCTGTAGCATTTGTAGCCTGAGGGTTCTGCACGACTTGGCAAAAGGAAGTGGGGAAAGGGGGATTTTCTTCTAAATATGTAGGTCACAAGCACAGCCCAGGAAGACGGATGAGAAAGAGGGACTAAAAGGAAGGGGCAGAGACCACATTTTGTTGTTTCATTTACAACAACGAAATTTTCAATCTGCTACACTCTGATAACAACCCTGAACTGCTAAACTATAGCCGTGGAGCTGTTGCCAAAACATGGCACTTCTATAGCTTTTCATTTTCTTTCACAATAGAGAAGCAAGCAGGCGCACTGAAAAGGCATGAAAAGCCATGCACGGCCTATACTCGAAGAAACTGTAAAATCAAAACACAGATTTCAAAACTCAGTTCCATCCCAGCCTCAACCTCCTGACGCCCCTTCTTCCCCCCCTCCTCCCTTTCCTTCAGCTTGCTTTTTCACCATTTCCTACACAGAGCAACAGTGGATATACAGTAGACAGACCCTAAATACAAGCAGTCATGATTCCACTGGGCTTACAATTATTAAATGTTTAAAATTAGGCACACGCCTAAAAAAAAAAAAAAAAAGATCTGAATGAAAGTTAAAAATAGGTCAAAAGTGTTGCAGACGACGAAGACAGTCCTGATGCAAATCACTCGCTGACCTAGTTTGCCAGTCAAGTGCATTAATACAGACTAAGGGAAATAAACACGGCCAACGTTTTGAATACGTGTCTTGTTCTCTCCTTACAATGCACATAAACAATATTATTCCATTCTGGCATATGTGTTTGCAAGTTAAACCTTATTTTACTTAAAATAACTGCAAATATAATGACTGAGAAGCAAATGAAGTTTGAAGGGAAAAAAAATGGGTGCAGGCTACAATCAATGCATTTCTAAATAAATCTTTTAGAGCCTTTAAAGCTCCAGAACAGTAGCCTAACCAATAACTGCGATATTAAGTTAAGTATAATATGCATGTTAACTATGAGAGCTGCTAAGATTTCAGGAAATCCCTGGAATGCATCCTGGTGCAGAGTCAAATTAAGATTCAGCAGGTTTTGCCTTGACATGATCCCAGACAAGATTAAGCAAGAACGGCTTCATAGCTTGTCCACGTATCATGTTCTGGGTAGTGCTCCTGGAAATCTATCATTAGGTCCAATTGCTAACACCACACATAATGACGGTTGGGAATCCACAGATTGCATCCCGTTTGCCTCATTAATCCGAATTCCTGGTTACTTTACAGGTCTAAATAAGTTAATAGCTAATACGAGTTTAAAAAAACTCTCTAATGCTTCTCTCATATTGAGAGTATATCTTTCTGTGAACTTTCTCCTTATATTAAGCTTTTATTATTTTTACCTTATATTAAGTCTTTATGATTCCTATTCTTCTACATCATACTGAAATTTTATACATTTGCCAGCAATATGCAAATATATATAGCAAATCAAAAACAAAACAAAAAAATCTTGGGAAAAGTGTTTTGTTTCATAATTTAATTCAAAAAGTGAAACACTCATTCTAGATTTATTTCAGATCTAGTAAACATTTTTAAGCTGGTTATTCATTTCACACAGTATAAATACTACACATCCCTGGGTTTAGTTCAATACATACAACAACAAACATTGGGAAGACTGCTTACAGATGTCCAGAAGACGATCACAGACCCCTTCCACAAGGAGGTTCAACCACAGAGGGCCATCACTAAAAGTGCTGGCTGTTCACACAAAACTGTATCGAAGAACAGTTGACTGAAAACGCAAAGTGTGGTAGGAAAAATGTACAAGCAATAGAGATAATGGGAGCCTTAAAGGAGACATAATGTGCGGTGATGATTTATCCTTGAGGTATTTTAAACAAAGCATATGTCTTACCTCTGTGATTTTTAAGAACTACTGGATTTTGTACCTGTCACATTAATGCAAAGTCAGCCACTTCTCACCCCACCCCCTCTTGTCCAAAGAGTGCTGAAGTGAGAACGACACCCCCTCCCCCCTTGCTTCCTTTTAGAACGCAAAAGTACTTCAGGGCATCTATTGATGTAAGCAGCTATATCTCAACCACAAATATTATCGGATCACGAAGGGGTAGCTTTCGCAAAACATACACATCGCAAAAAACACTAATAATGACCTAATAAAACAACAGAGCATAACCTGCCTTTTTAAAAGTGTTTCAGAGCATCTGTCAACGTGACCAACTTTATTTCAATCATAAGCATAAATACTCTCAAGTTTGGTGGCCAGTCCAACATTGTACTGCCCCAGGTCAGTGCAAGCAGGTGGATGCAAGCAAGAGCACGCAAGGGCATACTGCCACCTTTTGTATTGGAGGTTTTTGCTGACTGTAACTGGGACAATCAATCAAAAATAAAGTAAATCCTTGCAGCCCACAGGGGTTTTCACATTAGGGCCCCAGAATCGTTTTAGAGAACACTTGACCCCAAAAGGTTAATTTTGACCAGTGAGAACACAATTGGGAACCACGCCCAACGTCAACGTGTACATGAAAATAGAAGTGGAAAGGACTCCGTCACCTCCGAAATCTCTGTATGCGTATAGCAGGCGCTAATCTCATCCTCTGACTTTCACAGCTATAGCTGATAATGTAGGAAAGCACGCAAGAGTGCTGCTTGACATTTATTCCTAAATATCAATATTATTATGCATAGCACAACGATCAGCGTCCTCGTTCTCTTTTTCGTGTTTAATGGCAGCTCCCAAACCAACTAGGTGCATACTGCCATCTACTGTAGTGGAAGGTTATGTGTACCCAAGTACAAGACGTAGGGTACGTAGGAGCAACTGTTCCTAGGCATGGTACAAAATCAATCATGTCTAATGTGAAAGCCAGGTAGTTGATGTAACGTTTTGTGCTGCTTTGTGCAGCCAACAACCAAGAAGCTCTCTATCTATAGAAGAGCATACTTCCCTCCATTCTAGTACATGACTGTGCTTTGGTCGTGCTGTTACCAAGTAAAACAATACGGCTATAAAATCGTAAAAGTGTTTGGTCCTGGTCGGCCATCCAACTTGGAGTTGGTGATGATTTGTGGTGCCAGGTCATCTGCCGTTTCCAGCCAACTTGCCTGACCTGAACCCAATAGAAAATCTATGGGAAACTGTCAAGAGAACAAAGTGAAAAACCTGACCCAACAATACAGACGAGGTGAAGGTTGCTATTATAGCAACCTGGTCTTTAATAATGCCTAAGCAGTGCCTCAGGCTGATCACCTCCATGCCATGCTATATTGATGCAGTAAATCGTGCTAAAGGAGCCTTGCCTGAGTATTGAGTGCATAAATATGCATTCCAAAAGGGCTTAAAATAGTTTGACATGTAATGAATCTAGAACATGAGTTTCCCTTTTGAAATAAAATCATTTTTCCCCTCAACATAGTAATAAATTCAGATGGACTGTATATTTTTAAAAGTACTTTACATGACTGGACACCACCAACATATCTGCAACCTTTTTGTTTAGGGCTAATGAGCTACAGAAGAGCAAAAATTTGGTTACGCTTCCTTTTTTTTTTTTTTTTTTTTAAAGAAGCAAGTAACGTAAAGCTTTAGCAAAAGAGAAAGCTTCTCTATTTATCCCAGGCACACAAGCCGAGCTAGCTGTAAAATGTAAAAGATCCCCTAAAAAGTTGTTCAACTGTTGTGTACCTACTAATCTACATTATGTTTACAGGGAAAAGGAAACCCAAGGCATTGTAAACCTTTAGAATGCTTACTGTGTGAAAGAGAGAGATAAGACGTATGCCTAGTTACAGTCATAACCATCCAGGCTGTTATGAGAACGCACGTCAGCACTTAGCAGGGCAAAGAGCATTCACAAATGGGAGCACAGGCTGTATCGCTACATAAGGTTACCATGACCAATGTGCGGTCATTTGACCACTGTTATCCTTTCCACATGGCCTGATTACTGCAACCTTTTAGGAAATGAGTAACAAAAGCCACTGGTGGCCTTGCAGTGCACCCCTTAACTCCTCGATTTGCAAGCGCATTTAAATAAAATTTGCAAAACAAAATTAGAAATGGCTAAAAAAAGTCAGGCGCTATAACCTCAGTCAAGTGCTGTAACCTCGGATATACAGTACACTAGAGGTAACAATTAAATTTTTTTTTTTACAGCTTTACCTACATACCTACCTAGAAGTTATAGCTTTTGTTTTGAGATCCTGCAATATGCAGATTTATCGCTCCAGTGTTAGCCTTAAATTTCCAAATTAAATTGGACAGAAATTCCTAAGAAACAAATGTATTTAAAACATACCCACTTCTCAAACAAGGGATATGTTTTGATTTAGGAAAATTGTAAAAATGGCAACATGGGAGAATTTTGAAAGCAACAAAGTGATCTGGTTGTAGCCAAATTATTTTTTTTCTGTCACGGACAGCTTGGTTTTTAAATCTAAACCCATTTCACCAGATTGACATGGAAATGGTTTTATTCAGTCTACTTTTTAATCGCATCTAGGTTATCTTCCTGCAAAGATCATGTTGTGTAAGAAGCCAGTTCAACAAACATAGCAGTAAAAACAATCAGTCTGCCCAAAGATAAGCTTGCTAGCCGAGTGTTATTTTGTCTCTCTGGGAATGTTAGGATTTGATCAGGTTGATTGTTCGATAGCTACGTGTGACAATGAAAAGAACATACAGAACGCTTCCTTGATTATGTTTGGAATCAGGTACAGGTTGTTAAAAAGTCCATGAGGCTCCAGCTCTGCAGTCAATATTTTTATATGCCCTAAAATACTAGAACTACAATTCTGGTTGACATACATTGAAAGATGAATTCAATTCAAGAAAACAAAAGGTATTCATAATCAAGAGAGCCTATACTTTCCTAAATGATGTATAGAACACTGGCACAGGCGTAGGTAAACAAATCTATATTAAGAGGAAAATCTCAGAATCTAAAACATTTGCAACCATTTATATACATCTGCAACCATTCGACAGGAAAAAAACAAAACAAAGTCTACTGTGCAGAGATACAAACGGTAGATTTATGCTCCATTCCAAACAAAGTCACATGTGGAAAGTTCCTTCTTGATATTTCCGACTTGACCACAAAGCATCCCCTGTGCTCGGAGCTTGAAAACACAACGCATAAATAAAGAAAATGTCTGAGCCTAAAAAGCTGTAGTGTTTTTAACGCAAAAGAGAAGTTTCCTAACACAGGTATATTATCCTCAACAGTAAAACGATCCCTGTGTGCGACAGTGTTAGCAGGACATCAGGTTGTTCAATTACATCAGAGATTACTATTTGGAAATCAGGAATAGTGTGGTATTCTGTTGAACTTTTCCTAGTGGGAGGCGGTATATTCAGACATTCCTAGTTGAATGAAAGGCAGAACAATAATAATAGATAAAAAAAATATAGTGGCCGCATTGAACTAACTTTCCAAGCTTAGATGACGGACTCGAATGGCATTTCAACAGACAGAAACACAGTGTTTTGTAAAATGTTAAAATGGCATCCAAGCATCATGTAAATGACCCACAGGTCAGAAATCAGCCCAGATCAGCCGAGTGGTGGTTGTGATTGTTATTGTACTTACAGCACATATTGGGTTTGTCAAATCATATGCTAATAAAATTAATTTTCCACCAATTAGACAACGTTGTTAAATAGGGAGGGGAATCACCAATTACCTCCTGATACGATATCACAATTCTTGGGAGCCGATTTAATTAGCAATTCTATAAAGTATCGCGATTTTATAAATATCCGATTCGAAATTACATTTTCACCCGATTTTATTACAATTTTAAACCTTCAAAAACGTTTAATGATGAAATAAATGTAGCTTGTTCCTTATAACATTAGTTTTCTCACTTAAAAGCTGAGCTAAGCATTTAAACAACACAAACTTAGTTAACATATAAAAGTTTAACATTTTACTGACCAACTCTGCTATCCGCCATAATTATTTCTAATAATAATTCAAACTTAGCAAAAGATTCGCTCCTAATGCGTAAATAGTTTACCTGTAGGATTATAAAGAAACGGCGACATTTACGGCCTCAAATGCCTTCACAGTCTCAAAACTCACAAGTGAGCGCGTGGGCTGAGGGCCTGCGAGCACGCTGGTGCGTGCGTCTTCTCACACGGGCACACTGGGCTTCTAATCTACATGATTTTCCACTAATTATCATTCATGGCATTTTCAGACTGGTGCATTAATACAGATTAATGTCTTTCTCATAGACGTGAGATTCTACAGTACATAAGGTGACTTATAAGGCTTGAGTTCAGATCGGTTTTATGTTTGCCTTCACTTGAGTCAAAACAGTTCTTCATTTCATACCAACAGTTCCCAAATAGTGTCTAAAAGTTGGTCGCAGACAGGGTTGCCAGATAATGACAAAATTCTACTCATCTATAAAAAACTAAAATTAGCCCAACATTTATTATCCACTCAGGACACATTTTCTCAGCCCATGATAAATGATGATAAGCAGCACTATCTTGACTGGCATCATGACTGGTAGCTTTCAAAGCATCACTTACTAGACCATCATGATTGTTTCTCCAATATGCGAAACAACGTCCTACACCACAAAATCATAATCTTGAACATCTTGAGTCTTTAAACTTATGTGACTGTAAGCCATTCAGCATTGTTCCATGTTGAAAGTAGGGCTGTACGATTTGATAAAAAAATAAATAAATAATAAATTTTACACTGATTATGGATATTTGGACACATTGCAATTTAAACCGTGATATTTAACTATCAAAATGTACCATTTGGGATTCAAGCATTTATCTAGACAAACACCAAATAATGGCATAAATGATCTCATTAAGTTAAGCCTTTATTTGTCACATATACACTACCGTTCAAAAGTTTGGGGTCACTTTCTAACTCCATGATCGTTTCTGATTTTTATTTCTTTCTACACTGTAAAGGAATGCTGAAGGCGTCCAAAAAAAAAATGCATTAATCTCCTTTGAACAGTTAATGGGTGAGATGTGTCTGCTACTTCTGCTCTGTAAAGACTTCATAACGCCTCTAATCTGAGGTGCTGTTAATTGGTCAT
>JAOVVA010000032.1:8362951-8375301 GCA_028565275.1 Leiocassis micropogon | reverse complement strand
TAGTTTCCGCAATCCACGACTTCACTCTTACCATGAATTCTGTGCAGCGCGTCAATCTAGGGTGATACCAGTGGTGCACACTCGCACTTTTACATTGCTTTCAATGAAGTCATTTAGCAGCCCTTCATATTCGCGGTGCTTGGCTTTAACGTCATGCAAGTTACAAGCATTGTCCATAAGCGCCTCTAGTTCGTTGTATAATACGGTCAACTGACTCCACTTGCCTTCTTTGGCGTTCTTCAGTTTGTGAAGCTTGTCTGCAGAATCGTTTTCGTCGAGCACCATCACACGCTCAAATTCGACGATAGCGACGTTGTCCTCGCCGTCTGACATGGTGAAATTTAAGCAGGCAAGTCCTCTTATCGCTTTCGGTTGCTTGTCGACAGTCGATGCGCGTTTTTGAAATCGCACGCGCGCTCTTCACTCCACGTTCACACTCTTAATTCACTTATCTTCATTTTTGCAGCGGAGAAAGCTTTTGACTTTACATGTACGTACATTGGGTAAGGGTTAGAGTTTTTCAGTCATTCAGTGTATAAAGTGTGTAAAACAGCAATATAATCTACAAAACAAAATGCTTGACGCTTCATTACATTCACAAGAGGAAATAAAGGAGTGTTCAGATGAGACTAGATGAACATCTGTAAAAATCAGTGTGCCACTAATTAAAGCCTAACAAAGCATTTATATAGTGTCATTAATCTATTGTTCACAATATTAAATTTCCATTTGTCACTGTGACTGATCCACTCTGTGGTTTTATTTTCGAATTACGTAAGCTGTGTGGGAACTTCTGAAACCGTTCTCCATCTGTCCCTAGTCTGAACCACAAGGGATAGCCCATTAACTGTCACAAATCATGTAGTCACCAGAACAGAATGTTCTAATACTTTCTGTTATTAAAATAATTATTAAGGAATGGATTCTCTGAGAATGGAAACTATAAACTGACAACACTATGTCAGACAAACAAAAAAACAACCGGCTGCAAGGCTTATGCTAATGTGCTCATTTCATCTTATACAGGGCCCTGTATGGTAGACACATCATTTAGACACATTTAAAAATGTGTGTTCAGATGTCGAATGGTACTATATGGAGAAGTTTTCTATGAGGAAACATTTATTTTGGAAGAAGACATCACAGCTGGCACTTTTTATTAGGATGAGGTAAAGCACTGAATGTCCGACCAAGGAAAGACAAAAAGAGATATTTAAGGGATAAATAGCTTAATTATTTAATGAACTTTTCACAATGTTATTAAATAAAAAACAATAATAGTCATATTTAATAAAAAAAAATAATAATAAATGTAAAAAAAATAATCATAAAAATTGGAACAACTTCCATGGTATAAAAGCAATAAACCACACAAAGGAGTGTTTCTATATGTGCTATAAAAAAAAGCAATTAGAATTACACCTAATTTTTGCATGAGTTCGAAAAAAAAAGTCTCTATTTCTACGAATTTAACAAGTACAAAAAGCAGTTGGAGCTTTCCTGATGTACCAGATTAATCGTATAAAACCTGTGAAATTAACTAAACTATATGAAAGAAGTTAAAATCTCATGAACCCTCTAAAAGCATGAACAAAGAAACGAAAAAAAACAACTAACATATATACAGATCACCCATAACATAAAATCACCAAGGTTTTAGGTTCCCCTTGTGGCAACAAGATGCTCTGGCCCCTTGATGTGTGGATCCACATGGCCTCTGGGGGTGTGCTGTGGTGTCTGGCACCAGGCCATTGGCAGTGGATCCTTTGGATGCTGTGGGTTGAGGGGTGGGAACACCATAGATCAGACTTGTTTGTCCGGTGTATCTTGTGGGTGCGGATTGGGATCTGGGAAATTTTGGGGCCGGGTGCATGGTGGGCTGTTATGCGCTGGCTGTTCTGTGCCTTTTTACCATGGCCAGCATTAACTTTTTTTTTTTTTAAGATTGGACCAGACAGGCTGGCCCTTGGTCTCCGTGGTCATGGGTCAGTGGGTCTAGTGAAATCTTGGTATTCAATGTTGTTCAGTTCACCTGATGGTGGCATTGATGTTATGGCTGATCAGCATATGTCACTTGTTGTCTATACAACTTTATCCTGTATTCAGGCTTGTGGGGGACCTGAAGCCTATCCCAGTAGACTTAGGGCAAGAGGTGGGGTACATCCTGGACAGATCTATGTCTAATCCATCCTAGGACTGATCGGTGTAAGATAATTAGCTTTACCTTTTATCATTTACAGTACAGTCTATGACATGATATTAGATTTATATTTATTACAATACACAAATGAATTTAATAAAATTTGGATGATACTCCAAACAACAGGTTGTCAGTAACTAGCATGCTAATGAATGCATTGTTTAATACATTAATTCCATATGTCCAGTCAATATAACTGAAGCACTACAATGGGCAAACATCAGTCTGATCTTGTAGGGATATTTGAATCCAATTTCTTACCGATTTATTGAACAATTGTCAGTGAAAGTAGCCTTGGCACAGCAAAGTAAACTTGCAAATAGTCTTCTATTGAATTTTAATGTCACCAGTGCCTTAGAGGCTCTCTGTCAGGGTGATGCTCTCTGGAAATTTAACAAGTCGGTTTTGACTGCCCACGTCATATTCCTGTGGGTAAAGCCAAACGCCTTTCTTGTTAAAGGGTATAAATGCAAACATACTCCCTGGAGAGCTGCAGAGATTTAGGAGAGCGCTTCAGATTTAGGCCCTTCGACAAAATCTGCATGCACAAACAAGGACTGGATCTCCACAAGTCAAAGAGCTTATGGTAATACAATTCGATTTGCAAGTATTTTATGGAGCTGCACTTTCTTTTACGCTCATTTGCATGGTGCGACACTGAAGAGTAACAGCAGTGTTTCCTTTTAAAATGTGGATGTGGCAAGTGCTGAAGATGGGCCACGCTGTCACATTTCTGATGCTGATTTGGATGCTACTACTTACTGTGTCACATGAAGCAGAACTGGAACGGGCTACAGTAAGACCAAAATCTACTGATTCGTTTTAACCGTGTCAACTCATCATTCAGATTACATGAATTTGGTTTTAGGAATAATAAAATAAGACAACGTTTTAGCATCATATTTTCTGTAATGATATTGTGTACAATCGTATATCTCTTCATAACTCTTCAGAACTACCTAAAGCGATATGGCTACCTGTCTACGTCACTTCTTTATTCCCAAGAGCAAGGACCACAGCTGGAGCACATAACTGAGGCACTGGGGTAATACCCTCTTTTTGCAAAAAAAGTTTTAAACATGAACACATTAGGTTGATAAGACTATTGGGAGAATATTAATGTTTTATAATCTCTTTCATCACTCTACATCGAACGCAGAAGATGAGACTGGATGCAATTTATTTGCAATTTATTGAAAATCCCGATCGCAATTTTTTAAAAGGATTGGAAAGTTTTAAAACAGCAAAGTCTTGACGTATTGGGAACGTGTTTATTGTGATGCACGTTCCAACTTTCAGTGTGGAATAGTTTTGAGTCTTAGTGTTATGTTATGTAATGTTAGTGCAACATGGATCAAATGCATGGTGATGGTATGGCTAGTCAACAGTGATTTAACCCATTAGTTCTCGCCTATCTGCCTGAAGAGATTGTGCTAATTAGAATGAGCTGGTTTAGTTAACGGATGGAACAAATATGTGGCAGGACTTTTACTTTGTGAAGCTGGGTGTCCACCTCTGCACAAAAATTGCTAAAACTCGAGCATTCGTAAGTAAATTCTGCAAAAAAATTCTCCACATGATCATCAGGAATCAAGCAAGCAATCAGAGATTGAGTGACTCCATAACCAGCTCGATCCAACAGGGTTTGAAGAATAAAAGACTTTACAATAAATATTGTTTGTTGTATAACAATTTTGCTGCATAAAATAGAATTTTATTATCATTGACATAATTTTTTAAATATGAGAATGTCATTAAAACATCATTTTTGTCTCTCACTCTAAATCTAGATGCTTAAACATTAACAGTCGTATCCTGAATAGACATGATGAGTTTTAGTCTGTTTTCTCTAGTCTGTGGTGTCTATTTTATCAGAATATTCCAGAAAGTGACAGACCTACCAGTCACAGGCAGGTTGGACAACGGCACGCTAGACATGATGAAAAAGCCTCGTTGTGGCCTTAAGGACCCCTTTAACAACAGAACACTTAAATATCGTGTACTCGGTAAGCTAAGCCGTCACTGTATTTCATAGTTCTAAACCTGACATAGATTCAGGCCATAATATTTTATTTCAGTGATTCGTCCACTGTTGGTAAATGTGGTGTCCAACATTAGAAAAAAAAGTCACTGAGATGTGCCAGATTAGACTATTGCTTTGTATCATATTAGGTTACTGGCGTAAGAAGAAGCTGACTTATCGTATCTATGACTATGCTCCTGGTCTGGGAATGACTCAAACACGGGAAGCCATAAAGTCAGCGTTCAGATACTGGAGTGATGTTACACCTCTCCAGTTCTATGAGGTCACTGAGGGAAACGCAGACATCAAGATGTCCTTCCACAAGAGAGACAATGTCTGCCCTGTGCCATTTGATGGACCAGGTGAGAGAGATGAACAAGGAAAGTCCATGTTTGGTTCCTTATGAGATTGGGTTAGTGGTTACATTCGCTAATATTATAGTGTTTCAACGCTCATTGTTGAATTCTCAAATCTATCTGATCAAATGCTGTTTCATTTTTTTAGCAGTAGCAAGAGTCTCTGGTTTTCTTTCATTATTTTAAGTAATTAAGTTATAATTTGATGTTTTTCTCCCCTACATAATTAGACTATATATGTATATAAAATGTACTGTATACTACTGTATATGTACTACACTGCATGACCAAAAAGGAGAAGTTGCAATCTGAGCAGGGCCTGCATCAAGCAAAGAAAAAAGTAAGGAGAGTGTAGTGGTAGCACTGTCGCCTTACACCTCCAGGGTCCGGGTTCGATTCCTGGCCACGTTCGATTCCCGTCTCTGTGTGCATGGAGTTTGCATGATGTCCCCGTGCTTGTGGCTTTCCTCTGCGTACTCTGGTTTCCTCCCACAGTCTAAAGACATGCAGGTTAGGTTAATTGGCGTTTCCAAATTGCCTGTAGTGTGTGAATGAGTGTGTGCCCTGTGATGGATTGGCACCCTGTCCAGGGTGTACCAAGTCTCCTAGGATAGGCTCCAGGCCCCCTGCAACCCTGAATACAGGATTAAGCAGTAGAGAAAACGAGTGAGTGAGAGTGATGGCACATTCCAGGACTCAAATCGAGAAAGAGTGGTTCTGGGAGCATGAGGAATTCTTTTCACACGTGAACTTGATACTAAGTTACACGCTATAATCAAAGCTGATGGTGATTAAAAAAAAACAAAAAACTTATAGTTTGTGACTTTCTTGTTACTGAGGTTTTTGGCCAGGCCGTGTACTGTATGTACTGTAGCTATTTTCTGTTTGGGGATTTGACTGACTGATATTCAGTGATAATCAGAAATCTTGTTTTGTTCCTGCAGGAGATGTTTTGGCTCATGCTGAAGGTCCAGAATCTGGCATCGTGCACTTCGATGCAGAGGAGCTGTGGACTGAGGGGCGAAACTTTGGAGCAAATCTGAGAATTGTAGCGGCCCATGAGATAGGCCACGCCCTGGGTTTGGACCACTCACAGTATTCTAGTGCTCTCATGGGCCCTGTGTACACTGGATACCGTGACAATTTTAAGCTCCATCCAGATGATATTCACGGGATCCAGGCACTGTATGGTGAGAACAGGGTCAGGACTCTATCCCACATGTTGCACAATGCTGACAAATTAAAAGCTACAAAGTATTTTTCTTTTTGCTTTAGGTAAACCAGAGAAACAACCATCGGTTGTCTCAGACCCCCCTCCCCCTGATCCCTGTACTGTCCCACTGGATGCTATAATGTTGGGTAAACACATTAAATGCTTATTTAAGATTAGTATGTTTTGACTGTTATAGCCTGTTCTGCATATAGAATTACCATTATGATTCTGATTTCATTGTGCATCATATGTCTCTCTTTCTGGATAATACTTTTTTTTTGTGGCCTACACAGAATTTAACAACCAAAAAGTTACCAATTATGGTAAACTAAATACTTAATCTTAGGATCCCTGAGCTATTTACTGTAAAAGCACATTATCCTCATCAAGTAAGGAATAAAACACTTTATCAACATGTGCTGCTATAGAACAATGATCAGTGCCAGGATAGTGTTATATGATTCTGAGCAAAAAGAAGTTTCTGTTAAGTTTGTTATTTTGTAATATCTGCATGTTCAACAGTGTTTTAATCCTCTTGCGTCACAATAATTTCCCAGGAATTTGTAATAAATTACATTTAATTGTAGTTAAGGAACAAGTGAGTTCCTGTTATAATCTTTTTAATAACAGCTTTAAACAGTTGTTCCCTCACCACCTTTTTTTTCTCTCTCTTGAAGGTGATAAAACAAAAACACAACAGCCTCTCATACTGTATAGGCAAGAAACTGGAAAGGTCACTTCCAGTGATCTTTAATGCTAAAACTGGAAATGAATATTTCTAGCATTTATAACTTCACCATTAATTAAAAAAACAATTCTTTTCGTTTGTTAAATATGTTGTGTATCAACCACACAAGTCTTGTGAATAACTTGTAGCTGGAACTACTGCACTGTGTGAGCTGCAGGGTGTTCAATTCGAGCCATGAATTTTGATTGTGCTCAATATCATCAAGTTCTAAAGTTTTCTTTATACGATGGATACATCCACCTCGCCCAGGATCATCATTCATGGACGTATGGCCTTCTTTACGTTTGCACTATTCAAATGTTTTACTGCAGATAAGAGTCTCGTCAGCGTACTGTGCAGGAAGTCTTCTGTATGCCTTCTTTTACGAGAAATGTCATCACAAGTCCAGGTTTGGCTCTTACTTGTTCTAAAATATCTTTTGTTTAGGGCCGTTCCACAAGACATTTGCATTCAGTGGAGAGTACGTATGGACAATTTCAGATGATGGCTATAACACACCAATAAGAATTAACGTCCTGTGGAAGGAGCTGCCTGGTTATTTAAATACTGCTGTGCATTCACAAAGGACCAAGAAATCCTACTTCCTTAAAGGTAAAACATCACCTTTTACCCACTGTTTCGACTGTTTTGAACTGTATTCATTTGAATACATTATAATAAAGGAGATTTGAATAGAAATGCATATCCCTGGGGGAAAAAAAAGCAAATTCGGATACTCTGCAGTCACCTTCATAACTGAGTGAAATAATTAGACCCAGAATTGGAAAGTTAAAGCTTAAAACTAAAACAGCTGCATGAGGCTTGATTATTTGGTTTAACTGCTTTTGATTTATTTGTCATTGTTCAGTCTTTGATGAGCTCATATCACCCCTTTCTTCTAGGTGATCAAGTTTGGAGATATTCTGGCTTTAAGTTGGACCATGGTTATCCCAAACTGCTTGCTATACCTCCAAACATTGAAGCAGCCTTTTACTCCCACAGCAACAGAAAACTCATTTTCATCAAGGTAAAGACCTCAGAACTTTACACCAATCAGCCATATTATTTACCCCATCACTAGATACAACAGGGGCGGCATGGTGGTGTAGTGGTTACACTGTCGCCTTGCACCTCCAGGGTCCAGTTTGCATGTTCTCCCCGTGCTTGGTGGGTTTCCTCCGCGTACTCCGGTTTCCTCCCTGAGTCGAAAGACCTGCAGATTAGGCTAATTGGCGTTCCCAAATTGTCCGTAGTGTGTGAATGAGTGTGTGTGCGCCCTGTGATGGATTGGCATCCTGTCCAGGGTGTACCACGCCTTGTGCCCTAAGGCAAAGAGTCCTCTGATTGTAATGGGCAACCAAGCCTGATCCATAGGGACCAACCCCACAACACTCAAAGGATCTGCCTCTAATGTCCCAAAGCCAGACACCTCAGAACCACCCCAAAGATCCTGTGGATCCATGAGCATAAAACTTAGGTGGTTTTAATGTTAATGGTTGAACTGTGTATTTGGATCATATATTGAATTTAACAACTATATTTTATGCCATTATTTATAGAACCTGTTAAGCACCTAAACTTTTATATGTGGAACATTTTTACATTGTTCACATTTGAACAGTTTGTTGACTAGTTCATTAAATGTGTTTGTTCATCTTTTAGGGTTTGGAGTACTGGCAGTGGGATGAACTGGGCACCCCTGATGAACTGAAACAATTTCCTAAACCCCTCTCTAATCTCATCACTGGGTTCCCGTCCAATCCAGACGCAGCGTTCACATGGACTAACGGTCACGTTTACGTTTTTAAAGGAGATCAGTACTGGCGTGTGGGCCCCAGACACTTCATCGAGAAGGGTTACCCATTAAGCATGAGAGAGCGCTGGATGCGGTGTGGCCATTAACTCACACACTAACATTAATGACTTAAACTTTGCTCAGCATTAAGACATAAAGACAGTCAGAAGAGTTATGTAGAATTTAAAAAAAAATTTATTTTAGGAATATACACTGTAAAAATTGTTGTGGCCATTTTGCTGAACTAAATATGCCATGTGTCTGCAGCCTTTGTCTACTAACACTTTCAGAAACAGGACTTGGATTGCAGCCTTAAGTCTGACGCTGGTCGCACATCCTGTTTTGATTTCGAGGTTTATCAGTGTTTTTACTTCCAGCACAAAATGCTTGCCATTGACCGACCCAATCAAGAACCACTCAGATTGGTTTTTGGTAAACACAGGACCACCACTGAATGCATTCTCACAAGCGTTATAGTGTTTTAGGTAATACAGAATATTGTACAACATATGCTATACAGTATGCATGTGAATGGTGTAGATATGTCCTTATCGTAGCTTATGCACTTACAGAAAACATGCAATGCAACCTGTAAACAGTCATCAAACTAAAGACAGCTGATATACTGTACGAACAGCACAGTTTTATTTGTGTGTCTAACAAATTGCTCTAATGGAATACATACTATATATCTATATGATTCTTAGGAAAACAGTTGTGTAAATTCAAACAGTTCCCACGAGAGCAAGCATGAGAAAGAAACAGCAAATAAATGTGATCATAAAGCACCTTATCCACAGCTGAGGTCGGAGATATAGTGTGTGTAGATGTCAGATAGTCAATGTTTACTAAGATCCTTTAAGGATTAGACTACCTTTGAAGTACCAGTCAAAAGTACGGACACACCTTCTAATTCCATGGTTCCAGAATTTTTATTTCTTTCTATCTGCAAGAATTTCCTTTGAACAGTTGATATTGAGATTTGTCCACTCATATATAACCCATATAATACGGGTTTTGCAAATGCACTTGAAAATACTGATTTTGCAAGAACTTCCACAGCACCTGACTTTCTTAAAATAATGTCTTAAAATAATGATTTTTATTATTTTCTTCTTTTTTTTTTTATACTAAATTCCATACAAAATACTAACTGGAAAAATGTTTTATTAGAAGGTGTGTACAAACGTTTGGTTGGTACTGTACATAACTGAAGTGCTTAAATCGGTTTCTCAATTTCTTTTTAAGCCCTACACCCCCCCAACCTTTAATTAAAACATTTTTAAAAACAGCACATGAACCAAAAGTATACATTCAGCCTTGATATGAACACAGCAGTCGGAATAATAGTTTTGCATCGCGAGTTGAATCTGAAATGCCCCACTTAGTAAATGGTGTTTTTTACTCTCATGCAGGTCGAGCAGGCTGTCAGATCTGAAGCTGGTAGGACGAAGAAAGGCCATGTAGATTAACAGGGGAGAATAAGGGATGCAGGGCAGTGCTTGTGTGGCTCTACATTAAATGTTTATTCCTTTCATTTATCTCCATTTACTCCTTTGCTTGTGATTTAAATATCAGTTTCTTTATATTTGGGGGATTTGAACTAATTACATTCATTAGAAAGTACTTCAGGCTGATGTGGTGGGTCAGTATGTTTCTTTTAAAGCTGAATGCAAATTAATGCTAAAACGGTTGCGTCAAAGTAACGAGTTAAGACTTTAGAGTGTTAGAGTGTGCGTGCTTTTAAACTGAAGTCCTGAGAAGATCCAGTGTACAGTGTTCTGTAGACTCCGCAGACTTTTTATTAGTCAACTCAAAGTCAACACACACACTGGTGCACTCATCCAGTCTGTTTACCTCAGCGGGCAGCGAACGCTCTTCCCAAGTAAGTGTGTGTGTGTGTGTGTGTGTGCATACATGTTTCCGAGTTGATTCACACCCGGATCACTGCAGGCGAGGAGGACGTGAGAGGCACCATGGATCCTGTCTCATAGTCAAAGTCGATCATGGTGTGGTAGACGGTGCTCAGACTGCTCACAGACGAGCCCGTGCTCATCTGTCTCTCGCGCAGGTTCGCCAGGTAGCTCTGTGACCAAGATTGAAAACATAGTCAAATTTTCTGCCAATGTTTGATATCATCTCCTTTTCTTCACAGTACTTTTGTAATGTATACATACCAATATACATAACTAATAATCTAACCTTGTGATTCAACGGTAGAGTGTTTCTCCCTATAATGTTAGTGTTGTAGTGTCAAATGTGGTGACATCTTTTTAATCACACTGTGACAAGTTTAATATTTTTAAGACAACATCTGTTATCTATCTGTATATTTAATTGTATTTAATATTAAGGATTTTTTTTTTTAAACATCTTGCTCCAATATTATACATTAAACAATTAAATATATATTAAACTTCTGTGGTTTATTTTATAACATAGAAGAGTGACATGTACAAATATAGGTTTAACATAACCAAGCTTATACAAATATTATATTAGTATGTTATAGCAATATTATAATTCACCACCAGATGGCAGTAGCAGTATATAATGCTGTAGCTTAACAAGCAAATCTGTTTTCACTGTCCTGAAAGCCAACACTGAACATAAGACCTAACAAATCATGCAAATGTTGAAATGTTACTGGCTCGGGAAAGGACACATAGTACATGAGTGCAATGCCATGCAATGATCTGAAACCCCATCTTTCATTTTGTAAACCTGCAACTAGACTTTCAGATGTGACCCGAGAAACCGTTTTGTATAACTCTCTACAGGTTTCCACTTGCCCCCGGTGCATGTTTCAAAAGTGTGCCATTTCAGTTAAAACCCTTTTTAATTGTGTTCTCTGGAATTTTTCCCTTCCCAGCTGATTTGTGGGACAATCCCTCTTTGCAAAATAGTTTAAGATTCTTGCTGTAACATGAGGACTACTTTCATTAATACAAAACCTACAAGTTAGTCTTGGTTGGAGATCTTTAAATATGAATTTGGCTTTGTGGTTTTTTAAAAATTCATCTTTTTTTTTTCTGCACAGTCACATCTGACAGATAAATTGCTTCGCAGATAAAACCATGTCGATTCTGTGAGTGTGGCATTAGATTCTAATTACCGGAGCGAGCACATCTCCTGCGTAGCGTTGAAGAAGTGGAGGTCTGCGGCGATATTTTCCCTCCGGATGCCGGCGTGCATCAAGCTGTCTGATCTTCAGCAGCTGGACTTGCTTTTGTTTGCCACTCACAATCACTGCCAAAGAAAAAGGATGAGGAAAGAGATTTAAGTTGGGTAGTAAAGGTGTGCAAGAACTCATACCACAGTAGACCTGACCTTTTCGACCTGGTCTGTCTGTCTGTCTGACTTACAGACAGACAGTCCTTTAATCGATAGCAATGTTCACACTGCAGGCAAAAGTGGCCGATATATAATTTTCTGACAATTAGATTTTTGTGTTCATATTATTGCCTGTATCTGACATTAGTTTGGACAGATCACGGTCCTAAACTGACCTGCATGCATGTGTCACATGAAGCATTTAAGCTTGTTGTTAAAACAGCATCCTTAGTTTCTTTAAAGACGTTGTCTTCCCCAACACTCCCTACTGTATCTCACCTACGCGGAATCAGTGTGGTTTTGCGCGGTGGCCGTAAGTATGGGTCATTACGATTCACTGCGAGTTCTGATGGAGTGAATAAGTTTCCAATCTTTACGTTTTAAAAATTGTACTTTCAATATTTTATAGCGGTCCTCACGGAAGCTGACAGACTCTGTGGAACCTCGCGGAATGCCAGGTGGTCACTCGTGGTGGCTCGCAGAGCCTAACTCCCCCCCGTAGTGTGACCTCATAAGAAGAGCTTTCTTTAACACTTTTAATTTTCTTTTGGCGCTGGTGCCAGGCTCTTCTACAGTCATGTTCCAAACGTGTTCCAAAAGGGTGACTAAGACACTATCCTAAAAATGCAAGTGAACAGATCTAGCGCGACTGTCCCGAAGTTAGCAAACAGTTTAAACAAAAGCACTTAAACTATACAACTTT
>JAOVVA010000032.1:8341972-8362851 GCA_028565275.1 Leiocassis micropogon | reverse complement strand
AAACACACACGCGCACATGTAAACACACACGCGCACATGTAAACACACACGCGCACATGTAAACACACACGCGCACACATACGTACACACGCGCACACATACGTAAACACGCACACATACGTAAACGCGCACACGCGTAAACGCGCACACGCGTAAACACGCACACGCACACACATATATGTAAACACACACACATTTGTAAACACACATTTGTAAACACGCGCACGTAAACACGCACACGCACGTAAACACGCACACGCACACAAACACGCACACGCACGTAAACACGCACACATGCGTAAGCACGCACACGCACGTAAGCACGCACACGCGCGTAAACACGCACGTAAACACGCACACGCACGTAAACACGCACGCACACATGTAAACACGCACACACATGTAAACACACACATGTAAACACGCACACACGTAAACACGCACACGCACGTAAGCACGCACACGCACGTAAGCACGCACACGCACGTAAACATGCACGTAAACACGCACGCACACATGTAAACGCACACGCACGCACATGTAAACACGCACACAACTAAACACACACACACACACATGTAAACACACACACACACACACATGTAAACACACACACACATATGTAAACACACATGTAATCACACACACACACACACACATGTAAACACACACACACACGTGTAAACACACACACACACGTGTAAACACACACACACGTGTAAACACACACACACGTAAACACACACACACACGTAAACACACACACACACGTAAACACACACACACACGTAAACACACACCAGAATGTACCTGAGCCTACCGCTGCATTTCTCAAAAGCAAAGTGTTGTCACACCTAATACTGACTTTGTTTAATGTAGAAATGTACAGCATGTCTTTACATGTGTGTATCCACAGTACTCTATATATTAAACATACATTATAACAGCTATAAATATTCATTTCCTCACTTGATGCTCCTATTGTCTCTCAGCAACAGTAAAAAAAAGAAGAAAAATACTGCAGGTCATGTTAGAGAGAAAAAAATAAATCTTCTTGGTCCATACAAGCCCCTTGTTGTTGATGTAAAATATTATAAATATAATTTCTAGGTACAAGGAGCTAATTTATAAAAACAAATAATTTACCAAACTATTGTCTGAGCATTGTGTGTTCCTATGAAGGGACACCATCTGACCAATCAGATTTGAGAATTAAATAGTTTTAATAGTAAAGAGTAAAATTATATAAAAAGTATAATAAATGGTACATTAATTTTTAAAACACCCTCTAGTCTAGGCCCATAATAAATCAATGAAATAAAAACCACAATATTGTTATGCAGTGGATACTGTTAGTTTCTCTCTTAATTTCAGGCTTCGGTTTACATATTGCCAGGCTGGAAATATGCTGCACTCCAGGTCAAACAAAGCCACTCTATCCCTTAATAAGGCAATTTATAATGAATGCATATTTTTCAGACTTGTGACTGTTATCCGCTTACCTCGAGTGTGTGACATTCCTTTAGCAGTGAATTTATACTGCACCAGGTATCCCAGAGCTGCCACGACCGGCCAGATACCCAACATCACCCAGCCGTACCAGCACAGCACCTTCTCTTGGTTCTCCTGCAGCCCCATATATGCCTTCCACACCAGCATTGGTGTCTCTATGCAGTAATCCATACATGCCATGATGATGGCAGCACCGAGCATTGCCGTAGCAACCATGGTCATCCTTCTCTGCCAACAGAGTGTCAGCATAGCGAAGAACATGCCGGTTCCAAGTAACGTTCCTGAAGGCACCCAGACAGGACTGAGAACAGAGTAATACTGTCCTGCTGCCAGCAGAGCGGTGATGGAGAGCAGCAGGCCCAGGTGGAGACCAGTGAGGAACAGACCCACACAGCGCACCAGTATGCTCACCAGTCCTCCCAGTAAGCCAATGCCTAGAGAGATGCCTGCTCGTGTCTCTGCATCCAGCTGTGAGTCCAGCAGCTGTTCCCGGAGACATAGCAGGTAGCCTACGCCCGTCCCGAACGCCAGCCCAGACAGGAACATCACTAGTTTAAAACAGCGGTACCCTGGAAACATGGAACAGACTTGTCAGAGGAGGTAAACTACAATTAGCTTGGCAACTAATGTCAGGAATGAGTGAACAAACAAAGCATCAAAGTAAGCAATAAACACCTTTATGTACAATAAGTAACGGTCATTATGGACCAATATACTGGAAATTTAATTTTAAATCGATTCCTTTTAAATTCATATTGCCAATACATTCTTGGCACATACTGTGGAGAAACTCTACCAGCCTACGCAAATAAACTAGTCATTGTTTTGTCTTTGACTGGGTAAAATATTTCGTGATAAAGTCCCAAAGTTTCCCCTCCTTCAGCTACCGTAGAAAAACCCCAGAGAAGAAGGCCAGAAAACAGGAAGCATGCTCTATAAAAAGTCAAGGCCTACAATGGGCGGTAGTCAGCATGAAGCAGGTAAGGAAGCCAAACATGGCTTCCAACTGGGTTAAGTATTTTTGTTGTTTTCAAAGTTCAAAATGTTCAGCACATTTTTTTTCTTTGGAAGAAGCACACCTGAGGTTGTAATTACTGCAATTACTTACTATCTTTTTTTTAAGCAAGCAAACCATGTCAAAAATATACAGTTTTTTATCCATTGCACATTGTATTATCTAATTTAATACAAAAACTGTGACTTGAAGAAATGTTACAGTTTTTGCTCTGCTGATGCAGAACGTTTGTGCTATAACTTGTGATATACCGTAGGAGGCTGCTGGAACATGACATCTTGTGCACTGGTGCTCCCAAAGATGCTCAGTGGGCGAGATGTCTAGTGTATATACACTATATATGCCATGGAAGAAATGAGATCTCTCAGTCTAGACGCTAATGAAAACCCACATCTCTGACATTTTTACTTAAGAAAAATCCTGGAAGTCTACACTACATGCAGGTAACTTACATGATCAATGAAATGAAGATGCTCAGCCTGAATACCTTCCCCATGTACATATTTAACAGAACACTTGTATTTAAGTTGCAATCTCTGTATACACCTGTTTCATGTTCCAAATCAGTAGTGGTAGTGTTTTTGAGGCATTATATACATCCATTAACCATATTTTATATATTATAATGTACATGTAAAGCTCAGTAACTTGCACTCAGGCTCATTTTCATTCCCCCAGATTCCCATTGTTGTGATTAACCCAGCACATACTAACCACAGAAGCAGTAGATAATGGCGAGTATAAAGCACACAGAGCAGGCTATTGAAGGAATGACCTCATAATTCTTCCTGGCCTCCAGAACACAGCTGTTTGTTGATGCCAGCGTGGGCATCACCCCCTCTGTCACCAGCATAGTGGGGTCTGCCATTCTGGCTCAAAAGTTCACAGTCTGATCCAAAATGGATGATTAGGCTCTCATGGGAAATGCGTAAACGTCATCGTTGTACATCTCTACAGGGAATGCATTTTTGTATTGTTCACTTCATGTAGCTCTAGCATCCTTATTCGAAACGCACATCTGGAGATCCAAAGCACCTACGGACAAAAAGGAGAAAGTTGTCATTCAGATATGATAAACTGATACCGTCAGGATTACGGAAGTGTGAGGCTAATATTTCAATCGTGAGCCCAAAAACCCAGAGAAGAGTGACTATACAAACAAACATTTCCTGATTCATCATGGCTTTTCAAGCCATGCTAAGCTTTTTGTGAATGGATTTCCTGTGCATCTCTTGTGTTCATGCCCGTATATATACACAGTACCAACAGGGTGAAAAGCCTGGAAAAAGAAATTCCAAGCATACACAAGACTTCATCAGAATACATTTAATTCTTTGTTGAGTTCCACTTAACTCTAAACACAAAATCTACAATAGTTATGAGCTCTGGAAACACCTGTAACCTTTCTCCCCTCTCTCAAGTTTCCCGTCTGGCAAGCCTAAGGGAAGCAGGATTCCTGTCCCTCCTTCTGCCTGCATCTCTTTCTGTCTACACTGCCTTCCATTAGTGTTCTTCACCCAAACACAGGATGCAGGTTTAGGAAGTGAGCTTTGCTTGAATGTCTCATTGTTCTGCACATATGGCTATCTGCTCTGCTCCTACAAGCTTTATCAAAGTCGAGGAGCAGCACCAGTTAATGATGATGTCTACTTTCGAAAATCATTCAAGTATTTTTTAAAGAAAATCTGTTCTTTCTGGAATTTTTTTATTTCCAAAAATTATAACACTTACATGTTAATATTATGTTACAGTGGTGAATTAACACGCCAGAACATTAACAGACTGTCAAGAACAAGATGATGGAAAAGTACAGCAAAATTATATCTGAGTGAAAGTAATGGCTTTTACTTTCTGGCATTTAGCAAGTTTCAAACTAACTTAGTAAAAAGTGAACCTTGAGTGAAAATTCAAAGACTTATTAGAGGACATTTACATAGACATTTACATACATTTACAAGGACATTTTACATACAAACACACACATACACACACACATACATACACACATACATACACACATACATACACACACACACACATACACACACATTATATTCTGTATATAAATACAGGTACATGCAGAGTCAGCCAAAAAAATGTATACACATTTCAGGAAGAGAAAAAGAAAAACTTGCATAAACATTATGATGTTATTATTATGATGATAAAATAATAATATTAATATTCTATATAGTAAAAATAATAATTATAATAGTTCCCTTCCGGATTTTGTGAGTTCGCCAACTTACAAAGAAATCAAAAGTCTATAATAATTTCTATCAAAGTTATTAAAAAAAAATATCGACAGCATATCAAGTAAAAATCCAGATTAAAACATTATTTAATGTTATAAATCGAGTTGCATTTTAGTGAGTAAAATAAGTATTTGAACTCCTACCAACCAACTATAATTCTGTCTCCCACAAACTGGTTATGTGGTTATGTGCTTATGTGGTGCACAGATTAATTTAAAAAGGTGCTCCTAACAACAGCTCATTGGGTGTATAAAAGTCACCTGTCTATAGAATCTCTATCTCTACCTCACCACCATGGGCAACACTAAAGAGCTGACAAAGGATTTCAGGGACAAGATTGTAGACCTGCACAAGGATGGTATGGGATACCATCAGCAAGAAGCTTGGTGAGAGGGAGACAACTGTTGGAGCGATTATTAGCAAATGGAAGAAATACAAAAGAACCATCAATCACCCTCGGGCTGGAGCTCCATGCAAGATTTCACCTCATGGGAACAGGATGATCATGAAAAAAATTGCCCTTCCTCAAGAAGGCACACGTACAGGCACCAATAAACGGAGAGGGCTTGTGAGAAAGTGCTGTGGTCAAATGAGACCGAATAAAGCTCTTTGGCATCAACTCGAATCGTCATGTTTGGAAGAAGAAAAAAAGCTGACTATGACCCTAAGAACACCATCCCTACAGTCAAGAACGGAGGTGGAAACATCATGCTTTCGGTCTGTTTCTCTGCTAAATGTACAGACGACTGAGGGGCCAATGAACGGGGCTATACCGTATATTGTAAAATTTTGGATGAGAACCTCCTGAAGATGGGTCATGGATGGGTCTTCCAGCATGACAATGACCCAAAACATATCGCCAAGGCAACAAAGTAGTGCCTCAAGAAGAAACACATTAAGGTCATGGAGTGGCCTAGCCAGGCTCCAGATCTTAACCCTATAGAAACGTTTATGGAGGCAGCTGAAATTTCAAGTTGCCAAGTGACCGGCAAGGATTTAGAGAAGATATAGTAAAGAATAGTGGACTAAAGTCCATCCTAAAATGTACGCAAACCTGGTAACCAACTACAAGAAATGTCTTAGCTCTGTGCTTGCCAGTAAGGGTTTCTACACCAAGTACTAAGTCATGTTTTGCTTGGGGATCAAATAACTATTTTCCTCATTGAAATGCATATCAATTTATAAATTTATTACTTATATATAACTGATTATTGAATCATGTACTTTGTCTGGATTTTTGGTTGATATACTGTCTCAGTCCTTTACAATCAACCTATGATAAAAATTATAGACCCTTCATTTTTCAAGTGGGAAAATCCGCAGGGGATCAAATGATCATTTTTCAGTCCTTTTTCAGAGGAATGATTTTCCTTGTTTGTTAAACTACATAGTGACCTATCAATCATGAAAGAATCACAACCACCATAAAAATATCTAACTTAAGGTATGAGCCAGTGAGAAACAGGAGCAAAAGATGACAAATGATCCAGCTGGTTACAGTATTAGTATACTGCTGATGCTGAAGGCTGAGTGACTACAACAGTAAAGAGGGGAAATGAGGTTGCTGCTGAGGTTGGTACATAAACAAGCAATTTTTTAATAGTATCTTAGGCATGTTGCAGCCCGTCACAATAAAACATTTGTTCTCGAATGACTAAAATACGAATGTAATTGAATCTAATTTAATATAAGGAAGGGTAGCTTAAGGTTTTTGCATAGTACTTATAAAAATTCTAAACTTCTAATACTCTAGTTCTGTTAGAACAATCATATTCTTAATATATCTTAATGGAAAGCTGGCTTATTTTGTCGTATTGTGTTCACTGATCATGAAGATTTCCAATAATTGATCCATTGAAATCTGGGCTTTCTCCTTTATGTTTGTTTCTGATTTATTCATGAGGAACGGTTAATTGATTCATGAAAAAGAATAAAGGCTATAATAAAATAGGGATTTAAAAATAATCCCTAAAAAAGTATCCATACACATTGGCATTGACTTCAAAGGCAAATTTTCAATAATGATCCATTCATCCCTCCATCAATACGTCCATCCATTATCATTGTTGTTTATACTCCTTATCCTGTTTAAGTTTGGTGAAGTTCCCTGGAACCTATGCCAGGAACAATGTGAGTACACCCTGTATGGGGTGCCTTTCTATTGCAGATCACAAGAAGACACATCCACAACACACATACGTACACTCGTACAAATCATACACTACTGGCGATTTTTAAATCTGTGGGAGGAAACTGGAGAACCTAGTAAAAACCCACCAAGCATGAGGAGAAGATTGCTAAACACAATGCTACTAAACTGCCATGTTTTAAATATAGTGAATGAATGTAATAGAAAAATACATTGAAGTGTGACTAACAAACCAACAGGAAATTTATTTTTTCAAATTATGAAAAGTAAAAATAGCATTTAAAAAAATTTAGTCATTCGTATTAGATGAGAAAGAAACAATGTATTAATCTTAAACTATACTGAGATAAATTACAAAGTCCCTAAAATTATCATTAATTATAATATATTATAAAATTATAAGTACGTTTCCTGAGCACCTAAGTGCAATAACTTATTTCTTAATCACTCAGATCTCAAAGAACGTACTCAGGATCTGATACACTACATATCCAAGAAAGTGTGAGTCAGAAGCCTTACCGCTCCTTATGGCTTTTAGAAAGAAATTAGTGGCAGGAATTCTATTTTGGTAGTGAGGTGAAAATAGCTTGTTAAAAATAACATCCTGAGTACTTAATGTGCCCATGCGCCTGGCGATCTACTGCATCGAAGTCCTATATTTATCCATTCATATTTATAAAGGTTTATTTGTGGAATTATTGCAGAGGTAACTAGAGACGTCTATTATACTGATATTTTGAATTAAACCACTTTTTTTTTTTTTTTTGCAGATGCTCACTCAATATTAAAAATAGAAAAAGGTCCCGATATTTTTCCACTCTCTTCTTCAGTCTCTTCCTTCCATTTTTTAATTATAGTTTTAACCTTTGTTAATGGTATATTTTATACCCTACTTTAGCTCTAAAAAAAGTTTTTTTTGTCTTTCAATAGATGCTTTGCAGACCTTAAAGCCCTCAGAACAAAGATGCTCTCAGCAAACTGCATTTACATTTACATTATACATTTACATCCCGAGCCACTGCGACATACCTTTATCTTGTTATATGTCAGAGCAGTTAAATGTTTTGACCGTCCAAACAGTGGCTTAGCGTCTTCACAATGGAGCTCCCACTGCGAAAACTACAAGGAGTGTTTGAGTCAAACCGGGACTTTTGATTGTGCACAATAACAGAACACAGTTATAAGAGTAAAAAAAGTCCCAGTTTGACTTGAACACCCTTTTTAATTGATTTAAAACATATTTTATTTAGGGCCTTTCCACAAGACGTTTGCATTCAGGGGATAATACGTACGGATGATTTCAGATGATGGTCCTAACACACCAATATGGATTTAAATCTTGTGGAAAAAACTGCCTGATTATTTAAAGATGATATTCAGTCCACATCAGAAGTGTCTCCGTAAGATGCTGGTAAAGATACACAATATACGTCTCCTGCTCCTTTCATATATCTGGACTGTTTTTTTGCTGACATAGCAGGGGCGTTTAAGTCAAACTGGGACTGCAGAATAACAGAACACGGTTAAAACGTTTGCACCATTCAAATGTTTGACTGCGGTCCCAGTTTGGCTTGAACATCCTTCGTACTTCAAAGTTATTGTGTTTGACCTATTCATATCTTAATGTATTTTATTCATATAACATGCATATATAATGTCAAAGTGGTGCCATCTTTCAGCTGGCTCAGAATAAACTGTAATTTAAGGAATCCTATATTGTGGAGAAACCTTAAACAAACCAACGATTTCATTTTCTTTCACTCGTTGAGGTGCAAACATTTGCAGTCAACTCTAAACAGTTTTATGATTTGTATATTTTTTCAGCCTCACACTACAGTATATCCTTTAAAAAAAAAAATTATTCCAAAAAGAAAAACACATTTAAACCCAACCCATACACTATGAACATGAAAAAGTTAATTCATGAACATTACATGAAAAAGTTAATAACATTTTATCTGTCACGTCTCTAAATAAACGCGATTCCTTATATCATCCCACAGGACATAAAATAAGTGCTTTTCCCACAGTTGTCAAAGCATTCCCTGTCATGGTAACATCTTTTAGGAATGCTCTGTTTGGGGATGAAACTGCACAAAAGCAGAAGAGGCCAGTTGAGCGTGTGTGTTTGCATGCTGATGCCTCACTTCTCTCCGAGCCAACTACATGGGCAGAAAAGTCACACTTGAAC
Organism: Leiocassis micropogon; assembly: GCA_028565275.1. NCBI lineage: Eukaryota > Metazoa > Chordata > Actinopteri > Siluriformes > Bagridae > Leiocassis > Leiocassis micropogon. Next base: position 8,353,729 of record JAOVVA010000032.1, on the reverse strand, counting down.
AGTCTTGCTCTTCAGCTCTCCTCATTTTGCTCTACCAAGAACTTCCATTGCAAAGAGATAACTCATAAACACTTATCCCATATGGCATGGAATTTACTGTATAAAATATTTACATTAAAAAATCTATCTATTGTGACATTTCATGAACAATAAATAAATCCTGGTGCTTTAAGTTTTGTTATATATATTTACTGCAGACTTTAATGAGGACTCCAAGCTAATACTGGGATATGCCTCACTTTTCTTTCAAAACAGATTTAATTCTTTATGTCCTGGATTCCACAACATGTTGGAAACATTTCTTTGAGATTCTGCACCATGTTGGAATGATTGCATCATGCAGTTCCTGTAGATTCTTCAGATGATCCTTCATGCTTTGAATCTATTGTTCTACTATACGACCTCTCAAAGATGTGCTACTGGATTCAGATCCAGTGACTGGAAAAGCCAATAAAGAGTTCTGAACTCTTTGTCATGTTCATGAAACCTGTTGTGTGTGGCAGGAAAACATTCCTCACACCATTACACCACCTCCACCAGCCTGGACTGCTGACATGAGACAAGTTAGGTCCATGGATTCACGCTGGTGATGCCAAATTCTGACCCTACGCTCTGTGTTCCTCAGCAAAAACTGAGAGCTTCCAGTCAGCTCGAACCACCCTTACGCAAAGAAGATATATTTCTCTCTATATTAAATGATTTAGTGTTCTTATCTACTGGTAAAATTAAAAGATTTTATAATGTTAATATTCCTCGTTGCTACACTAACTGATACTAACTAATAATTAACAGAAAAGAAATATCTTCATATTCAAAAATATATTCACAATATACAGAATAATATATTGTATAAATAAATTACAATATATTGAAAAATAAATAAGGGATTGCTGCTTTTCATATATTGAAAAATATATTCAAATGTATATCTTAATGTATGTAATTTTATATTCAACAATATAGTTTGTAATATATTGAATTTGATTGAATATATCTATTTCTTTATATTTTTTACAATATGCTTATATGTTAATTTAGTTCGAACAAAATGCACATTATGGGCATTAATCAGAGCACACTGACAAAGTAAAAGTGTGTGTATAATTCTTAAACAGGTGTATAAATCTAATGGTTTTTGTCTTCATTGCAATATATATCCATACACAGTCCATTCATATATTGCAATATATTAATAAATATAAGCACTAGTTGCCTATACCTAGAAATGTATTATTTAATATATTGCATTCTATTTTACAATATATTGCCATATTTTTTTTTTCCGTAAGGGCAGTCTGGCCATTCTCTTTCAATGGTGTTTCTGTATGCATAACTGCCACTCACTGGATGCGTTTTCTCTACTTCACCATTCTGAGCAACTCTAGAAATTGTTGTGTGTGAGAAAATTCCAGCAGATCAGCTATTATGCAATTATCTGGTGATGTCCACCTAGCCACCCCCCTCCTATCTCATACATCAAGGTGCCCAAGAGTTAACTGACCTACACAGTGACATGATACTGGCGTGCAATCGAGCAATATATAATTGATGTCACCACCTCACGTCACCAGATGCTGCCCTGGGTGGCTGACCATGTCACTCGTACCCATAATTTGCATCTGAGTGCATATAGAGACTCATGGAAAAAAATCCAATGGAAGTTGCTATGGCTAAGTTCCAGCAAACAAGCTGTTTTGAGCTCCTGTACGTTATTAAATTTGTGCATTTGCACTTTTTTCTTCAGGTCAAAACTTTTTTTTTAGTAAGATTCTAAATCACAGATGAAGGATATCATTTTAAAATACCTTATTTGGCAATGAGTTAGAAGTATCGAGAAGTGAACCTACTGTTAAAGGGAGTCCGGTGCTTGGGCTGAAATATCCTCAAGCACAACAGAATGCATGATGCAATCAATTATCATTACAGCATGTGAAGCACTAGACACAAAACGGTCCCAAAATCTCGCTGATCCACCTCCGTATTTTACAGCGCCTTTTCCTTATAAGCACTTAACTTTTAACCGAACATGCCAATCGTGTTCATGGCCATCAATATTTATTTTGGTCTCGTATGACAACACCATCTGTAGCTCTAATGACATTTGGTGAAGTTCTGGCAGTGCATTGCGCGAGATGCTCTCAATATGGGCTTCTTTCTTGCAACACTTTGTAACAAATTGTAACTGTGAAAAGGTTTGTTTACCAGTTAAGTTCAAAACTTGACAACCACACGAAACAACCACTCTACAGCCCTACACTAATAGGCTTTCCAATCATCCTTGTGTGGGCTTGTAAATGGACTTAGCCAGGGTGTGAGATAAAACTTAAGCAGGCTGCACTGACCCTGTTGCACATACACGCCCACACACACATACACAGCTGCTATAGGACTACTGCAAAAAACACAAACATTCCCACATTACAAAAGCCGCTTTGATTTAGTGTAAGTGCAGCTTTTCATGGGTGTAAGAAAATGGAGAGGATATTCAAAAGCTTTCATTGTAATTCATCTGATATCCACTGTAACAAAAAATGCAAAGCAGGCAACCTTTACCTTTTTTGTGTCGTAATATCTGTTCCATTTAATTTTAATTAGTTTAGTGGATTTACACGTTTACTGAAAAAAACTTCAACCCATCAAGACTGTCTATACATCTTCACAATGGACCTAATAAAACACAATAAAACTACTTTAAACCGGTGTTTGAATTGCATAGTTGAATACAAACCTCTAATTTCTCACTCACTCTCATCATCTATACCGCTTTATCCCGTATTCAGGGTCTCAGGTGTCCGGAGCCTATCCCAGGAGACTTAGAGCACAAGGAGGGGGACATCCTAGATAGGGTGCCAATCCATCGCAGGGCATACACACATACAAACGCTCATTCACACACTCCTCTGTAATTTATATATTAATGTTCTGTTGGAATCAAGCTGTGATTTTTGTCAAAATGAAATAATCATCCTTAAGGATTACTAAGGTTAACCCTTAGTTGAACCAAAACATTGTATGGAAATCTAGCTGAATTAATTAAAATTTTTATTTAAATATAGACACTGTATTGGTTGAAGGATAAAAAAAAAAAAAAAAGTGTTATACAAACAGTTGACCAAGACAGTTCTACAATCCATTACATTTATTTTGATATATTTAATATATAAAAATATTATTTTTACGTACGAAAAAATAACCATTTAACACTGAAAAGGGGAATCTTTTATTTTTATCAACTTTACGTTTACAAAAAAAACTCAAATCAGCTGCTTCATGCTTTTTTATGTATTTAAGAAAATAATTTAAAATAATAATTAAAAAATATTAAAATTATATCACAATATTTCATAAAAGGGTATTTATTTCAGCGTAGTTCAGCTTATTTTAATAAGCATAATTAATCACAATATCAATATTATGTCAACTGACCTAGCTGTTGTTAAAGTGATAAAAACGCATGGAACAAAAGGCGCAGTATCAAACCTGACTGGCTTAGTGGTTAACATTGTTGTCTCGCACCGCCAGAAGTGGGAGTTTGAATTTGAAGTTTGGATGTTCTTGCCATTTCTCATTTCAAGGAGGTGAACAGTGCCTAGTTTGATTAATATTACAACTTGTTGGCAGAAAAATATAAAATCTAAAAATTACTAAGGTTTTCCTTCATAGTCCAAAGACATGCCCTGTAGGGGAAGAGGCGTGAACAGGGTATGTGAATGTGTGCTTGTGCCCTGATCAGGGTGGACCCTTGTACCTTGTGACAGGCTTCGGACCCACAACACAAGCGGTACAAGCAAAAGATGGATAAGTTTGGATGGATGAGATAAGTTTGTACTTATGTTGGGATTTATTAAGTGTTAATAATAATTAAAATATACTTCTAAACTCTAGTAGTAATTTTAAGACACTTATAAAATAGCGGATTTGTTCTTACATTACTAATATTAATCATCATAATCATCATTTAAAAATATAAAATCTGGAGAGGGTTCATAACTGTTTTACTCCCAAATATTCTATAACTTAAATAAATAAATAAATAAATAAAAACCACCTGTTTTTTTTTTTTTGGTTAATTTTTAGATTTTAGCACGAAAGCGACTACTTTATACGCGTTTCTAATCATTTGAAACTTCGAACTCTTCAATGCCTTGTAAGTTGGTTAAATTAACATTTGTTACAATTTGTTACTTTGTTCATTAAAAAGGATGTTCAAAAGAAATCGAACACTCACCCTGAAACGGATTCCGAGTTCTAATTTATGACACGAGTTGCCAACTTTCCCCCCCAAACAAGCACAGAGGATTATGAAAGGATCTCGACGGCTGTCCGAACAAACGGCTATGACGCTCAGAGCGGGCCAGACAGCAGCTTTCACACGCTTTCCTGTGTAAATCCGCGTCTACACAACCCTCACCATCTGACAGCGTCTGACATCACCGCGTGGCCATCTGTTCCAAACACACACGCGCGCGCGCGAGCTCACAGGGCCAGGTTCCACAAAGTGCATTAAGTTTTGTTTGCCATGGTTTGAATTAAGCGCGATTTGGCAACCCTATTGCCTACGCAAACAGAGTGGTTGCCAGATTGGGATTACAAAAACTCCTATGACGTGTCTTAATTAGGGGTTAAAAACGTTTCATCTTCCTCACGTTAGGGGTTGAGGTTGATAATTTTAGTGTATTTAAGATATTTCACCAGTTTCACCAGCCCCAGTAATCCAAATCGCAATTACCGAGAATTAATTAGTCCAAACCTGGCAACCTCATCCGGCAGTTATTTGTGGGAGGGACTCGAATTTCCATATGAATTGTGCGTCCTATAATATCAACGGTCTGGTTTATTTTTGAATATTCTAATAGATAGATAGAGGGTCACCTTTCATTTACTTTCCGGCTGATACCTCTCTTCAATTTATCCAATATTCCATAACAACTGATATTTAGGTTGAATAATATGGAAATATGGACAGTGTGTGGGTGTATGTGTGATCGCAAAAAATTACTAAAATAAAATGTTTTAAAAAATAAAATTGGACTGATAATGATGCACAGTGCCATAGTGGTTAGCACTGCGGCCTTACACCTCCAGGGTGAGGGTTCGATTTCTGCCTCAGGTCTGTGTGCATGGACTTTGCAAGTTACGAAGGTATCAATCCGGAAGTTTCCTAGCTTGGTGGAATTGGATGTATCCGCTCAGTGGTACTTGTAGTTACCTCCGAAAATCAGTGGTGTATACGGGAGTTTCGTAGTACAGATACACCTCTTTTCATGCAGTGCTACAACATGCAGATTAGGCTAATTAAAGGAAAAACTTGCAAACTCCACGCACACTGTAAACCCGAATAAGTTGGCAAAACTCAAAAAATTTGAGGTAATCAGTTACATCAATTTTTTTAAGTAATGATGTTTCCAGTTTTAAGTAAATGGAACTATGAGTTTTTGAGTTTGTTGTACTAATTTTTTTAGTTGTTGCAAATCAAATAAATTGTTGTTGGTCTTTCGGCTCCTCCTGGCAATGGGTCGCTACAGCGGGCAATCCGAAAGTTTTATTAGATTTTGTCCAGACAGTTTTGTGTGATGCTGTGATAAAATCTGGCTGGGCAGACATACATACTGTACTGACAAACAGACAAACGTACAGATATACAGAGATACAGACAAACGCTACAGACCAATAATTTTCTCGGACTGGTTTCGGGTTCGTCCAGTGTATGAAACGAAAGATATCATTGAATGAGCGAGTTCTGACAATGTACAAAATCTTTCTTTTATTTCTATAGATAACTGCAACCATTAAAAACCACTAAAAACTATAAATGCAGGCTTAGATTCACTTATAGTCCGTAGTACCACTATTGTATTAATTTTTTTTAATTTTTTTTATAAATATGGGTTTGTTCAATAACAGACAAATTAACTCCACAGCCTCCACAGGTACTTCAGTGCTAAATTCAGATGCCATTTGTTGTACTGGACAGACAACTGTATTAAATCAAAACATACTCATTGGGCGGTAAATTGTTTTTGTAATGCCACAGATAAGCACCAGGTGTCCTTCCTCTGTCACACAAACTGACTGTAAGAATTGCAATTTCAACCTGTATCTGGTATTCTTATTACCATATGCAATCAGTTCAATTTTCACATTAGAAATTTATATTTGTCTAACACATTGTGCTTTTCTATTGCTTTTTGGAACCCATAATTGTGTGAGGTGTTCTCTTAAATAATATTAGTTATATTATATTAGTTATGAGTTCTGTCTCTTGTTACCCATGTTTCATTTTTAAAAATCTATTTTGCGACCAACACAAAACTCACAGCAATAAATTGTTTGAGAAACAGAGAATTCATCTGAATTCCAATTGTGGCTTAGAAACCCAAGCATGTATATGATTGCTAATATTACACACTAGAGATTACACATTCACTCGCCTGATGAATGCATGCTATCATTACTTGTGAATGGAAGTTCCGGTCAACTCGCTGCTCCTATGTTTCGGTATGCTGCTGTCGCTGCTATGCTCTGGATTTTGATTCAGGCTCTCAGTAGCCTTGAGCTCAACACTAATACTTATATTCACTATAGACACGAACAATGAATTGAAAGACATGAAAGACCATTGCATTCAGTGAGGAACGATTGTGACACAGTCACAGATGTTTATGATGTTATGACATAACAGCATGCATCATAGTGTATGTGAAGTTTGGTAAAGAACGGCTTATATATACTGATGTAAAATTTGTAGGACTGATTATTCATTATAATAACTCCCTAATATATAATTATTATTTACTATTATTATTATTTAATGATACAGTAATTGATGTCTAATAACGCTTCTTGTTTAACCACATTTACAAAAGCTAAATCTGATTGGCATAACAGCACAGCAAGAAAAAAATAGGATAAAAATCTCATGGAATTTCTGATATTAAATTAATACTTTACAAGAGAAAGTACTAATTGAATTTAATTTTTATTCTATTTTAATTCTATTGCATTCATTCTTCTCTCTTGCTCATGTTGGTGGAATGAAGTTAGACAATTGATGGGTCCAACTTTGGAATCTTATTGCCACAGGATAAAAATGGACCACAGATATGAATTTACCTAGTGGCCTCAATTTATTAATTCATGGCCTCGCCTCATTTAGAAAAATCACCATGTCAGCTCAACAGCTCTATAGATGATTTGCCTGCAAGGATAAATTAACAATTAAGGAATATTGCAACAAGCCAGAGTGCAGGTATACTGAATACAAGCACTGTTGTAATTTGGGGTAGGGATGAATTCAAGATTCAATATTCAAATAACTTTATTAATCCCAGAGAGAAATTACTTCGGCTTGTTACAGTTGCTCACTGTGTAAAAAAAGAAAGGAAATTACAGTTATAAGAAAATCTAGGGAGAAAAATATATAATAAAAACTATAAAAGTGAGTATCATAGTTTACAAATGTGTTATACTGTATAGCATGAATGTGAAGCGTAATACAATGGCATATATTGAGTATGATATTAGCCAAGGGTTGAGTGTATAAGACTAAAGTTCATTGTGTACTAGCACACATTGCTGTAATTATACAGTGGACTCTGAGTGTTGCACATGAAAATTGGTTATAAATAGATTTAAATGAATTTTAGTATTTTACAAGTATTAACATATTGAGAAAAAACGCTTTCAGTTTCAAAGTTTTCAGAGTTTTTACAAAGAAGAGTTTAATGGCCACACAAAGAAAGGATCTCCTGTGGCGCTCAGCAGAGCACTTGGCAGTGATCAGTCCTTAGCTGAATGTGTTCCTCTGATCAGCCAGAACACTGTGACAAGGTGAGAAGGATCGTCAAGGATTAAGTGGCGTTCAGAAGCATCCTTCTCTCGGCCATAACATGAGCAGGGTCTAGCTCTTCGTCTAGGACAGACACAGTATACTAAAGTTTATTTTTTTCATACCCTGCCAGAATATACTAATAGTAAAAAAAAAAAATTATAGTTACACTACATCAATCCAAGCTACTGTCTTAATATCTTCTACCTATAGTAGAACCAACATAATGAGAATATAATCCATAGCGGCACGGTGGCGTAGTGGTTGGCACTTTGGGCTCGCATGTCCATGATCAAGGGCTTGATTCCTTCTTCAGGTCTTTGTGTGGGTTTCCTTTCGGTACTGTGCTTTTCTCCCACAGTCCAAAGACATGCAGAGTAGAATAATTGGCTTGACTGTGTGTGTGTGTGTGTTTGTATGTGTGTGTAGGTATAATTGGCATCCCTTCTACCTTCATATGACAAGCTTCATATTTTATGTCAAAAAATTATATTCAGGAAAAATGTCTCATTTGTCACGTTGGCTGATGATGTCTCTAACTTTATCGGAGTAAAGTAGGAAATGAAATGTTAATATGAGTGATACACCCAGAGAAATGCCCAGTGCAGTCAATGTATACTAAAACCCTTGTCCTAGCAGTACCAGTCAAAGGTTTGGACACACCTTCTAATTCGATTTTTTTTTTTGTTTTGTGATTTATTTTCTACATTCTAGAACAATACTGGTGATTTCTAAACAATGAAATAACACAGAATTAGGTATTAGGTTTTTATAGGCAATTAGGTAAATTAAGTAACAACAACAACAACAACAACAACAATAACAACAACAATCAGTTCATCCCAGGAATGCAAGATCAAAACTACCTCTGTTGCAGAGGAGAAGTTCATTTAGAGTTACCAACCTCAAAAATCACAAATTTACAGCACCTCAACTTAGATTCATTAGGTTTTACAGAGGATAAATAGCAGGCACATTAAAATATCAACCATTCAAATAATTCATATTTTGGATGCCTTCAGCATTGTTGTACATTGTAGAAAGAAATAAAAATCACCATTAGAAAGACCATTAGAAGGAATGTGCAAACATTTGACTGGTGCAGTATAAATGAAGTTCTAAAACTTTTTCTAAACATTATAATAAACTGTGTGAACATTATGCCTGGGAAGGGGGACAGAATAGTACTATCACAACAAAAACCACGTAATACTGTTATTCATCACTTTTTTCGGTGTAATTTGTGTAATTTGTAGTTTACTAGGCTAATGTTTTGACCCACAAACTTCCAATGTGTAATATGATTGTTGTATTTGTCACTATGTGAGTGTCAGCATGAGCTCAGGCTAATGAGCTTCCTGATTACAGGAGGGAATTACACAACTTCCAAACACACCAAATAACCTTATTTTAGCAGGATATAAGAGAGATATAAAAAGTGATTTAATTTTTTTTGTCTTCACTCATTTATTCATCAGAAAGACAAGGTGCTGATAAGAATAAGCCTATGAGAAAGCATGTAGAATAACATGACATTTAAATCCCGCTGACACATTTACATACATTGTTTAGCATTAATTAATCAACAAGTTTATTTCTCATCCATGCAAAGAGGAAGAAAGAAGAAACCAAATCGAGGCAAACTGACCTCAATGTCTTTAATCTGAAGGCAGGACTCTAATATTGTATAAGTAGGGCAAAGTGGAGTGGGTTTTAAAAAGACTGCGGCTGATGCTCAGGAAGACTCTGAAGCTTTGTTAGTAGTGGAACACACGAAATGACAGCCAGTGTAAACTAAGCCATCTAGAGCCATCCAAAGAGACTGAATTAATCTTCATTTTAGGCTAAAGGTTGCATAAGCATAATGGAGGATGCGAGGGCATGGACACAACCATGTCAAAGCAAAACCATTAAGATCTATTCAGCCTGGCGCTCTCTCTGGAGTTCTCGGTAAAAAGATATGAAGGCTAATGCCAGTGCCGTAGAGGCTGTTTTGTGTTCTAAGAAAGCTCTTTCTGTGATCTCTAATGTAGAACAGATGAAATACAATGAAGCCTTATCATCCCTTATTATAATGTCTGCTTTTTAATTTTCTTGATAGATAGCCAGAACTATAAAGAAAACCATCCTATACAGTATAGTCAAGATAATGAAGTTAATTGAAGCTTGCAGCCATTTGTGAATTCAGTGACTTAAAAATAAGGCTACTACTATTACCGGTAAACCAAGTACTATTACAGCTACCACTAAATCATCACCCTGATCGACTGACCAACCCAGACATTGTATTCCTTTTTTGTTTGGTTGAAAGGAACACAAGAATTGGCTATGAAGCAAAATTCCAGTCCCATGATGACTGAGTAAATATTCATTTAGTAATTGTTTTTCAGTAAGCACTCCTTGATCAGGGATGCAGTGGATTCAGGACTGTAAGCAACCATGATTGTAGACATGATGAAGGGGTGGCTACCTGTGGTACTTGCAAAAGTGTGAGGTGTAATTGAGTTAAGTTCACTTTTGTAATGTATGTTTGATCTGGAATTATATTTCTGATGTATAACGAAAGGTAAGAGACATGTTGGCTGGTTACACCAGTACAAACCCACATCACAAGACTTTTTGTTCAATTCCAATTGGTCGGATGTCATGGTGGTTCACATTCATAATTACAAGTGGCTTTTATCTGACTCTACTATGCACATTGTGTCCTTTGAAACGGCACACTCAAGCACATCGATATGTCTTTGCTAACTTCATCCAGGTTAAAACACATCATATCATTCACATTATTCTTTTCCAACAGCTGGAATATGCTTGAAATTTTGCTCTGGACGAACATAACTATGTTGCTGTGTTTGTTGAGGTCTAGAAGATGGAAGAAAGTCAGAGGCCTCGATTTAAATGTTTTAGCAGCTATTTCTAGCACTGCCAGGCTGCCTGCTGCATGTTCTTATTCAAGCTGTATGACCACATTGGATTTGGATATACATACAGTACAAATAATATTGTAATAATAAAATAATAAAAAACTTGGCGTGTCTGTACATTATTTGGGGGGTGGGGGACGGGTGGCGTAAGATGGGTAATAGAACACATCAAGATGTCTGTTTGTCTTTTAGTTTGTGCACACATCAGGTGCGTAAAAGCATCAGGTAAAAGCTACTGAACAAAATTTTGTGGGATTTTTACAGGTGTATTTGACCGAGTTTGAGGTAACAAACAGGCTTTCTCTAATCGCAATCGGCTAAGATATGTTACTTAAAAAATTTTAATGGAAAAATGTTCTTAAATCATAAAAAATCTACCATGAAAAAAATTATTAGTTGATGTCCAAATTCAACAGATGGCGCTGAACATTTTTAAATAAGCGCTCATGAGTGTACAATTGAAATCTAATTAATAAACGTCTTTGCACACCTTAATTTCACGCACTTCACGGTAACAATTTTAATTCATTCCAAAATTCAACAGATTACGTTGTACATTTTTTAAAAACATGCTTATGAGTGTGTAATTAAATTCTAGTCACGGGCACATTTAGTATGTATATTAGGACAACATATGAAAATTACTCTGATCTAAAAAACATCAGATTTATGTGTACAGATAGCGATAAAGGTATCGGAACTGTGTCACATTAGGGTAATTTTTTTTTTTTAATTGACTCACTTCAGTCTGGTTATGTGAGCATGACCTTAATTTCACACTTTTTTTTGCATAAAGCAATTGTTATGCAAAACTTTTTAAAGTTCTACTTTACCCCAAATTTGGCCATTTGCAAATTCCTACCCACCATGCCCAATCTGTATCACAGGACAGCATAGACCTTTAATGAACAGCTTTCTGTATTCTTGAACTCACAGACACCCACGACTGGCTAGTGTCACTGTGATGGACAGGAAAGAGCTCACGACCCCCCCCCCCCCCCC
>JAOVVA010000032.1:8316362-8335755 GCA_028565275.1 Leiocassis micropogon | reverse complement strand
GCTTTGCGGCAATGACAATTGCTAAAAGCGCTATACAAATAAAATTGAATTGAATTGAATTGAATATACCAGTAAACAGGTATATGCGTCTGTTGGGAGCAAAGGCCCGCCTGCCTAGCCTGATTCCACAGAAAAGCCAATGCAGCACAAACCCCCCCAAAAAACATTAATGCTGGCCACAACAGTAAGGTATCAGAACGCCCAGTACATCACAGCCTGCTGTGCACGGGGCTAAGCAGGCAAAAATGTCAAGCTTGTTGATCCAAATAACCCAGATCCCAATCTGATCGAACACCCATGGGATGCGACAAGCATGATCCATGGAGGCCTCACCGCAACCCACAGCACCCAGAGGATCAGCTGTTAACGTCCTGGTGCATGGCACCATAGCACACACCCCAGAGGTTCCATGGAGCCAAGTCCCATGGGATCAGAGCTGCAAAATCATAATCAGAAATGTCTTGGTACTTGCAAACCCAAGTATAGAGATCCAGTACGTCCTATTTTGACTGATATGATGTGAGTCCTGAAACAAACAATGTTTTGCAGGTCATTGTAAATGCTACAAAGCCTAAGAAAATCACATTAATCAGATTATCTGTATAATCTGGACATTTCAAATGGCTGCATTCAATAGGGTTACTGTGGAAAATTAAAGACAATTTTGAGGTCTAGACATAGATATAATGATAGGTTTCTTAGAAAAGTTTCCTCTGAAAATGTGAATACAATTACAGGCAGTTAGCTGTTCTGGAAGGCTCCGATAGTAAAAGACCAGACTAATCAGCTTTAATAACTGCTGATGCCGTGAATAAGAGCAATTGAAGAGCCTCATACAATTACGATTGGAGGATGGATGAATGGAGGATCATGAACACAGTGGAAATTTTCACAAATGTCAAATAGTAATACATTATAATGAATAAAAAAAAATCTAGTAATCTCTCACCTTCCACCATTTGCTTAAATGATTAATGTCAAGTATGTAAAACTGTAAAGTGCTCCGAATTCTGTGTCTTCCTCCCTCTTCTGTGACAACATTTTTGAGGAAGGCTGACTGCTTCTGCAGAAGGCAGATAAGACTGATGCGTCTCAGAGCAGGAGTAAGAGAACAGCAATTAATTCCAATGTGCATGAAAATCAGTTCAGGCTGCTACAGTATGTGCGAAGCTGAAGCATATTAAACACTTTGCATATGTCTTCAAGTGTAGGTTAAACAGACTATGTAAATACCAACAGTGAAATCACTATGAGGGATTTTCTATAATATACAAATGGTGAGGGGACGTACTATAAAATGAAGCTGCTTTAATGATTAAAGTCTTAATTTTAGAGTGTTAATATTTACAGCACTTTTTAAAAAAAACTATTGTTGTACTTCTCTGACCTATGCTAAATTTCACCAATATATGAGGGGCGTTCAATCAAACCAGGACTTTGTAATGAAATTTCTGGTGAGTAAAGTTATAAAACCTATTGACATTTACAAAAAAATCTTTAAGCACAGTTTGGTGGTGAGACTCTTAGCCTAGTAAAACATTTAAAATGGTGCACACATTTTTAAGAAGGCTGTACGTCTATGAATGGCGATCCGAGGTAGCTCAGAGCTCACTGCAGTCGTTCCCGAGAATATTTGCTATGTGGAACACCTGATCCTTGAAAATTGATCTTGTCACCAATTCGTGGAAGAGACGTACCTGTCTTTGAGAACTGTACACACAAGCATTCACAAACACCACTTATAGGAACTTGATTGAGAGTTACTACATTACCTACTACCATACAGTTCCTGGGTGGCACTGGCATACTGAGAAAACTTTATACCTTAATGGTGACCAAGCACTAGTGAAACACTGGGATAAGTGCATTAGTTTAGCAGCGGATTATATAGAGAAATAAAGGGAATTTTTACTCTCATAACTCAGTTTGAGTTGTATGATAATAACATTTGACTTAAAATCCTTAATGCTTATAATAAATTCTAAATATCGAAAATAGTTTTTAATTAAAATTAATAGCTATATATTTAATGAAAAGTTTAGAATAATGGATAATAATTTTTTTTTAATTAGAAGTCATTTAAACCTGTTCTCTGAACATTCCTGACAAGTACAAACAACAATAATAACCTTGCAAGTAGGTTCAGACAGTTATGATTACATTTGTTCACAATCTGGGATGAAGTAAATTTCGATTTAACTGCTAACTCTCCTCCCACAATCATAATGACATGATTAAGCCTATCCTTATAGTTACAGTTATAAATATACAGGGGTTGGACAATGAAACTGAAACTCTGGCCAAATTACTGTTGGAGGTTTCATGGCCAATCTTCATTGATTGCACATTCCACCAGTGAGAGCAGAGTGTGAAGGTTTAATTAGCAAAGTAATAGCACAGTTTTGCTTGAAATATTGCAATGCACACAACATTATGGGTGACATATTAGAGTTCAAAAGAGGACAAATTGTTGGTGCACATCTCACTGGCTTATCTGTGACCAAGACAGCAGGTCTTTGTGATGTATCAAGAGCCACGGTATCCAGGGTAATGTCAGCATACTACCAAGAAGGACCAACAGGAGTAACTGTGGATGCAAGAGGAAGCTGTCTGAAAAGGATGTCCATGTGCTAACCTGGATTGTATCCAAAAAAAATAAAACCACAGCTGCCCAACTCACTGCAAAATTAAATGTGCACCTCAACTCTCCTGTTACCACCAAAACTGTTCGTTGGGAGCGCCACAGTGTCAATGTACATGGCCGGGCTGCTATACCCAAACCTTTGGTCACTTGTGCCAATGCCAAACACAGCAGCGAAAATCTTGGGCTGTGGACAATGTGAAACATGTGTTGTTCTCTGATGAGTCCACCTTCACTGTCTTTCCCACATCTGGGAGAATTATGATGTGGAGAAGCCCCAAGGAAGCATACCATCCAGACTGTTGCATGCCCAGAGAGAAGCATGGGGGTGGATCAGTGATAGTTTGGGCTGCAATATCATGGCATTCCCTAGGCCCAATACCTGTGCTAGATGGGCGCGTCATTGCCAAGGACGACCAAACCATTCTGGAGGACCATGAATACGTTCAAACATTGTATCCTAAAGACGGTGCCATGTATCAGGATGATAATGCACCAATACACACAGCAAGACTGGTGACAGAGTGGTTCGATAAACATGAAAGTGAAGTTGAACATCTCCCATGGCCTGCCCAGTCATCAGATTATACTGGAGGAGTCAGGAATTGTTTTCCTCTACCAGCATCACATAGTGACCTGGCCACTATTCTGCAAGAAGAATGGCTCAAAATCTCTCTGGCCACTGTGCAGGACTTGTATCTGTCATTCCCAAGATGAATCGATGCTGTATTGGCCGCAAAAGGAGGCCCTACACCATACTAATGAATTATTGTGGTCTAAAACCAGATGTTTTAGTTTCATTGTCCAAACTCTGTATTTCTCAATACAATTAAAACAGCCATGAAGAAAGAATCTCTTCTCCAATTTACTGAAGGAATATGTTATTCACAAAATGATTATATCACTGACCCATCAGTTAGCTGAATGCTTTCTTTTGTTCACTGAAATCTCTTTCTGTATTTACAGTAAAAAAATAGAAATCTGCTAAACAAAAACATATTTTCTATTGCTGTAAGAGCGAAGAATTGTGTATCCAATATCATGATGACTGTGGCATATATGCTTGAGATGTGGAGATATGCTGACCTATAGCACCCATCAGCCCTGACGTGTCACATGTTACTAAAGTCACACAACTGTGTCTTAGCATTATCGTCAAACTCACTGAACTTTGAAATTCTGTGTGTGTGTTGAGTCAGATAGATCTCAAAAAAAGTATTGAAAGTTTCCATCTTTATCATACTGAACACCTGAAAATTGTACAGCTCTTACCAGTAATTTAGAAACATTGATGTGACAGGATTTTCTTTTCAGCTGCTTCTTTACCATAATGTGCTCTTCCTTCTGGGGTCTAATTAGAGGTGCTTTGACTTTGATCAGCTCCAATCAAAGTCCTGAACTATGACTGTGAATATTTTGACTGCTCCTTTAATTGCTGCCATCAGTCGCTATGCCTCAATAAGACTTATTGTAAAGTGCTTTTAAAGCTATTTCAGCATAATGTGGTGCAACAGTTGAATTAGTAAGTATTGCTGATGTGGTACAAGCCCATGGCAATTTTCTGGCTGGTCACAACCAAGAGTAGATATAAATGGAATGGAGGTATAATGCACTTTATATGGCTAGAAAGGAGATATAAATAGAATGTATTTATGAGTGCAGACATACATTCCATGTATCCCTATTGACAAAAAATGTTATAAAAAGTGTTCTTTATAACTGCATCTTCTTGTGATGTGTAGAATGGATATAGCAGAGGTGAGGTCTCTAAACATGGCCATGCATTTCTGATTCTTTCTCTTCCGCCATCAGATAGCGCATACCTCGGCATGTCTGGCAAACATGATCACAAATGACAGCCCATTACCTTAAGCTGAATCCTTATAAGACTGAGATGCTCAGGCTGATATTTAAATAATAATAATAATAATAATAATAATAATAATAATAATAATAATAATAATAATAATAATAATAATAAAAACTTTGGTATAACTTTGGACCATCGGTTATCCTTCTTGGTAAACATTACTTTTTCATCCAGATTTGCAGAACCAAGATTAAGTGGAGGTATGTAAATTTTGGTCTGTTTTTGAGTTATTATTGGTGAGCACTGTCTGGCTGCCTCTTCTAATTTGCATGAATTAGCTTAATATTCCTCACAGAATCATGTATCAAGTTCTTGCCGCTAGATATTACAATTTCCTGTGACTCCCCATTGATAAATCTTTAGTGACACCCATTACAGTCTATTCTATATAGAGAAGTATCCAGGGCAGCAGTAATGGAGAATGAATTCCGACAGAAGTTACTAATGAGTTCCCTATAAACATATCATTATAAATGACCTTTCAAATTACATCGTCTATACCGCAGGGGCCTGGAGCCTATCCCAGGAGACTTGCATGAGGTGAAGGTACACCCTGGACCGGGTGCCAATCCATCGCAGGTGCACACATACACTATGGGTAATTTGGGAACACCTGTTAGCCTAATATGCAGGTCGGACTGTGGGAGGAAGTTGGAGTACCTGGAGGAAACCCGCCAAGCACAGGGAGAACATGCAAACTTCATGCACACCGAGGCTGGAATTGAACCTGGCCGGGAACTGAATCCATGCCCTGGAGGTGCAAGGTGACTCTGCTAACCACTATGCCACCATGCCGCCCACCACTAACCAGTAAATCCTTTATTCACAAAGTTTGTTATTTTTGTGATACTGTACTGGTAAGCAAATTTCAGACATTAAGAATTGTCGCACTTGTGGCAGACGTAGTCTGAACTGGTTGTATTGTACACTGGATAAATGGTGCATAGTGACAAACATAATTTGTCCATTGAGAAATTGTACAACAAACTGGCCGCTTCCCCATGACATATAGTCCTCTATATAATGAGCAAGGATTGAATTCAGACATAGTTGGAAGAACACTCATTTATGTGCTAACTAATAAATAAAAGAAGACTTCTATGTTGTTAGCAGGGCGTGACTCTTTCTGACAATATAATCTTGAAAACAAATTCAGCATCACACCACTGGCTTCTCATAACTGCCTGCATTAGGTTTAAAAGCTTGCTCCTTGCTTACAAAATCAAAAACAGGCCTGGGAAAGAATGTGTTCTTCAAACACATTACAAATTACTCCTGGATGTCACTTATCTTACAGGAGTGTTTGCCAAAAGTTATAAATATGCAGGCTTAAATAATTGGTTAGTAAAAGAGGCGCTCTGAGACTGGGACTTTCGATTGTGCTGAATAATAGAAGACAGATATAAGAGTGAAAACTACCTTTCTTTTTCTATATAATTCCCTGTTACACTAATGCACTTATTCCAGCATTTCACTAGTGCTTGGATCCCATGAAGATAGAAAGTTTTCTTAGCATTGCAAGAGCCATGAGTAGACTGCCTGCTTCATGCCTGAAATGCTGGCCTCTCAGGAACTCCTTTATTGGCCCAAATACAGTACTGTATGTGACTATACAGGGATGTAGCAATAGTTCTGACTTTCTATAATATCCAAGTGGTGTTTGTGAATGATTATGTGTACAGTTCCCACATCACATGCATCTCTTTTACAAGATGGCCACAGCCGAATGTTCATGGGAACAACTGCAGTGGGCTCTGATCCACCTTATCCGGGATTGTCATTCATGGACGTACAGAATTTTTTTTACAACATTCAAATGTTTGCCCAATTCCAAAGATTCTCAGTGTACTGTGCTTGAAGTCTTCTGAAAATGTCAACTGGATTTATACCGTCATTCATGAAACATTTTATTACAAGTCTCAGTTTGACTTGAACGTCCCTGATATATTGGTTAAAGAAGTACAAGAAGGGTTAAAATGTGCACATTAAAGCAACATCATTTATGATATTCAATTTTCTGTGTTGTCTCTGTTAAAAGCTGGCACTTTGCATAGCCTGATTAAAAAAAAAAAAACAGCTGTATGCTCAAAACAACTGGGAGAAACATTAGCTAAGCACAGTAGGCCTTTAATGGTCAGGACTGGCAGATCTCTTTTATTTATTCGTATTTCCTTTTTGGAAGACACACAATCTCTTCATTTGTGATAAGGACAGAGGGTGACAGAGGGGAAGTCAGAAGCCATGGGGCTAATGATGAATTTATATTTCTAAAGCATTCATAGCACTCATTAACTTTGGTACTTATCAGCAGGATAAAAGCACTTAAACAGAGCACAGTGTTTCTTCTACAATTTATGTTTTCTTCCCTCCTAATTCACTTTGAATCCATTTCATTGTCATATATCTGTTGGGTTTCCTCTTCAGTGTTTGCACTGAGGCAGGTACTGATCAGTCCAGTTGTTTTTCTGAATCTGATTCATTTCCTTACTCGGTATGGCTGTTCTCAATGAAACCATGTGAAAAGCCTTAGTTTAGAACATACAGTCTCTCTTTCAAGGCTCGTCACCTTAATTCAAGAGCCTTCACGTAGATTTTAATATTAATAATTAACCTCTCAATGAGCTCGGCTCTGAATTTTCCAGTTTTTTTGTATCACTGACTAATTCTACTTTATATCCTCCTCAGAAAAGAGGAGGACTTGTTCAGCTTGTTTATTAGCATCACAATGGTAGGATAATGGGGGAGCTAAAAGAGGCTGTTGCTACGAGACGGCTGACAGGGACTGTCACCAGGGCGGAGGTTTATCTCGCATTCAACCGCCAAGGCATGGGTGGAGAAGGACATTCTGGCCTTCTTCAGCTGGAGATGAGCGAGGCATTTGGGCTATTACTCACTGGACCACTGATACTCTCCTGAAGCTATTCACACACGAGCACATACTTACACCTTTGTTTCACATACGACAGGATAATAGATACTTACTCTTATACACCGTTGAATCCTGTACCTCCATGAGCTGAATGCATCTAGACCAACAATGGAGAAGACATGCATATGCTGCATTGTACTATTGGCCGTTTATATAAATGAGATGCAAATAATGATTATTCAGTTAAATTATAGTGGAATATAAAATGCTATGTGTGTCAATACTCCTAAGTGTTAAAAAGAGCAATTTGTAAAAAAAAAATCTCCTGCATGTCACATTCTTAATGGGAACCTAAGCTCATGAAAAATTTATAGGACTTTAAACGGGTGTAGGTGAATGAAGACAAAATTGTGACGACTGGCCCTGGCCATAACCTTACCCTTTTTCATATTCGGTGAGTATTATGAATTATTCATTAACTCTGGTGAAACCATTTGAAATTATATTGTATGTAGATACAAGAGCGAGGAAGGAAACTTGGTTAAAGTTGAAACTTAGCACACGTAGAAGATGAGTGAGTTTATTTTTATAAAAATGCATTTTTTAGGGTTTTGTCAAGTTTCCAGGCTTTTGCTTCAGACATGCCTGGACTACAACTCCCTGTGGTCTCTGATGCTGGACAGGTGGAATCTGCCTCCTTGTTTTTCCCCAGGTATGAGTGAGACAGGCAGACGGACAAACCTGCTTATGGTAGCATAAATTAATTGTACACATATGTGCACTAAGAGCCTCAGAGGAAGTGTTTTTTAGGAATATTTATACAACGTTCTGTACAATATGAGCATCGCAATATGAAGATGACGATTCAGGGTATTTCTTAATGCAGTACTCTTCTTTATCAATTTTATCACTTGATTTATCTATTAATTTATCTACTGATCTAAGGTCTATCTACACATCGATCTAGAGATCACAGAGATTTGTATTCATATAAGAGCAGGAACACAACTTTGAGTTCAACACTGTGGGTTGAGATCTCCACACATGTTTGAAGACATGGCAACTTTGCTAGTGCATGGACAAACTGTTCACTTACCTCTAAACCCGGACAAACAAACATAAACACACAAGCTGGTGCCATTTTGCTGGTGGCAGAACAGTTGTATAAAAGCAATATGACTCCTGGATTTTCCCACATTTCATCTCTAATAATACTAAGCCATATTACTGTATGTATTTTGTAAGGATAGAACTATATTAATATGAAAGTCTTGCAAATATAAGCTTAAATCCTTTAGGGAAATGGTTTGAGCGATAATGGAAAGTTGTTGGGTCTGTGCAATGGAGGTGCTGGTGGTAGGGATGCGGGGGTCTGGCACTGGGGGTGCAATCTTCCGTTTCCAACGTGTATGCCTGTTGAAAACTGTTGGTTGGTCTTTTATTCTCCGTTTCTTCGTTGTGTATTTGTTTGCTATTGCTCTCACATGCAGTTACTTTTGCATGTCGTGGATGGGTTGGATGCAACCAAATCTCACACAGGTCCGAGGGAATGTTATTATTTGCTTGCCAATTAAATTGAATTGAGAAAGCGAACCACTTCATTATGTTTTATAGCAGTTCGTTGTTTAAGATCATCATTATGCGTTATGTTACTGGCTGTACTGGCCAGTTTTCATTTTTGGAGGTTATACTGTACAACACCATCACCATCGTTAATTAACACCAATGCCATTAAGTATTTTTGCCCTCCTATAACACAGCAATTTGCCAATGCTGTCGTAACATCTTCTTACAAATAGCTTTAGCTGATGATTATTAATGATTCTAGTTTTAAGATTCTTGATTATGTGGAATGTCCACTATACAAGTCTCTGTGAATGAGTTGATACTATAGAGATGTGTAGGACAAGTGCGTTAATATAATCTTGTAATTAGAATTAAACCTGGTTCTACTATCCAAGATGTTGTAAACCATTAATCAACACTTTGTGAGGAATCAGATTCAATGAATTTAACAGTGGTATAAGGGGACAACAAGGTACAACTTAGAGGTCTGAAAAATTTCATAGACCCGAGAGACAATGTTTGTTCCTTAACAACGGGGTTATTCTTGTATATAACAGAACAGAATTTTCAAAAATCAATATTCCTATTCCTGCAAGTCTAGAAACCCAATACAGAGCACAAAAAGGGCATTTAACAGTGTCATAAATGTATTGACATTACTGCAAGGCCAATAAGTATCTGCATGTTAATGTATGCCTAGTTTTTGCTCATGAGTGTAGATGTGTTTGAATAACCAGTATATCTGCATTATGGCAGCTAATAGCATGAACTTCCTGTGTTAACACAGAGCGATAGCTGGTTGGCAATTGCCAATAGACATCCAGACACACACTGAGCTCCACACTAATTCCTGGCAACACATTATATTGGCTGTTTGTCAAATCATTTTGTCAATCTAGCTTTTTTTTTTTCAGAGAGATGCTCATAGGAGAAATAGAGAACGGGAGCAGCCATGAGCACTGCATTGTATGCCAAAGTGCATTTTTTTTTAAACCCACTCCTGCTGACAACATGGAAGTAAAGCAGAAATGAAAACCATAATACACTGCTAAAAGAATTTAAAGGAACACTTGGAACAGACATCAGATACAGTATCAATAAAAAAATAATGTTGCATATCTGTACTAATATGGATTGGATTATGTGTTAAGAATGAAGAGATGACATCATTTGATGGAAATAAAAATTCAAAGACACCCCAAAAATCATTACAAAATGATGCGGCAGCTTAGTTCAAAATGGTACAGTATTCAGTAGTTTGTATGGCCCCCACATGCTTGTATGCATGCCTGACAACGTCGGGGCATGCTCCTAATGAGACGACAGATGGTGTCCTGGGGTATCTCCTCCCAGATCTGGACCATGGCATCACTGAGCTCCTGAACAGTCTGAAATGCATCCTGGCGATGTCAGATGGACTGGAACATAATGTCCCAGAGGTGTTCTAGTGGATTTAGGTCAGACGAGCACGGGGGCAAGTCAATGGTATTAATTCTTTCATCTTCCTGGAATTGCCTGCATCCAAGGATTTCATCTCTATAACTTATCGCAGTCAGGGTACCGTGTAAAGCCCCTAGAGGTCTATGTGTCCATTCATGGATATGCCTCCCCAGACCATCACTGACCCACCAAACCAGTCATGCTGAACGATGTTGCAGGCCGTATAATGTTGTCCACAGCTTCTCCAAACCCTTTCACGTCTGTCACATGTGCTCAGGGTGAACTTACTCTCATCTGTAAACAGCACAGGGCACATTGGTGGACCTGCCGAAGCTGGTGCTTTCTGCCAAATCCCAATTGAGCTCCGCGGTACCATGCAGTGAACACAGGGCCCAGAGGATGTCAGAATATCAGGCCCTCAGGCCACCCTCATAAAGTCTATTTCTGATTGTTTGGTCAGGGGCATTCATACCAATGGCCTGCTGGAAGTCACTCTGGCAGTGCTCACTCTTCCATCTTGCACAGAGCAGCAGATACCAGTCCTGCTGATGGGTTAAGGACCTTCTATGGCCCTGTCCAGCTCTCCTATAGTAACTGCCTGTCTCATGGAATCTCCTCCACGCTCTTTAGACTATGCTGGAAGACGTTCTGGCAATGGCACATATTGATGTGCAATCCTGGTGGAGTTGGACTGCTTGTCCAGCCTCTGCAGGGTCCAGGTATCGCCTCATGCTACTGGTAGTGATACTGACACTAGCCAAATGCAAAATGAGTAAAAGACAGCCAGAAAAGATGAGGAGGGAGGCTATTATATGGTCCCCCTCTAGTACACCTGTTGTTAATTTCATTAACACCAAAGCAGCTGAAACTAATTAACCACCCCCTCGGCTACTTAACTGACCAGATCAATATCCCAGAAGTTTAATTGACTTGATGCTATACTCTGATTAAATAGGGTTCCTTAAATTTCTTTTTGAGCAGTGTGCTTGATACTCAGTTAATGATCTATAGCAAAATATTATATTGCTGTTGGATTACATAGCAGACAGCTAGCAGTTTGACACCTGGAATGCAGATGTCACTCAAATTGGTGATGAGTTTCATAAAAAATTCACCCCTGTATGGTCGTCATGCACATAATGAAATTTAACTGTGGAGTCCAAAAAAGCAATTTTTGTACAAGGCTGCAAAGTTGGGCACTTTAACATGGGTCTCTGTGGGGATTGACTCACTTTTTCCACAATTTCTAGTTACATTTAATGTGGAACATTGACAAGACTGGTTAGTTCCTGTTATTGCTTATTTTACTGTACAGAGGCATTTGTTCCTTCCTTCTCCTCTCTCTCTCTAACTCTCTCTCTCGAAGTTATTAAATAGGGTAATACAAAATACAATACAAAAACAAATGTAGAACTTAGTGATGCCAATGACGATGTGCTTGTGCATTGAAAAAGAGCTTAAAGTAGATAATATTGGATCAGAGATAATTCTTAAATTAAAAGCATATGTACATACACAATGTGATGTGTGTGACAGCTCACTACTCAAACTCTTAACTGGATTGAAGTGCCTGTTGTACCAAAGTCTATATATAGCATTAATATATGGACCAAACAGTGCAGAGATATATAGTACTCTTAAACAGGTCTGTTGTTCTCTGTGATTAAATGCTCGTACTGTATTATGTTGATAAATGTTTTTATTTTAAAGAAATGTCACCAAAAGAAACCTGTTAACCACCAAGAGTCTGCACTCTTAATCACTGACACTTTATACTTTATATACAGTATTTTTCATTCTTTTGTAAATATGTAAATTATATTGGATGTATGTATTCAGCCTACATACAGCACATAAATATGCTACTGACTAAAGGGTTTTTGTGAGGTAAGCACAGGAAAACCACTGAATTTTAAAATAAAGCATACGCATTCAAAATAAATAAACAATAAATTTGAATTAATACTTGATAAGAAACATTTCCCATAATAGTAATATATAAAGCTTAAGAGCTTGCTTAAGTGTTATGGAAAAGGTGAGCCTTCAATCTTTCTTTAAAGTCAACCCATTTCTAAGCTGTTAAGCCAGCCAGGGGTAGTTAATTTCAAACCAACATTGAGAAGGGGCTTAATGAATATCTCTGTTGTGTCTTGAGGGATGGTGGGTTGAGTTGAGCTGTGCTTGTGTCTCTAATGAAATGTGGTACTAAGCAGGAATCGATGTGGAATTGCAGGTAGTTGATGGATGGATGACATGAAACTACACCAACGCTAAAGATGCTCCTTTGGAGATTGAAGGTTCAGATATTATAAAATAGAAACCTGCATGACCAAGTCATGGTACCACAATGAGTGGAATAATGATAGCTTGCTGTCACATATGGCATTTATCATGTCCTTATTATAGAAGTGCTTTGTAGTCTCTATACAAAACATATACCAAATTACACAAGAGTTGGTAGATTCAGTTTAGCAGAGCTAAACAACACATCTAGTTGTTTAGGTCAGGTTGGACTAGATGGTGTGTAGAGGCAGACCTGGCAAGAATGAGTTTCAGTAATCTATTGTCAAGATGACAAAGAAATGAATGAGCACCTCTGTGGGCTCTGTTAATAGAAATGGCAGAAAACTCAAGGGATGTCAGGATAGTTTGTTGTCAAAGACAATCCTAATGTTGTGTGCAGTGACATCTAAGAGATGCCCAAAGATATCAAACTCTTGACATAAGGTTTCATCCTCTGGGATGTACAAGCCCTCAGTCTTTCTGGCATTTAGTTACAGCTAAAGACCTACCATGCATAATGAGATGTCGGCCAGACATGCCAAAATCCATGCAGAACATAAGTGTCTGATGAAGGAAGGGATGAGATGAGTGTAATCAGCAGAGCAGGGGTAAGAAGATGTGCCCTTACCAGAAAGAGGCTATGAAAGGAGAACAGAAAAGGATGCAGCACTGAATCTTGTTTCTTTATAATATATTCTATATAATATTCTGTTTGCTGCTGTAACAGCCTCGACTTCTCTGGGAGGCTTTCCACCAGATGCAGGGAGAGTGTTGATCAGTCAGTCATTTAAATTCATCCCATAGGTGTTCAGAGTAATTGAGATCAGAGTTCTATGCAGGTCAGAATGAGTTGAGTATCATCAGCATATCAGATACATAAAAAGCAATCTCAGGATCTAACCTTGCTATGAGACTTAGTATACAGGGAGAGGGAAGAGCAGGGCCACTCCTTCCTTATTCTATGGTGTAACCCCACCACCATCATACTGAGCCCTTAACTCAGGAAATTTTAACGTCGCTAATCCATCCACAACTTTGGGAGGTGGGAGGAAAATATAAAAGCCGAAGAAACCTATACAGAAATGGGGAGAACATACAAAGCTACTTGCAAATATTTTACATTACCATTTTACAACTTCATTGTATAAAATCAAGCAACATATCATTTAAATTGGTTTAAGTGTCCATAGCTGTTTAGCAGTGAAAAGAGCTGCAAATATTCATCATTGGCCATTGAGAGTTAGACCCTGTGCAGTCTGGCTAATCAATGCCAATCTAGCTGCTATGATCATCAACCCTAATTATAGCCAGCATTCCCATCAGACAGTTTGTGGTTTTGTTCCCAACCTAGTAAAAGATGAACAGATCAGCTGTTCCAGCCCAGCTGAAGGGCTCTTCATCAACAAACAGCCACAGTGAGGTTCCTCTTCACTAACCCTTAGCGTTGGCACTGTCCCTATTCTCACTGCGTATGCTAACACTACTGGACACGCTGTGAAAAAAACAAGTTAATGCATATTAATGAGAGATGGTTGGGCGCACTTGTCTAACACTTCAGAAACTCTCTCTACATTCTGCACAACAGGCATCACGTAAAGGGCTGTTAGTCCGAGTTTGACACACAGAGATGCTCCCCATGTTTTAATTAGCAGACTGCTTTCTTTTTTTTTTTAATATATATATATATGTCAATTTAACATTGCTACAGGGGTTTATGGCTTATTATCTAGGTTAGAGACAGGGTTATGTAAAGTTATCTCTCTTAGGTTGAACTTTAATTAAGAACATAACTTTCTTGCCATTTTTTAAGTAAAAATAAAATAATAATTAAAAAAAGTTCAATGTGAAGGTGAATAGACTGTAGAATACTATAAGTGCATATAGAATACTACATACTATACTACTATACTATATATTATACCATACACTATAGATTTCAAATGTTTAATTGAAAAATATTGCTTAATATATTTAAGAAAAATCCATTTGTTTTTCACTGATGATTTCTTCATTACAAATTTTAACCTTACTCAAATAATATTTAATAAAACAAAAATGCCTTATCTCATGAAAAAAAGTTTTCATCACAAGAAAAACTATCAATCTTAATCTGTACGTCTAACCATATGCTTTGTAAAATTACAAACAATGCAGAAAATAGAAATCCTTTCTTCTTTCTTATTTCATTTGAGAGGCTCTATTTCCTTGCAGAATCAAGCAATATTTGCTGGGTAAGCCTGCCAAGTTTTCATTTGGAAACAGGCCATTTTAGTTATTGTGTAAAGTTATGTTTGTGGTTATAAATTAATGTGCTGCATTGAACGAGTTAGAGTGGTGCAACAGGGGGTGTGACATTTAAAACCTGCCGGCACAGTTGGATTTTAAAATCTTGGTCAGAATATCAGCATATGCTCTATGCTACCACCTCCAAAGAAACCCTGGTGTCTGTGTTTCTGTATTTATTCATAAAAGCATCCTAAAAACATCTTCAGAACTTAAATTACACAGAAACAATGATATATTAAACAGGAAAAAGGACAATATAAAACAAGCACACAGAAATGGAGAAAACATATGGGCTGAGCAACTAAATGCAATAATTTAATAAAATGATGGACAGCAAAAAAAATGTACAGAATCTTTTTTCTTTTTTTTTTTTATATTGATTTTGCTGGCCAGCCATTTTTAATTCATGTGGTCAATATATATGTGCTAGGTCTCTGGCCAGCTCAAGTGACAAATGCACAGTGATTACAGAGGTGAAGCCTTTCAGAATCGATGTGGCCTGCTCTTATCAATCTCTCACGCCATAACACAGATGGATGGACACAGACCTCAGAGGAGATTAAACCTGAGGTTTGACATTTGGGTGTTCTGGTGGATCACAGAGCTGTGATCCTAGGGGCAGAAATACACAAAGCCTTTCTTGAGTGGAGTGGATAGTAGTCATGGCAAAAAGATGAATCTTAAATACCATGCTGATTCTTATCATTTTGTCTTACCCTTAAGGATATGGTCACTCAGTCATTCAGCATTCTGCAGTATTGATGTGTCCCCTGTATACAACCAACCCCATCAACAACCACACACACATACCAACCCCATCATCCTAATCACACACACTAGTACACGTTACTTACATGCAGACATTTTCATTTTCTATTTGGTTAAATTAACCATTTTTGTTAGTCCCATACTTGCATTGCAAAAAGATCAATTTAGCAGAAATTGCAGCTATGTTTAATAGTAAAAGTATGAGGATTTCTACATGCACAATGCACAATGCATGCAAAAAAAAAGGCTTCAATTGTCTAGGGAGCATATACAGGGGACAAATGTGGCCCGATGAGTTCAGATTGACCTTATTCAAGAGTGATGTGTGAATTAGGGTAAGTAGGGAAGTGCATGGAGCGATGCACCCATCATGCATAGTGCCCACTGTGCAAGCCTTTGGAGGCAGTGTTATCATCTGGGGTTGCTTCAGTTGGTCAGGTCCAGACTTAGCAACGTTATGTGGCAATAAAATGAAGGGTGCTGACAACTTTAATGTACTGAACGACCAGGTTATCACATCAATGATTTTTTTTTTCTTACCTGGTAAAATGGGCATATTCCAGGGCTCTGGGTTGTAATACAAATATAAGGAAGCATTAACAGTGTACACAATGTGAACAATACATGCTGTTACAGACAGATGCTACAAGCTCCCTGTGTGCATGTTTGCCTAATCACCAGTAAATATCATTTTCCAATCTGGCTTGTGTTTGCTCAGGTTTCTGCCTTGGGAAAAAAGCCAGACCTCTCAATGGCCATAGATACTGTGACTGAGGCTCCGGTATCACTAGCTGTTATGAGCGTAACACCTTGTGAATTACAGACAAACTTTAAATGTAACAGAGGCAACAGCAGTGTTAAGTTTTAAGAATATATTCTGAGTAGTTCATCCAAAAAGCTGATCAATGCTATGCAGTTACAGTATAGTCAGCAGATCCCTGATGGCTAAAGAGTTTTCAAATTAGAAAATCAAATAAATACAGTCCCCCTCTCTAGAACACCTGAAGTAAAAGTGTGCAAGTTTTTCAAGTTGGAAGGCAACGTGGCTGAATTGACAGTAGAGGGTTTTTTGTCCTGATTGGTTGGATTTTGGTGATAAATATTTTGGTGAGACCTTACACTCTGCCGCCAGTGAGACTGCAGTTTCTATTTTCTCTGAGCCAAGATTTTAATGATAGCTGTGAAAAAAATTAAATATTAGAACCATCCATCCAGGAACCTCTTTAGTCCTTGGGACTGTGAAGCTCAGTGGTGATTTTTATTGCATTTATTCCCATTTTACAACCTCCTGTCAACATTTACACACCATGGGCAATTAGTTAGCCTAATCTGTATGTCTTTGGACTCTGGGAAGAAACCAGAGTATCTAGAGGAGACCCACCTAACTGGGGGAGAACATACAAATTCCAAGCACACACGAGATGGGAATCGAACCCTGATCCTGGTGGTGCAAGGCAACAGTGCTAACCAAATACTGCAGTAGAACACGGCTAAAATAAACCTGGCGATTATCAAGTAGACACCACATAATCACAGAAGAGAGTGAAAAGGTTTTAAAGTGAATGTGTTTCTTATTCTTACATTGCTCACTCTTCTTTTACATTGCCTGCTCAGACACCAACACCTAACACACACACACACACACACACACACACACACACACACACACACACACAGGTCATTGTCAAATAGATGGATAACGAAAATGTACAGAAATAATAAGTGAAAATGATAACTGTTAAAAAACAAATAAAAGGAAACCAATGATATTAGTGATGTTTAAAATGCTATTTAATAATTAGCTGTTTAATTTCCAAGTTTTGTTTGTGTCATTTAATGACATCACTGTCACAGTCCCAGCTGTGGAGAGCATGGATGGATTCATCCTTAATGTCAATTCTAACTAACTAGATTTTTATTAAACATAAAATTTAGGGTTACACTTCAGGATTAAGTGTATCCTGGGAATACTACAATTATAAGCCTTCATCTAAATATCAGTGGCAATGATCGGGGGGGGGAGGGGATCTCATTTACACTTTTGAGTGGTAGTTTGTGAGTAATATCTTTGGATTCAAAACAAAACAAGCCAAATGCTCTTTCCCTGGACAATTCTAGAAACTTTATTGTTCCAGTGATGAGTAATATGGATTTTTAAAAGCACTTACAGTAAGTGCATGTTTAATAGCGGTGTATGATGCAAAGTGGTCTACATCCAAAGACAACCTGTAGCCAAAAGAGCTCTTGAGGCTTTTTTCTTTTTTTCTACAAACACACTTGCATGCAATCAGTTTGAATTGTCAGGAGAGAGAACCTGAAAGAATACTTGGGGACTGGGGTTGCATACAATGTGTCTATTTCAAAGGAAATTATATGCATGTGATGCCAAGAATTCTGTGCTTACATTTCTCCACCTTCTCCTCTCTCATTCTATCAGTCCCATTCTGTTTGTCTTGTTTTCTCTGCTCCTCCCTAGTAGACTTATAAATTCTGCATCTATATCTCTGCTCATATCATATCCCAAACATATATCTGATGAAGAGCATGATCATCAATATTCATCCAGTGGCTATTGAGGCATTAATATTCATGGTGGTTATGCTTCTTCACAGATTCACCCAGCAACTAGAATTAGTGTAGGAGGGAGAGCGGGTCGTGTACGGGCATTCAGACCACTCTTCATTAGAGGTCCTGCACAAGTGATTATAACTGAGCGAAACCTCCTGCGGTGGCAACCGCTATTTACTCTGTACCACTTTTCTGGCAGATGCACATAGAGAGATAAACACAGAGAGAACCAGCAAGTGGTTAAGACTGTCGGAAATGAATAACAATTAAACAATGCAAACACTCATTGTGTTCCAGGCTATATAAATATATATGATAAGGAGTTTATAAAGTACGTACCAGGTTTTATAACTAGATCTTCAGTTCAGTCCCTTTTTGCTGCTACATACAGTATAATGCATTTTAACAATATCATTTGTTTTTTCCCCCTACAATCTGTTTATTGGGATTTTGCAAAAATAACAAGTGGATATTACAAATGTATTGGTCAGAGTACACTAAATAATGAGCCAAGGACTATACAAATCTGAGACATAACCCAGACAGAATGACAATATGATTTCTGCCGTAGGAAATCAAATCCTTTCATGGTTTTTCTCGGCCGGGGGTGTTTACAGGGCACAAGGTGGGGAACACCCTAGAAGCCAATCCATCACATGGCACACACATACAATTACACATGCTCATTCCCACACTACAGGCAATTTGGGAAAGCCAATTAGCCTAATTTACATGTCTTTGGACTGTGGGAGGAAACCGGAGTACATGGAGGAAACCCATAGAGCACTATGGTGTTATATTCCTGCCACAATTCTGAGCGCGCGGTTTGAGATTTTGAGAGCAGACAAAGCACTCAACAGCTCGATTCTGCGCGTGCAGTGTCTCCCCTGCTCGCTCAACATGTTCTCCGCGCGCGCTCGACTCTGCCTGTACGCTCACTCAACTTTGTCCAGTGTTACAAAACTGCCACAAAACCAGCGACCGAGTTGTCTGATTTGAATTTTAGTCAATGAAGTCTAACAATAAGCTATATGGATAATTAGATAAGTAAATAAAAACACACAATGGACAAACGAAACTGGTATATACTAATACTTCATTA